>CAMAOD020000078.1:227164-827164 GCA_945859595.2 Megachile willughbiella
ACGAGAATATCAATAGTAATGAAGATAGTAATAATGGAATGAGGATAATAATAACAGCCTCACCGATAATAAAAAGAGAAACAACGATAGTATCAACAGAAATAAGTATAGTAATAATAGAATGAGGATAATAATAACAGTTATAGCCATATGAATAATAGTAGTAGGAATAATAATAATAGAAATAACGACAATATCAATGGTAATAAAGATAGTAATAATGGAATGAGGATCATCATAACAGGCTCAGCGACAATAATAACAAAAATACCGATAATACCAACAGAAATAAGGATAGCAATAATAGAATGAGGATAATAATAACAGTTATAGCCATATGAATGATGGTAGTAGAGATAATAATAATAGTAATAACGACAATATCAATAGTAATAAAGATAGTAGTAATGGAATGAGGATAATCATAACAGGCTCAGCGATAATAATAAGAGAAATAACGATAATATCAACAGAAATATGGATAGTAATAATAGAATGAGGATAATAATAACAGCTATAGCGATATGAATAATAGTAGCGTGGATAATAATAATAGTAATAACGACAATATCAATGGTAATAAAGATAGTAATCATGGAATGAGGATAATCATAACAGGCTCAGCGACAATAATAACAAAAATACCGATAATACCAACAGAAATAAGGATAGCAATAATAGAATGAGGATAATAATAACAGTTATAGCCATATGAGTGATAGTAGTAGGGATAATAATAATAGTAATAACGACAATATCAATAGTAATAAAGATAGTAATAATGGAATGAGGATAATCACAACAGGCTCAGCGATAATAATAAGAGAAATAACGACAAGATCAACAGAAATATGGGTAGTAATAATAGAATGAGGATAATAATAACAGTTATAGCGATATGAATAATAGTAGCGGGGATAATAATAATAGTAATAACGACAATATCAATGGTAATAAAGATAGTAATCATGGAATGAGGATAATCATAACAGGTTCAGCGACAATAATAACAAAAATACCGATAATACCAACAGAAATAAGGATAGCAATAATAGAATGAGGATAATAATAACAGTTATAGCCATATGAATAATAGTAGTAGGGATAATAACAATAATAATAACGACAATATCAATAGTAATAAAGATAGTAATAATGGAATGAGGATAATAATAACAGTCTCACCGATAATAAAAAGAGAAACAACGATAGTATCAACAGAAATAAGTATAGTAATAATAGAATGAGGATAATAATAACAGTTATAGCCATATGAATAATAGTAGTAGGAATAATAATAATAGAAATAACGACAATATCAATAGTAATGAAGATAGTTATAATGGAATGCGGATAATGATAACAGTGTCAGCGAGAATAATACCAAAAATACCGATAATATCAACAGAAATAGGGATAGCAATAATAGAATGAGGATAATAATAGCAGTTATAGCCATATGAGTGATAGTAGTAGGGATAATAATTATAGTAATAACGACAATATCAATAGTAATAAAGATAGTAATAATGGAATGAGGATAATCACAACAGGCTCAGCGATAATAATAAGAGAAATAACGATAAGATCAACAGAAATATGGGTAGTAATAATAGAATGAGGATGATAATAACAGTTATAGCCATATGAATAATAGTAGTAGGGATAATAATAATAATAATAACGACAATATCAATAGTAATAAAGATAGTAATAATGGAATGAGGATAATCATAACAGGCTCAGCGACAATAATAACAAAAATACCGATAATACCAACAGAAATAAGGATAGCAATACTAGAATGAGGATAATAATAACAGTTATAGCCATATGAATGATAGTAGTAGGGATAATAATAATAGTAATATCGACAATATCAATAGTAATAAAGATAGTAATAATGGAATGAGGATAATCATAACAGGCTCAGCGATAATAATAAGAGAAATAACGATAATATCAACAGAAATATGGATAGTAATAATAGAATGAGGATAATAATAGCAGTTATAGCGATATGAATAATAGTAACGGGGATAATAATAATAGTAATAACGACAATATCAATAGTAATAAAGATAGTAATAATGGAATGAGGATAATCATAACAGGCTCAGCGATAATAATAAGAGAAATAACGATAAGATCAACAGAAATATGGGTAGTAATAATAGAATGAGTATAATAATAACAGTTATAGCGATATAAATAATAGTAGCGGGGATAATAATAATAGTAATAACGACAATATCAATAGTAATAAAGATAGTAATAATGGAATGAGGATAGTCATAACAGGCTCAGCGATAACAATAAGAGAAATAACGATAATATCAACAGAAATAAGGATAGTAATAATAGAATGAGGATAATAGTAACAGTTATACCCATATGAATAATAGTAGCAGGGATAATAATAATAGTAATAACGACAATATCAATAGTAATAAAGATAGTAATAATGGAATGAGGATAATCATAACAGGCTCAGCGATAATAATAAGAGAAATAACGATAATATCAACAGAAATAAGGATAGTAATAATAGAATGAGGATGATAATAACAGTTATAGCCATATGAATAATAGTAGTAGGGATAATAATAATAATAATAACGACAATATCAATAGTAATAAAGATAGTAATAATGGAATGAGGATAATCATAACAGGCTCAGCGATAATAATAACAAAAATACCGATAATACCAACAGAAATAAGGATTGCAATAATAGAATGAGGATAATAATAACAGTTATACACATATGAATAATAGTAGCAGGGATAATAGTAATAGTAATAACGACAATATCAATAGTAATAAAGATAGTAATAATGGAATGAGGATAATAATAACAGTCTCACCGATAATGAAAAGAGAAATAACGATAATATCAACAGAAATAAGGATAGTAATAATAGAATGAGGATCAAATAACAGTTATAGCCATATGAATAATAGTAGTAGGGATAATAATAATAATAATAACGACAATATCAATAGTAATAAAGATAGTAATAATGGAATGAGGATAATCATAACAGGCTCAGCGATAATAATAACAAAAATACCGATAATACCAACAGAAATAAGGATAGCAATAATAGAATGAGGATAATAATAACAGTTATACACATATGAATAATAGTAGCAGGGATAATAGTAATAGTAATAACGACAATATCAATAGTAATAAAGATAGTAATAATGGAATGAGGATAATAATAACAGCCTCACCGATAATGAAAAGAGAAATAACGATAATATCAACAGAAATAAGGATAGTAATAATAGAATGAGGATCAAATAACAGTTATAGCCATATGAATAATAGTAGTAGGGATAATAATAATAATAATAACGACAATATCAATAGTAATGAAGATAGTAATAATGGAATGAGGATAATCATAACAGGCTCCGCGAGAATAATACCAAAAATACCGATAATATCGACAGAAATAAGGATAGCAATAATAGAATGAGGATAATAATAGCAGTTATAGCGATATGAATAATAGTAACGGGGATATTAATAATACTAATAACGACAATATAAATAGTAATAAAGATAGTAATAATGGAATGAGGATAATAATAACAGTCTCACCGGTAATGAAAAGAGAAATAACGATAATATCAACAGAAATAAGGATAGTAATAATAGAATGAGGATGATAATAACAGTTATAGCCATATGAATAATAGTAGTAGGGATAATAATAATAATAATAACGACAATATCAATAGTAATGAAGATAGTAATAATGGAATGAGGATAATCATAACAGGCTCAGCGAGAATAATACCAAAAATACCGATAATATCGACAGAAATAAGGATAGCAATAATAGAATGAGGATAATAATAGCAGTTATAGCGATATGAATAATAGTAACGGGGATAATAATAATAGTAATAACGACAATAATAATAGTAATAAAGATAGTAATAATGGAATGAGGATAATCATAACAGGCTCAGCGATAATAATAAGAGAAATAACGATAATATCAACAGAAATATGGATAGTAATAATAGAATGAGGATAATAATAACAGTTATAGCGATATGAATAATAGTAGCGTGGATAATAATAATAGTAATAACGACAATATCAATGGTAATAAAGATAGTAATCATGGAATGAGGATAATCATAACAGGCTCAGCGACAATAATAACAAAAATACCGATAATACCAGCAGAAATAAGGATAGCAATAATAGAATGAGGATAATAATAACAGTTATTGCCATATGAGTGATAGTAGTAGGGATAATAATAATCGTAATGACGACAATATCAATAGTAATAAAGATAGTAATAATGGAATGAGGATAATCATAACAGGCTCAGCGATAATAATAAGAGAAATAACGATAAGATCAACAGAAATATGGGTAGTAATAATAGAATGAGGATAATAATAACAGTTATAGCAATATGAATAATAGTAGCGGGGATAATAATAATAGTAATAACGACAATATCAATAGTAATAAAGATAGTAATATTGGAATGAGGATAGTCATAACAGGCTCAGCGATAATAATAAGAGAAATAACGATAATATCAACAGAAATAAGGATAGTAATAATAGAATTGAGATAATAATAACAGTTATAGCCATATGAATAATAGTAGTAGGAAATATAATAATAGTAATAACGACAATATCAATAGTAATAAAAGTAGTAATAATGGAATGAGGCTAATAATAATAATAGTCTCACCGATAATGAAAAGAGAAGCAACGATAATATCAACAGAAATAAGGACAGTAATAATAGTATGAGGATAATAAAAACAGTTATAGCCATATGAATTATAGTAGCAGGGATAATAATAATAATAATAACGACAATATCAATAGTAATAAAGATCGTCATAATGGAATGAGGATAATCATAACAGGCTCAGCGACAATAATAAGAGAAGTAACGATAATATCAACAGAAATAAGGATAGTAATAATAGAATTGAGATAATAATAACAGTTATAGCCACATGAATAATAGTAGTCGGAATTATATTAATAGTAATAACGACAATATCAATAGTAATAAAGCTAGTAATAATGGAATGAGGCTAATAATAATAATAGTCTCACCGATAATAAAAAGAGAAGCAACGATAATATCAACAGTAATAAGGATAGTAATAATAGTATGAGGATAATAATAACAGTTATAGCCATATGAATTATAGTAGCAGGGATAATAATAATAATAATAACGACAATATCAATAGTAATAAAGATAGTAATAATGGAATGAGGATAATCACAACAGGCTCAGCGATAATAATAAGAGAAATAACGATAATATCAACAGAAATATGGATAGTAATAATAGAATTGAGATAATAATAACAGTTATAGCCATATGAATAATAGTAGTAGGAAATATAATAATAGTAATAACGACAATATCAATAGTAATAAAAGTAGTAATAATGGAATGAGGCTAATAATAATAATAGTCTCACCGATAATGAAAAGAGAAGCAACGATAATATCAACAGAAATAAGGACAGTAATAATAGTATGAGGATAATAAAAACAGTTATAGCCATATGAATTATAGTAGCAGGGATAATAATAATAATAATAACGACAATATCAATAGTAATAAAGATAGTAATAATGGAATGAGGTTAATCATAACAGGCTCAGCGATAATAATAAGAGAAATAACGATAAGATCAACAGAAATGAGGATAGTAATAATAGAATGAGGATAATCATAACAGTTATACCCATATGAATAATAGTAGAAGGACAATAATAATAGAAATAACGACAATGTCAATAGTAATGAAGATAGTTATAATGGAATGAGGGTAATGATAACCGTGTCAGCGAGAATAATACCAGAAATACCGATAATATCGACAGAAATAAGGATAGCAATAATAGAATGAGGATAATAATAGCAGTTATAGCGATATGAATAATAGTAACGGGGATAATAATAATAGTAATAACGACAATATCAATAGTAATAAAGATAGTAATAATGGAATGAGGATAATCATAACAGGCTCAGCGATAATAATAAGAGAAATAACGGTAATATCAACAGAAATAAGGATAGTAATAATAGAATGAGGATAATAATAACAGTTATAGCGATATCAATAATAGTAGCGGGGATAATAATAATAGTAATAACGACAATATCAATGGTAATAAAGATAGTAATAATGGAATGAGGATAATCATAACAGGCTCAGCGACAATAATAACAAAAATACCGATAATACCAACAGAAATAAGGATAGCAATACTAGAATGAGGATAATAATAACAGTTATAGCCATATGAATGATAGTAGTAGGGATAATAATAATAGTAATAACGACAATATCAATAGTAATAAAGATAGTAATAATGGAATGAGGATAATCATAACAGGCTCAGCGATAATAATAAGAGAAATAACGATAATATCAACAGAAATATGGATAGTAATAATAGAATGAGGATAATAATAGCAGTTATAGCGATATGAATAATAGTAACGGGGATAATAATAATAGTAATAACGACAATATCAATAGTAATAAAGATAGTAATACTGGAATGAGGATAATCATAACAGGCTCAGCGATAATAATAAGAGAAATAACGATAAGATCAACAGAAATATGGGTAGTAATAATAGAATGAGTATAATAATAACAGTTATAGCGATATAAATAATAGTAGCGGGGATAATAATAATAGTAATAACGACAATATCAATAGTAATAAAGATAGTAATAATGGAATGAAGATAGTCATAACAGGCTCAGCGATAACAATAAGAGAAATAACGATAATATCAACAGAAATAAGGATAGTAATAATAGAATGAGGATAATAGTAACAGTTATACCCATATGAATAATAGTAGCAGGGATAATAATAATAGTAATAACGACAATATCAATAGTAATAAAGATAGTAATAATGGAATGAGGATAATCATAACAGGCTCAGCGATAATAATAAGAGAAATAACGATAATATCAACAGAAATAAGGATAGTAATAATAGAATGAGGATGATAATAACAGTTATAGCCATATGAATAATAGTAGTAGGGATAATAATAATAATAATAACGACAATATCAATAGTAATAAAGATAGTAATAATGGAATGAGGATAATCATAACAGGCTCAGCGATAATAATAACAGAAATACCGATAATACCAACAGAAATAAGGATTGCAATAATAGAATGAGGATAATAATAACAGTTATACACATATGAATAATAGTAGCAGGGATAATAGTAATAGTAATAACGACAATATCAATAGTAATAAAGATAGTAATAATGGAATGAGGATAATAATAACAGTCTCACCGATAATGAAAAGAGAAATAACGATAATATCAACAGAAATAAGGATAGTAATAATAGAATGAGGATCAAATAACAGTTATAGCCATATGAATAATAGTAGTAGGGATAATAATAATAATAATAACGACAATATCAATAGTAATAAAGATAGTAATAATGGAATGAGGATAATCATAACAGGCTCAGCGATAATAATAACAAAAATACCGATAATACCAACAGAAATAAGGATAGCAATAATAGAATGAGGATAATAATAACGGTTATACACATATGAATAATAGTAGCAGGGATAATAGTAATAGTAATAACGACAATATCAATAGTAATAAAGATAGTAATAATGGAATGAGGATAATAATAACAGTCTCACCGATAATGAAAAGAGAAATAACGATAATATCAACAGAAATAAGGATAGTAATAATAGAATGAGGATCAAATAACAGTTATAGCCATATGAATAATAGTAGTAGGGATAATAATAATAATAATAACGACAATATCAATAGTAATGAAGATAGTAATAATGGAATGAGGATAATCATAACAGGCTCCGCGAGAATAATACCAAAAATACCGATAATATCGACAGAAATAAGGATAGCAATAATAGAATGAGGATAATAATAGCAGTTATAGCGATATGAATAATAGTAACGGGGATATTAATAATAGTAATAACGACAATATAAATAGTAATAAAGATAGTAATAATGGAATGAGGATAATAATAACAGTCTCACCGGTAATGAAAAGAGAAATAACGATAATATCAACAGAAATAAGGATAGTAATAATAGAATGAGGATGATAATAACAGTTATAGCCATATGAATAATAGTAGTAGGGATAATAATAATAATAATAACGACAATATCAATAGTAATGAAGATAGTAATAATGGAATGAGGATAATCATAACAGGCTCAGCGAGAATAATACCAAAAATACCGATAATATCGACAGAAATAAGGATAGCAATAATAGAATGAGGATAATAATAGCAGTTATAGCGATATGAATAATAGTAACGGGGATAATAATAATAGTAATAACGACAATAATAATAGTAATAAAGATAGTAATAATGGAATGAGGATAATCATAACAGGCTCAGCGATAATAATAAGAGAAATAACGATAATATCAACAGAAATATGGACAGTAATAATAGAATGAGGATAATAATAACAGTTATAGCGATATGAATAATAGTAGCGTGGATAATAATAATAGTAATAACGACAATATCAATGGTAATAAAGATAGTAATCATGGAATGAGGATAATCATAACAGGCTCAGCGACAATAATAATAAAAATACCGATAATACCAGCAGAAATAAGGATAGCAATAATAGAATGAGGATAATAATAACAGTTATTGCCATATGAGTGATAGTAGTAGGGATAATAATAATCGTAATGACGACAATATCAATAGTAATAAAGATAGTAATCATGGAATGAGGATAATCATAACAGGCTCAGCGATAATAATAAGAGAAATAACGATAAGATCAACAGAAATATGGGTAGTAATAATAGAATGAGGATAATAATAACAGTTATAGCAATATGAATAATAGTAGCGGGGATAATAATAATAGTAATAACGACAATATCAATAGTAATAAAGATAGTAATAATGGAATGAGGATAGTCATAACAGGCTCAGCGATAATAATAAGAGAAATAACGATAATATCAACAGAAATAAGGATAGTAATAATAGAATGAGGATAATCATAACAGTTATACCCATATGAATAATAGTAGCAGGGATAATAATAATAGTAATAACGACAATATCAATGGTAATAAAGATAGTAATAATGGAATGAGGATAATCATAACAGGCTCAGCGATAATAATAAGTGAAATAACGATAATATCAACAGAAATAAGGATAGTAATAATAGAATTGAGATAATAATAACAGTTATAGCCATATGAATAATAGTAGTAGGAATTATAGTAATAGTAATAACGACAATATCAATAGTAATAAAGGTAGTAATAATGGAATGAGGCTAATAATAATAATAGTCTCACCGATAATAAAAAGAGAAGCAACGATAATATCAACAGAAATAAGGATAGTAATAATAGAATGAGGATAATCATAACAGTTATAGCGATATGAATAATAGTAGCGGGGATAATAATAATAGTAATAACGACAATATCAATAGTAATAAAGACAGTAATAATGGAATGAGGATAATCATAACAGGCTCAGCGATAATAATAAGAGAAATAACGATAATATCAACAGAAATATGGATAGTAATAATAGAATGAGGATAATAATAACTGTTATAGCGATATGAATAATATTAGCGGGGATAATAATAATAGTAATAACGACAATATCAATAGTAATAAAGATAGTAATAATGGAATGAGGATAATCACAACAGGCTCAGCGATAATTATAAGAGAAATAACGATAATATCGACAGAAATATGGGTAGTAATAATAGAATGAGTATAATAATAACAGTTATAGCGATATAAATAATAGTAGCGGGGACAATAATAATAGTAATAACGACAATATCAATAGTAATAAAGATAGTAATAATGTAATGAGGATAGTCATAACAGGCTCAGCGATAACAATAAGAGAAATAACGATAATATCAACAGAAATAAGGATAGTAATAATGGAATGAGGATAATCATAACAGGCTCAGCGATAATAATAAGAGAAATAACGATAATATCAACAGAAATAAGGATAGTAATAATAGAATGAGGATGATAATAACAGTTACAGCCATATGAATAATAGTAGTAGGGATAATAATAATAATAATAACGACAATATCAATAGTAATAAAGATAGTAATAATGGAATGAGGATAATCATAACAGGCTCAGCGATAATAATAACAAAAATACCGATAATACCAACAGAAATAAGGATAGCAATAATAGAATGAGGATAATAATAACAGTTATACACATATGAATAATAGTAGCAGGGATAATAGTAATAGTAATAACGACAATATCAATAGTAATAAAGATAGTAATAATGGAATGAGGATAATAATAACTGTCTCACCGATAATGAAAAGAGAAATAACGATAATATCAACAGAAATAAGGATAGTAATAATAGAATGAGGATAATCATAACAGTTATAACGATATGAATAATAGTAGCGGGGATAATAATAATAGTAATAACGACAATATCAATAGTAATAAAGATAGTAATAATGGAATGAGGATAATCACAACAGGCTCAGCGATAATTATAAGAGAAATAACGATAATATCGACAGAAATAAGGACAGCAATAATAGAATGAGGATAATAATAACAGTTATTGCCATACGAGTGATAGTAGTAGGGATAATAATAATAGTAATAACGACAATATCAATAGTAATAAAGATAGTAATAATGGAATGAGGATAATCATAACAGGCTCAGCGATAATAATAAGAGAAATAACGGTAAGATCAACAGAAATATGGGTAGTAATAATAGAATGAGTATAATAATAACAGTTATAGCGATATGAATAATAGTAGCGGGGATAATAATAATAATAATAACGACAATATCAATAGTAATAAAGATAGTAATAATGGAATGAGGATAATCATAATAGGCTCAGCGATAATAATAAGAGAAATAACGATAATATCAACAGAAATATGGATAGTAATAATAGAATGAGGATAATAATAACTGTTATAGCGATATGAATAATATTAGCGGAGATAATAATAATAGTAATAACGACAATATCAATAGTAATAAAGATAGTAATAATGGAATGAGGATGATCACAACAGGCTCAGCGATAATTATAAGCGAAATAACGATAATATCGACAGAAATAAGGATATCAATAATAGAATGAGGATAATAATAACAGTTATTGCCATACGAGTGATAGTAGTAGGGACAATAATAATAGTAATAACGACAATATCAATAGTAATAAAGATAGTAATAATGGAATGAGGATAATCATAACAGGCTCAGCGATAATAATAAGAGAAATAACGGTAAGATCAACAGAAATATGGGTAGTAATAATAGAATGAGGATAATAATAACAGTTATAGCGATATGAATAATAGTAGCGGGGATAATAATAATAATAATAACGACAATATCAATAGTAATAAAGATAGTAATAATGGAATGAGGATAATCATAACAGGCTCAGCGATAATAATAAGAGAAATAACGATAATATCAACAGAAATAAGGATAGCAATAATAGAATGAGGATGATAATAACAGTTACAGCCATATGAATAATAGTAGTAGGGATAATAATAATAATAATAACGACAATATCAATAGTAATAAAGGTAGTAATAATGGAATGAGGATAATCATAACAGGCTCAGCGATAATAATAACAAAAATACCGATAATACCAACAGAAATAAGGATAGCAATAATAGAATGAGGATAATAATAACAGTTATACACATATGAATAATAGTAGCAGGGATAATAGTAATAGTAATAACGACAATATCAATAGTAATAAAGATAGTAATAATGGAATGAGGATAATAATAACTGTCTCACCGATAATGAAAAGAGAAATAACGATAATATCAACAGAAATAAGGATAGTAATAATAGAATGAGGATAATCATAACAGTTATAACGATATGAATAATAGTAGCGGGGATAATAATAATAGTAATAACGACAATATCAATAGTAATAAAGATAGTAATAATGGAATGAGGATAATCACAACAGGCTCAGCGATAATTATAAGAGAAATAACGATAATATCGACAGAAATAAGGACAGCAATAATAGAATGAGGATAATAATAACAGTTATTGCCATACGAGTGATAGTAGTAGGGATAATAATAATAGTATTAACGACAATATCAATAGTAATAAAGATAGTAATAATGGAATGAGGATAATCATAACAGGCTCAGCGATAATAATAAGAGAAATAACGGTAAGATCAACAGAAATATGGGTAGTAATAATAGAATGAGGATAATAATAACAGTTATAGCGATATGAATAATAGTAGCGGGGATAATAATAATAATAATAACGACAATATCAATAGTAATAAAGATAGTAATAATGGAATGAGGATAATCATAATAGGCTCAGCGATAATAATAAGAGAAATAACGATAATATCAACAGAAATATGGATAGTAATAATAGAATGAGGATAATAATAACTGTTATAGCGATATGAATAATATTAGCGGAGATAATAATAATAGTAATAACGACAATATCAATAGTAATAAAGATAGTAATAATGGAATGAGGATAATCACAACAGGCTCAGCGATAATTATAAGAGAAATAACGATAATATCGACAGAAATAAGGATATCAATAATAGAATGAGGATAATAATAACAGTTATTGCCATACGAGTGATAGTAGTAGGGACAATAATAATAGTAATAACGACAATATCAATAGTAATAAAGATAGTAATAATGGAATGAGGATAATAATAACTGTCTCACCGATAATGAAAAGAGAAATAACGATAATATCAACAGAAATAAGGATAGTAATAATAGAATGAGGATAATCATAACAGTTATAACGATATGAATAATAGTAGCGGGGATAATAATAATAGTAATAACGACAATATCAATAGTAATAAAGATAGTAATAATGGAATGAGGATAATCACAACAGGCTCAGCGATAATTATAAGAGAAATAACGATAATATCGACAGAAATAAGGACAGCAATAATAGAATGAGGATAATAATAACAGTTATTGCCATACGAGTGATAGTAGTAGGGATAATAATAATAGTAATAACGACAATATCAATAGTAATAAAGATAGTAATAATGGAATGAGGATAATCATAACAGGCTCAGCGATAATAATAAGAGAAATAACGGTAAGATCAACAGAAATATGGGTAGTAATAATAGAATGAGGATAATAATAACAGTTATAGCGATATGAATAATAGTAGCGGGGATAATAATAATAATAATAACGACAATATCAATAGTAATAAAGATAGTAATAATGGAATGAGGATAATCATAATAGGCTCAGCGATAATAATAAGAGAAATAACGATAATATCAACAGAAATATGGATAGTAATAATAGAATGAGGATAATAATAACTGTTATAGCGATATGAATAATATTAGCGGAGATAATAATAATAGTAATAACGACAATATCAATAGTAATAAAGATAGTAATAATGGAATGAGGATAATCATAACAGGCTCAGCGATAATAATAAGAGAAATGACGATAATATCAACAGAAATAAGGATAGTAATAATAGAATGAGGATGATAATAACAGTTATAGCCATATGAATAATAGTAGTAGGGATAATAATAATAATAATAACGACAATATCAATAGTAATAAAGATAGTAATAATGGAATGAGGATAATCATAACAGGCTCAGCGATAATAATAACAAAAATACCGATAATACCAACAGAAATAAGGATAGCAATAATAGAATGAGGATAATAATAACAGTTATACACATATGAATAATAGTAGCAGGGATAATAGTAATAGTAATAACGACAATATCAATAGTAATAAAGATAGTAATAATGGAATGAGGATAATAATAACAGTCTCACCGATAATGAAAAGAGAAATAACGATAATATCAACAGAAATAAGGATAGTAATAATAGAATGAGGATCAAATAACAGTTATAGCCATATGAATAATAGTAGTAGGGATAATAATAATAATAATAACGACAATATCAATAGTAATGAAGATAGTAATAATGGAATGAGGATAATCATAACAGGCTCCGCGAGAATAATACCAAAAATACCGATAATATCGACAGAAATAAGGATAGCAATAATAGAATGAGGATAATAATAGCAGTTATAGCGATATGAATAATAGTAACGGGGATATTAATAATAGTAATAACGACAATATAAATAGTAATAAAGATAGTAATAATGGAATGAGGATAATAATAACAGTCTCACCGATAATGAAAAGAGAAATAACGATAATATCAACAGAAATAAGGATAGTAATAATAGAATGAGGATAATCATAACAGTTATAACGATATGAATAATAGTAGCGGGGATAATAATAATAGTAATAACGACAATATCAATAGTAATAAAGATAGTAATAATGGAATGAGGATAATCACAACAGGCTCAGCGATAATTATAAGAGAAATAACGATAATATCGACAGAAATAAGGACAGCAATAATAGAATGAGGATAATAATAACAGTTATTGCCATACGAGTGATAGTAGTAGGGATAATAATAATAGTAATAACGACAATATCAATAGTAATAAAGATAGTAATAATGGAATGAGGATAATCATAACAGGCTCAGCGATAATAATAAGAGAAATAACGGTAAGATCAACAGAAATATGGGTAGTAATAATAGAATGAGTATAATAATAACAGTTATAGCGATATGAATAATAGTAGCGGGGATAATAATAATAATAATAACGACAATATCAATAGTAATAAAGATAGTAATAATGGAATGAGGATAATCATAATAGGCTCAGCGATAATAATAAGAGAAATAACGATAATATCAACAGAAATATGGATAGTAATAATAGAATGAGGATAATAATAACTGTTATAGCGATATGAATAATATTAGCGGAGATAATAATAATAGTAATAACGACAATATCAATAGTAATAAAGATAGTAATAATGGAATGAGGATAATCACAACAGGCTCAGCGATAATTATAAGCGAAATAACGATAATATCGACAGAAATAAGGATATCAATAATAGAATGAGGATAATAATAACAGTTATTGCCATACGAGTGATAGTAGTAGGGACAATAATAATAGTAATAACGACAATATCAATAGTAATAAAGATAGTAATAATGGAATGAGGATAATCATAACAGGCTCAGCGATAATAATAAGAGAAATAACGGTAAGATCAACAGAAATATGGGTAGTAATAATAGAATGAGGATAATAATAACAGTTATAGCGATATGAATAATAGTAACGGGGATAATAATAACAGTAATAACGACAATATCAATAGTAATAAAGATAGTAATGATGGAATTAGGATAATCATAACAGGCTCAGCGATAATAATAAGAGAAATAACGGTAATACCAACAGAAATAAGGATAGTAATAATAGAATGAGGATAATAATAACTGTCTCACCGATAATGAAAAGAGAAATAACGATAATATCAACAGAAATAAGGATAGCAATAATAGAATGAGGATGATAATAACAGTTACAGCCATATGAATAATAGTAGTAGGGATAATAATAATAATAATAACGACAATATCAATAGTAATAAAGATAGTAATAATGGAATGAGGATAATCATAACAGGCTCAGCGATAATAATAACAAAAATACCGATAATACCAACAGAAATAAGGATAGCAATAATAGAATGAGGATAATAGTAACAGTTATACACATATGAATAATAGTAGCAGGGCTAATAGTAATAGTAATAACGACAATATCAATAGTAATAAAGATAGTAATAATGGAATGAGGATAATAATAACTGTCTCACCGATAATGAAAAGAGAAATAACGATAATATCAACAGAAATAAGGATAGTAATAATAGAATGAGGATAATCATAACAGTTATAACGATATGAATAATAGTAGCGGGGATAATAATAATAGTAATAACGACAATATCAATAGTAATAAAGATAGTAATAATGGAATGAGGATAATCACAACAGGCTCAGCGATAATTATAAGAGAAATAACGATAATATCGACAGAAATAAGGACAGCAATAATAGAATGAGGATAATAATAACAGTTATTGCCATACGAGTGATAGTAGTAGGGATAATAATAATAGTATTAACGACAATATCAATAGTAATAAAGATAGTAATAATGGAATGAGGATAATCATAACAGGCTCAGCGATAATAATAAGAGAAATAACGGTATGATCAACAGAAATATGGGTAGTAATAATAGAATGAGGATAATAATAACAGTTATAGCGATATGAATAGTAGTAGCGGGGATAATAATAATAATAATAACGACAATATCAATAGTAATAAAGATAGTAATAATGGAATGAGGATAATCATAATAGGCTCAGCGATAATAATAAGAGAAATAACGATAATATCAACTGAAATATGGATAGTAATAATAGAATGAGGATAATAATAACTGTTATAGCGATATGAATAATATTAGCGGAGATAATAATAATAGTAATAACGACAATATCAATAGTAATAAAGATAGTAATAATGGAATGAGGATAATCACAACAGGCTCAGCGATAATTATAAGAGAAATAACGATAATATCGACAGAAATAAGGATATCAATAATAGAATGAGGATAATAATAACAGTTATTGCCATACGAGTGATAGTAGTAGGGACAATAATAATAGTAATAACGACAATATCAATAGTAATAAAGATAGTAATAATGGAATGAGGATAATAATAACTGTCTCACCGATAATGAAAAGAGAAATAACGATAATATCAACAGAAATAAGGATAGTAATAATAGAATGAGGATCAAATAACAGTTATAGCCATATGAATAATAGTAGTAGGGATAATAATAATAATAATAACGACAATATCAATAGTAATGAAGATAGTAATAATGGAATGAGGATAATCATAACAGGCTCCGCGAGAATAATACCAAAAATACCGATAATATCGACAGAAATAAGGATAGCAATAATAGAATGAGGATAATAATAGCAGTTATAGCGATATGAATAATAGTAACGGGGATATTAATAATAGTAATAACGACAATATAAATAGTAATAAAGATAGTAATAATGGAATGAGGATAATAATAACAGTCTCACCGATAATGAAAAGAGAAATAACGATAATATCAACAGAAATAAGGATAGTAATAATAGAATGAGTATAATAATAACAGTTATAGCGATATGAATAATAGTAGCGGGGATAATAATAATAATAATAACGACAATATCAATAGTAATAAAGATAGTAATAATGGAATGAGGATAATCATAATAGGCTCAGCGATAATAATAAGAGAAATAACGATAATATCAACAGAAATATGGATAGTAATAATAGAATGAGGATAATAATAACTGTTATAGCGATATGAATAATAGTAGCGGGGATAATAATAATAATAATAACGACAATATCAATAGTAATAAAGATAGTAATAATGGAATGAGGATAATCATAATAGGCTCAGCGATAATAATAAGAGAAATAACGATAATATCAACAGAAATATGGATAGTAATAATAGAATGAGGATAATAATAACTGTTATAGCGATATGAATAATATTAGCGGAGATAATAATAATAGTAATAACGACAATATCAATAGTAATAAAGATAGTAATAATGGAATGAGGATAATCATAACAGGCTCAGCGATAATAATAAGAGAAATGACGATAATATCAACAGAAATAAGGATAGTAATAATAGAATGAGGATGATAATAACAGTTATAGCCATATGAATAATAGTAGTAGGGATAATAATAATAATAATAACGACAATATCAATAGTAATAAAGATAGTAATAATGGAATGAGGATAATCATAACAGGCTCAGCGATAATATTAACAAAAATACCGATAATACCAACAGAAATAAGGATAGCAATAATAGAATGAGGATAATAAAAACAGTTATACACATATGAATAATAGTAGCAGGGATAATAGTAATAGTAATAACGACAATATCAATAGTAATAAAGATAGTAATAATGGAATGAGGATAATAATAACAGTCTCACCGATAATGAAAAGAGAAATAACGATAATATCAACAGAAATAAGGATAGTAATAATAGAATGAGGATCAAATAACAGTTATAGCCATATGAATAATAGTAGTAGGGATAATAATAATAATAATAACGACAATATCAATAGTAATGAAGATAGTAATAATGGAATGAGGATAATCATAACAGGCTCCGCGAGAATAATACCAAAAATACCGATAATATCGACAGAAATAAGGATAGCAATAATAGAATGAGGATAATAATAGCAGTTATAGCGATATGAATAATAGTAACGGGGATATTAATAATAGTAATAACGACAATATAAATAGTAATAAAGATAGTAATAATGGAATGAGGATAATAATAACAGTCTCACCGATAATGAAAAGAGAAATAACGATAATATCAACAGAAATAAGGATAGTAATAATAGAATGAGGATAATCATAACAGTTATAACGATATGAATAATAGTAGCGGGGATAATAATAATAGTAATAACGACAATATCAATAGTAATAAAGATAGTAATAATGGAATGAGGATAATCACAACAGGCTCAGCGATAATTATAAGAGAAATAACGATAATATCGACAGAAATAAGGACAGCAATAATAGAATGAGGATAATAATAACAGTTATTGCCATACGAGTGATAGTAGTAGGGATAATAATAATAGTAATAACGACAATATCAATAGTAATAAAGATAGTAATAATGGAATGAGGATAATCATAACAGGCTCAGCGATAATAATAAGAGAAATAACGGTAAGATCAACAGAAATATGGGTAGTAATAATAGAATGAGTATAATAATAACAGTTATAGCGATATGAATAATAGTAGCGGGGATAATAATAATAATAATAACGACAATATCAATAGTAATAAAGATAGTAATAATGGAATGAGGATAATCATAATAGGCTCAGCGATAATAATAAGAGAAATAACGATAATATCAACAGAAATATGGATAGTAATAATAGAATGAGGATAATAATAACTGTTATAGCGATATGAATAATATTAGCGGAGATAATAATAATAGTAATAACGACAATATCAATAGTAATAAAGATAGTAATAATGGAATGAGGATAATCACAACAGGCTCAGCGATAATTATAAGCGAAATAACGATAATATCGACAGAAATAAGGATATCAATAATAGAATGAGGATAATAATAACAGTTATTGCCATACGAGTGATAGTAGTAGGGACAATAATAATAGTAATAACGACAATATCAATAGTAATAAAGATAGTAATAATGGAATGAGGATAATCATAACAGGCTCAGCGATAATAATAAGAGAAATAACGGTAAGATCAACAGAAATATGGGTAGTAATAATAGAATGAGGATAATAATAACAGTTATAGCGATATGAATAATAGTAGCGGGGATAATAATAATAATAATAACGACAATATCAATAGTAATAAAGATAGTAATAATGGAATGAGGATAATCATAACAGGCTCAGCGATAATAATAAGAGAAATAACGATAATATCAACAGAAATAAGGATAGCAATAATAGAATGAGGATGATAATAACAGTTACAGCCATATGAATAATAGTAGTAGGGATAATAATAATAATAATAACGACAATATCAATAGTAATAAAGATAGTAATAATGGAATGAGGATAATCATAACAGGCTCAGCGATAATAATAACAAAAATACCGATAATACCAACAGAAATAAGGATAGCAATAATAGAATGAGGATAATAATAACAGTTATACACATATGAATAATAGTAGCAGGGCTAATAGTAATAGTAATAACGACAATATCAATAGTAATAAAGATAGTAATAATGGAATGAGGATAATAATAACTGTCTCACCGATAATGAAAAGAGAAATAACGATAATATCAACAGAAATAAGGATAGTAATAATAGAATGAGGATAATCATAACAGTTATAACGATATGAATAATAGTAGCGGGGATAATAATAATAGTAATAACGACAATATCAATAGTAATAAAGATAGTAATAATGGAATGAGGATAATCACAACAGGCTCAGCGATAATTATAAGAGAAATAACGATAATATCGACAGAAATAAGGACAGCAATAATAGAATGAGGATAATAATAACAGTTATTGCCATACGAGTGATAGTAGTAGGGATAATAATAATAGTATTAACGACAATATCAATAGTAATAAAGATAGTAATAATGGAATGAGGATAATCATAACAGGCTCAGCGATAATAATAAGAGAAATAACGGTATGATCAACAGAAATATGGGTAGTAATAATAGAATGAGGATAATAATAACAGTTATAGCGATATGAATAATAGTAGCGGGGATAATAATAATAATAATAACGACAATATCAATAGTAATAAAGATAGTAATAATGGAATGAGGATAATCATAATAGGCTCAGCGATAATAATAAGAGAAATAACGATAATATCAACTGAAATATGGATAGTAATAATAGAATGAGGATAATAATAACTGTTATAGCGATATGAATAATATTAGCGGAGATAATAATAATAGTAATAACGACAATATCAATAGTAATAAAGATAGTAATAATGGAATGAGGATAATCACAACAGGCTCAGCGATAATTATAAGAGAAATAACGATAATATCGACAGAAATAAGGATATCAATAATAGAATGAGGATAATAATAACAGTTATTGCCATACGAGTGATAGTAGTAGGGACAATAATAATAGTAATAACGACAATATCAATAGTAATAAAGATAGTAATAATGGAATGAGGATAATAATAACTGTCTCACCGATAATGAAAAGAGAAATAACGATAATATCAACAGAAATAAGGATAGTAATAATAGAATGAGGATCAAATAACAGTTATAGCCATATGAATAATAGTAGTAGGGATAATAATAATAATAATAACGACAATATCAATAGTAATGAAGATAGTAATAATGGAATGAGGATAATCATAACAGGCTCCGCGAGAATAATACCAAAAATACCGATAATATCGACAGAAATAAGGATAGCAATAATAGAATGAGGATAATAATAGCAGTTATAGCGATATGAATAATAGTAACGGGGATATTAATAATAGTAATAACGACAATATAAATAGTAATAAAGATAGTAATAATGGAATGAGGATAATAATAACAGTCTCACCGATAATGAAAAGAGAAATAACGATAATATCAACAGAAATAAGGATAGTAATAATAGAATGAGTATAATAATAACAGTTATAGCGATATGAATAATAGTAGCGGGGATAATAATAATAATAATAACGACAATATCAATAGTAATAAAGATAGTAATAATGGAATGAGGATAATCATAATAGGCTCAGCGATAATAATAAGAGAAATAACGATAATATCAACAGAAATATGGATAGTAATAATAGAATGAGGATAATAATAACTGTTATAGCGATATGAATAATAGTAGCGGGGATAATAATAATAATAATAACGACAATATCAATAGTAATAAAGATAGTAATAATGGAATGAGGATAATCATAATAGGCTCAGCGATAATAATAAGAGAAATAACGATAATATCAACAGAAATATGGATAGTAATAATAGAATGAGGATAATAATAACTGTTATAGCGATATGAATAATATTAGCGGAGATAATAATAATAGTAATAACGACAATATCAATAGTAATAAAGATAGTAATAATGGAATGAGGATAATCATAACAGGCTCAGCGATAATAATAAGAGAAATGACGATAATATCAACAGAAATAAGGATAGTAATAATAGAATGAGGATGATAATAACAGTTATAGCCATATGAATAATAGTAGTAGGGATAATAATAATAATAATAACGACAATATCAATAGTAATAAAGATAGTAATAATGGAATGAGGATAATCATAACAGGCTCAGCGATAATATTAACAAAAATACCGATAATACCAACAGAAATAAGGATAGCAATAATAGAATGAGGATAATAAAAACAGTTATACACATATGAATAATAGTAGCAGGGATAATAGTAATAGTAATAACGACAATATCAATAGTAATAAAGATAGTAATAATGGAATGAGGATAATAATAACAGTCTCACCGATAATGAAAAGAGAAATAACGATAATATCAACAGAAATAAGGATAGTAATAATAGAATGAGGATCAAATAACAGTTATAGCCATATGAATAATAGTAGTAGGGATAATAATAATAATAATAACGACAATATCAATAGTAATGAAGATAGTAATAATGGAATGAGGATAATCATAACAGGCTCCGCGAGAATAATACCAAAAATACCGATAATATCGACAGAAATAAGGATAGCAATAATAGAATGAGGATAATAATAGCAGTCATAGCGATATGAATAATAGTAACGGGGATATTAATAATAGTAATAACGACAATATAAATAGTAATAAAGATAGTAATAATGGAATGAGGATAATAATAACAGTCTCACCGATAATGAAAAGAGAAATAACGATAATATCAACAGAAATAAGGATAGTAATAATAGAATGAGGATGATAATAACAGTTATAGCCATATGAATAATAGTAGTAGGGATAATAATAATAATAATAACGACAATATCAATAGTAATGAAGATAGTAATAATGGAATGAGGATAATCATAACAGGCTCAGCGAGAATAATACCAAAAATACCGATAATATCGACAGAAATAAGGATAGCAATAATAGAATGAGGATAATAATAGCAGTTATAGCGATATGAATAATAGTAACGGGGATAATAATAATAGTAATAACGACAATATCAATGGTAATAAAGATAGTAATAATGGAATGAGGATAATCATAACAGGCTCAGCGAGAATAATACCAAAAATACCGATAACACCAACAGAAATAAGGATAGCAATAATAGAATGAGGATAATAATAACAGTTATACACATATGAATAATAGTAGCAGGGATAATAGTAATAGTAATAACGACAATATCAATAGTAATAAAGATAGTAATAATGGAATGAGGATAATAATAACAGTCTCACCGATAATGAAAAGAGAAATAACGATAATATCAACAGAAATAAGGATAGTAATAATAGAATGAGGATCAAATAACAGTTATAGCCATATGAATAATAGTAGTAGGGATAATAATAATAGTAATAACGACAATATCAATAGTAATAAAGATAGTAATAATAGAATGAGGATAATCATAACAGTTATACCCATATGAATAATAGTAGCAAGGATAATAATAATAGTAATAACAACAATATCAATAGTAATAAAGATAGTAATAATGGAATGAGGATAATGATAACAGGCTCAGCGAGAATAATACCAAAAATACCGATAATATCGACAGAAATAAGGATAGCAATAATAGAATGAGGATAATAATAGCAGTTATAGCGATATGAATAATAGTAACGGGGATAATAATAATAGTAATAACGACAATATCAATGGTAATAAAGATAGTAATAATGGAATGAGGATAATCATAACAGGCTCAGCGACAATAATAATAAAAATACCGATAATACCAACAGAAATAAGGATAGTAATAATAGAATGAGGATGATAATAACAGTTATAGCCATATGAATAATAGTAGTAGGGATAATAATAATAATAATAACGACAATATCAATAGTAATGAAGATAGTAATAATGGAATGAGGATAATCATAACAGGCTCAGCGAGAATAATACCAAAAATACCGCTAATATCGACAGAAATAAGGATTACAATAATAGAATGAGGATAATAATAGCAGTTATAGCGATATGAATAATAGTAACGGGGATAATAATAATACTAATAACGACAATATCAATGGTAATAAAGATAGTAATAATGGAATGAGGATAATCATAACAGGCTCAGCGACAATAATAACAAAAATACCGATAATACCAACAGAAATAAGGATAGCAATAATAGAATGAGGATAATAATAACAGTTATAGCCATATGAATGATAGTAGTAGGAATAATAATAATAGTAATAACGACAATATCAATAGTAATAAAGATAGTAATAATGGAATGAGGATAATCATAACAGGCTCAGCGATAATAATAAGAGAAATAACGATAATATCAACAGAAATATGGATAGTAATAATAGAATGAGGATAATAATAACAGTTATAGCGATATGAATAATAGTAGCGTGGATAATAATAATAGTAATAACGACAATATCAATGGTAATAAAGATAGTAATCATGGAATGAGGATAATCATAACAGGCTCAGCGACAATAATAACAAAAATACCGATAATATCAACAGAAATAAGGATAGCAACAATAGAATGAGGATAATAATAACAGTTATAGCATATTGAATAATAATAATGGGGATAATAATAATAGCAATAACGACAATGTCAATAGTAATAGAGATCGTAATAATGGAATGAGGATAATCATAATAGTCTCACCGATAATAAAAAGCGAATCAACGATAATATCAACAGAAATAATGATAGTAATAATGGAATGAGGATAATATTAACAGTTATAGCCATACGAATAACAGTAGTAGGAATAATAATAATAACAATAACGATAATATCAATAGTAATAAAGATAGTTATAATAGAATGAGGATAATAATAACAGTTATAGCCATATGAATAATAGTAGTAGGAATAATAATAATAGAAATAACGATAGTATCAATAGTAATGAAGATATTTATAATGGAATGAGGATAATGATAACAGTGTCAGCGAGAATAATACCAAAAATACCGATAATATCAACAGAAATAAGGATAGCAATAATAGAATGAGGATAATAATAGCAGTTATAGCGATATGAATAATAGTAACGGGGATAATAATAATAGTAATAACGACAATATCAATAGTAATAAAGATAGTAATAATGGAATGAGGATAATCATAACAGGCTCAGCGACAATAATAATAAAAATACCGATAATACCAACAGAAATAAGGATAGTAATAATAGAATGAGGATGATAATAACAGTTATAGCCATATGAATAATAGTAGTAGGGATAATAATAATAATAATAACGACAATATCAATAGTAATAAAGATAGTAATAATGGAATGAGGATAATCATAATAGGCTCAGCGATAATAATAAGAGAAATAACGATAATATCAACAGAAATATGGATAGTAATAATAGAATGAGGATAATAATAACTGTTATAGCGATATGAATAATATTAGCGGAGATAATAATAATAGTAATAACGACAATATCAATAGTAATAAAGATAGTAATAACGGAATGAGGATAATCACAACAGGCTCAGCGATAATTATAAGAGAAATAACGATAATATCGACAGAAATAAGGATATCAATAATAGAATGAGGATAATAATAACAGTTATTGCCATACGAGTGATAGTAGTAGGGACAATAATAATAGTAATAACGACAATATCAATAGTAATAAAGATAGTAATAATGGAATGAGGATAATAATAACTGTCTCACCGATAATGAAAAGAGAAATAACGATAATATCAACAGAAATAAGGATAGTAATAATAGAATGAGGATAATCATAACAGTTATAACGATATGAATAATAGTAGCGGGGATAATAATAATAGTAATAACGACAATATCAATAGTAATAAAGATAGTAATAATGGAATGAGGATAATCACAACAGGCTCAGCGATAATTATAAGAGAAATAACGATAATATCGACAGAAATAAGGACAGCAATAATAGAATGAGGATAATAATAACAGTTATTGCCATACGAGTGATAGTAGTAGGGATAATAATAATAGTAATAACGACAATATCAATAGTAATAAAGATAGTAATAATGGAATGAGGATAATCATAACAGGCTCAGCGATAATAATAAGAGAAATAACGGTAAGATCAACAGAAATATGGGTAGTAATAATAGAATGAGGATAATAATAACAGTTATAGCGATATGAATAATAGTAGCGGGGATAATAATAATAATAATAACGACAATATCAATAGTAATAAAGATAGTAATAATGGAATGAGGATAATCATAATAGGCTCAGCGATAATAATAAGAGAAATAACGATAATATCAACAGAAATATGGATAGTAATAATAGAATGAGGATAATAATAACTGTTATAGCGATATGAATAATATTAGCGGAGATAATAATAATAGTAATAACGACAATATCAATAGTAATAAAGATAGTAATAATGGAATGAGGATAATCATAACAGGCTCAGCGATAATAATAAGAGAAATGACGATAATATCAACAGAAATAAGGATAGTAATAATAGAATGAGGATGATAATAACAGTTATAGCCATATGAATAATAGTAGTAGGGATAATAATAATAATAATAACGACAATATCAATAGTAATAAAGATAGTAATAATGGAATGAGGATAATCATAACAGGCTCAGCGATAATAATAACAAAAATACCGATAATACCAACAGAAATAAGGATAGCAATAATAGAATGAGGATAATAATAACAGTTATACACATATGAATAATAGTAGCAGGGATAATAGTAATAGTAATAACGACAATATCAATAGTAATAAAGATAGTAATAATGGAATGAGGATAATAATAACAGTCTCACCGATAATGAAAAGAGAAATAACGATAATATCAACAGAAATAAGGATAGTAATAATAGAATGAGGATCAAATAACAGTTATAGCCATATGAATAATAGTAGTAGGGATAATAATAATAATAATAACGACAATATCAATAGTAATGAAGATAGTAATAATGGAATGAGGATAATCATAACAGGCTCCGCGAGAATAATACCAAAAATACCGATAATATCGACAGAAATAAGGATAGCAATAATAGAATGAGGATAATAATAGCAGTTATAGCGATATGAATAATAGTAACGGGGATATTAATAATAGTAATAACGACAATATAAATAGTAATAAAGATAGTAATAATGGAATGAGGATAATAATAACAGTCTCACCGATAATGAAAAGAGAAATAACGATAATATCAACAGAAATAAGGATAGTAATAATAGAATGAGTATAATAATAACAGTTATAGCGATATGAATAATAGTAGCGGGGATAATAATAATAATAATAACGACAATATCAATAGTAATAAAGATAGTAATAATGGAATGAGGATAATCATAATAGGCTCAGCGATAATAATAAGAGAAATAACGATAATATCAACAGAAATATGGATAGTAATAATAGAATGAGGATAATAATAACTGTTATAGCGATATGAATAATATTAGCGGAGATAATAATAATAGTAATAACGACAATATCAATAGTAATAAAGATAGTAATAATGGAATGAGGATAATCACAACAGGCTCAGCGATAATTATAAGCGAAATAACGATAATATCGACAGAAATAAGGATATCAATAATAGAATGAGGATAATAATAACAGTTATTGCCATACGAGTGATAGTAGTAGGGACAATAATAATAGTAATAACGACAATATCAATAGTAATAAAGATAGTAATAATGGAATGAGGATAATCATAACAGGCTCAGCGATAATAATAAGAGAAATAACGGTAAGATCAACAGAAATATGGGTAGTAATAATAGAATGAGGATAATAATAACAGTTATAGCGATATGAATAATAGTAGCGGGGATAATAATAATAATAATAACGACAATATCAATAGTAATAAAGATGGTAATAATGGAATGAGGATAATCATAACAGGCTCAGCGATAATAATAAGAGAAATAACGATAATATCAACAGAAATAAGGATAGCAATAATAGAATGAGGATGATAATAACAGTTACAGCCATATGAATAATAGTAGTAGGGATAATAATAATAATAATAACGACAATATCAATAGTAATAAAGATAGTAATAATGGAATGAGGATAATCATAACAGGCTCAGCGATAATAATAACAAAAATACCGATAATACCAACAGAAATAAGGATAGCAATAATAGAATGAGGATAATAATAACAGTTATACACATATGAATAATAGTAGCAGGGCTAATAGTAATAGTAATAACGACAATATCAATAGTAATAAAGATAGTAATAATGGAATGAGGATAATAATAACTGTCTCACCGATAATGAAAAGAGAAATAACGATAATATCAACAGAAATAAGGATAGTAATAATAGAATGAGGATAATCATAACAGTTATAACGATATGAATAATAGTAGCGGGGATAATAATAATAGTAATAACGACAATATCAATAGTAATAAAGATAGTAATAATGGAATGAGGATAATCACAACAGGCTCAGCGATAATTATAAGAGAAATAACGATAATATCGACAGAAATAAGGACAGCAATAATAGAATGAGGATAATAATAACAGTTATTGCCATACGAGTGATAGTAGTAGGGATAATAATAATAGTAATAACGACAATATCAATAGTAATAAAGATAGTAATAATGGAATGAGGATAATCATAACAGGCTCAGCGATAATAATAAGAGAAATAACGGTAAGATCAACAGAAATATGGGTAGTAATAATAGAATGAGGATAATAATAACAGTTATAGCGATATGAATAATAGTAGCGGGGATAATAATAATAATAATAACGACAATATCAATAGTAATAAAGATAGTAATAATGGAATGAGGATAATCATAATAGGCTCAGCGATAATAATAAGAGAAATAACGATAATATCAACAGAAATATGGATAGTAATAATAGAATGAGGATAATAATAACTGTTATAGCGATATGAATAATATTAGCGGAGATAATAATAATAGTAATAACGACAATATCAATAGTAATAAAGATAGTAATAATGGAATGAGGATAATCATAACAGGCTCAGCGATAATAATAAGAGAAATGACGATAATATCAACAGAAATAAGGATAGTAATAATAGAATGAGGATGATAATAACAGTTATAGCCATATGAATAATAGTAGTAGGGATAATAATAATAATAATAACGACAATATCAATAGTAATAAAGATAGTAATAATGGAATGAGGATAATCATAACAGGCTCAGCGATAATATTAACAAAAATACCGATAATACCAACAGAAATAAGGATAGCAATAATAGAATGAGGATAATAATAACATTTATACACATATGAATAATAGTAGCAGGGATAATAGTAATAGTAATAACGACAATATCAATAGTAATAAAGATAGTAATAATGGAATGAGGATAATAATAACAGTCTCACCGATAATGAAAAGAGAAATAACGATAATATCAACAGAAATAAGGATAGTAATAATAGAATGAGGATCAAATAACAGTTATAGCCATATGAATAATAGTAGTAGGGATAATAATAATAATAATAACGACAATATCAATAGTAATGAAGATAGTAATAATGGAATGAGGATAATCATAACAGGCTCCGCGAGAATAATACCAAAAATACCGATAATATCGACAGAAATAAGGATAGCAATAATAGAATGAGGATAATAATAGCAGTTATAGCGATATGAATAATAGTAACGGGGATAATAATAATAGTAATAACGACAATATCAATGGTAATAAAGATAGTAATAATGGAATGAGGATAATCATAACAGGCTCAGCGAGAATAATACCAAAAATACCGATAACACCAACAGAAATAAGGATAGCAATAATAGAATGAGGATAATAATAACAGTTATACACATATGAATAATAGTAGCAGGGATAATAGTAATAGTAATAACGACAATATCAATAGTAATAAAGATAGTAATAATGGAATGAGGATAATAATAACAGTCTCACCGATAATGAAAAGAGAAATAACGATAATATCAACAGAAATAAGGATAGTAATAATAGAATGAGGATCAAATAACAGTTATAGCCATATGAATAATAGTAGTAGGGATAATAATAATAGTAATAACGACAATATCAATAGTAATAAAGATAGTAATAATAGAATGAGGATAATCATAACAGTTATACCCATATGAATAATAGTAGCAAGGATAATAATAATAGTAATAACAACAATATCAATAGTAATAAAGATAGTAATAATGGAATGAGGATAATGATAACAGGCTCAGCGAGAATAATACCAAAAATACCGATAATATCGACAGAAATAAGGATAGCAATAATAGAATGAGGATAATAATAGCAGTTATAGCGATATGAATAATAGTAACGGGGATAATAATAATACTAATAACGACAATATCAATGGTAATAAAGATAGTAATAATGGAATGAGGATAATCATAACAGGCTCAGCGACAATAATAACAAAAATACCGATAATACCAACAGAAATAAGGATAGCAATAATAGAATGAGGATAATAATAACAGTTATAGCCATATGAATGATAGTAGTAGGAATAATAATAATAGTAATAACGACAATATCAATAGTAATAAAGATAGTAATAATGGAATGAGGATAATCATAACAGGCTCAGCGATAATAATAAGAGAAATAACGATAATATCAACAGAAATATGGATAGTAATAATAGAATGAGGATAATAATAACAGTTATAGCGATATGAATAATAGTAGCGTGGATAATAATAATAGTAATAACGACAATATCAATGGTAATAAAGATAGTAATCATGGAATGAGGATAATCATAACAGGCTCAGCGACAATAATAACAAAAATACCGATAATATCAACAGAAATAAGGATAGCAACAATAGAATGAGGATAATAATAACAGTTATAGCATATTGAATAATAATAATGGGGATAATAATAATAGCAATAACGACAATGTCAATAGTAATAGAGATCGTAATAATGGAATGAGGATAATCATAATAGTCTCACCGATAATAAAAAGCGAATCAACGATAATATCAACAGAAATAATGATAGTAATAATGGAATGAGGATAATATTAACAGTTATAGCCATACGAATAACAGTAGTAGGAATAATAATAATAACAATAACGATAATATCAATAGTAATAAAGATAGTTATAATAGAATGAGGATAATAATAACAGTTATAGCCATATGAATAATAGTAGTAGGAATAATAATAATAGAAATAACGATAGTATCAATAGTAATGAAGATATTTATAATGGAATGAGGATAATGATAACAGTGTCAGCGAGAATAATACCAAAAATACCGATAATATCAACAGAAATAAGGATAGCAATAATAGAATGAGGATAATAATAGCAGTTATAGCGATATGAATAATAGTAACGGGGATAATAATAATAGTAATAACGACAATATCAATAGTAATAAAGATAGTAATAATGGAATGAGGATAATCATAACAGGCTCAGCGACAATAATAATAAAAATACCGATAATACCAACAGAAATAAGGATAGTAATAATAGAATGAGGATGATAATAACAGTTATAGCCATATGAATAATAGTAGTAGGGATAATAATAATAATAATAACGACAATATCAATAGTAATAAAGATAGTAATAATGGAATGAGGATAATCATAATAGGCTCAGCGATAATAATAAGAGAAATAACGATAATATCAACAGAAATATGGATAGTAATAATAGAATGAGGATAATAATAACTGTTATAGCGATATGAATAATATTAGCGGAGATAATAATAATAGTAATAACGACAATATCAATAGTAATAAAGATAGTAATAACGGAATGAGGATAATCACAACAGGCTCAGCGATAATTATAAGAGAAATAACGATAATATCGACAGAAATAAGGATATCAATAATAGAATGAGGATAATAATAACAGTTATTGCCATACGAGTGATAGTAGTAGGGACAATAATAATAGTAATAACGACAATATCAATAGTAATAAAGATAGTAATAATGGAATGAGGATAATAATAACTGTCTCACCGATAATGAAAAGAGAAATAACGATAATATCAACAGAAATAAGGATAGTAATAATAGAATGAGGATAATCATAACAGTTATAACGATATGAATAATAGTAGCGGGGATAATAATAATAGTAATAACGACAATATCAATAGTAATAAAGATAGTAATAATGGAATGAGGATAATCACAACAGGCTCAGCGATAATTATAAGAGAAATAACGATAATATCGACAGAAATAAGGACAGCAATAATAGAATGAGGATAATAATAACAGTTATTGCCATACGAGTGATAGTAGTAGGGATAATAATAATAGTAATAACGACAATATCAATAGTAATAAAGATAGTAATAATGGAATGAGGATAATCATAACAGGCTCAGCGATAATAATAAGAGAAATAACGGTAAGATCAACAGAAATATGGGTAGTAATAATAGAATGAGGATAATAATAACAGTTATAGCGATATGAATAATAGTAGCGGGGATAATAATAATAATAATAACGACAATATCAATAGTAATAAAGATAGTAATAATGGAATGAGGATAATCATAATAGGCTCAGCGATAATAATAAGAGAAATAACGATAATATCAACAGAAATATGGATAGTAATAATAGAATGAGGATAATAATAACTGTTATAGCGATATGAATAATATTAGCGGAGATAATAATAATAGTAATAACGACAATATCAATAGTAATAAAGATAGTAATAATGGAATGAGGATAATCATAACAGGCTCAGCGATAATAATAAGAGAAATGACGATAATATCAACAGAAATAAGGATAGTAATAATAGAATGAGGATGATAATAACAGTTATAGCCATATGAATAATAGTAGTAGGGATAATAATAATAATAATAACGACAATATCAATAGTAATAAAGATAGTAATAATGGAATGAGGATAATCATAACAGGCTCAGCGATAATAATAACAAAAATACCGATAATACCAACAGAAATAAGGATAGCAATAATAGAATGAGGATAATAATAACAGTTATACACATATGAATAATAGTAGCAGGGATAATAGTAATAGTAATAACGACAATATCAATAGTAATAAAGATAGTAATAATGGAATGAGGATAATAATAACAGTCTCACCGATAATGAAAAGAGAAATAACGATAATATCAACAGAAATAAGGATAGTAATAATAGAATGAGGATCAAATAACAGTTATAGCCATATGAATAATAGTAGTAGGGATAATAATAATAATAATAACGACAATATCAATAGTAATGAAGATAGTAATAATGGAATGAGGATAATCATAACAGGCTCCGCGAGAATAATACCAAAAATACCGATAATATCGACAGAAATAAGGATAGCAATAATAGAATGAGGATAATAATAGCAGTTATAGCGATATGAATAATAGTAACGGGGATATTAATAATAGTAATAACGACAATATAAATAGTAATAAAGATAGTAATAATGGAATGAGGATAATAATAACAGTCTCACCGATAATGAAAAGAGAAATAACGATAATATCAACAGAAATAAGGATAGTAATAATAGAATGAGTATAATAATAACAGTTATAGCGATATGAATAATAGTAGCGGGGATAATAATAATAATAATAACGACAATATCAATAGTAATAAAGATAGTAATAATGGAATGAGGATAATCATAATAGGCTCAGCGATAATAATAAGAGAAATAACGATAATATCAACAGAAATATGGATAGTAATAATAGAATGAGGATAATAATAACTGTTATAGCGATATGAATAATATTAGCGGAGATAATAATAATAGTAATAACGACAATATCAATAGTAATAAAGATAGTAATAATGGAATGAGGATAATCACAACAGGCTCAGCGATAATTATAAGCGAAATAACGATAATATCGACAGAAATAAGGATATCAATAATAGAATGAGGATAATAATAACAGTTATTGCCATACGAGTGATAGTAGTAGGGACAATAATAATAGTAATAACGACAATATCAATAGTAATAAAGATAGTAATAATGGAATGAGGATAATCATAACAGGCTCAGCGATAATAATAAGAGAAATAACGGTAAGATCAACAGAAATATGGGTAGTAATAATAGAATGAGGATAATAATAACAGTTATAGCGATATGAATAATAGTAGCGGGGATAATAATAATAATAATAACGACAATATCAATAGTAATAAAGATGGTAATAATGGAATGAGGATAATCATAACAGGCTCAGCGATAATAATAAGAGAAATAACGATAATATCAACAGAAATAAGGATAGCAATAATAGAATGAGGATGATAATAACAGTTACAGCCATATGAATAATAGTAGTAGGGATAATAATAATAATAATAACGACAATATCAATAGTAATAAAGATAGTAATAATGGAATGAGGATAATCATAACAGGCTCAGCGATAATAATAACAAAAATACCGATAATACCAACAGAAATAAGGATAGCAATAATAGAATGAGGATAATAATAACAGTTATACACATATGAATAATAGTAGCAGGGCTAATAGTAATAGTAATAACGACAATATCAATAGTAATAAAGATAGTAATAATGGAATGAGGATAATAATAACTGTCTCACCGATAATGAAAAGAGAAATAACGATAATATCAACAGAAATAAGGATAGTAATAATAGAATGAGGATAATCATAACAGTTATAACGATATGAATAATAGTAGCGGGGATAATAATAATAGTAATAACGACAATATCAATAGTAATAAAGATAGTAATAATGGAATGAGGATAATCACAACAGGCTCAGCGATAATTATAAGAGAAATAACGATAATATCGACAGAAATAAGGACAGCAATAATAGAATGAGGATAATAATAACAGTTATTGCCATACGAGTGATAGTAGTAGGGATAATAATAATAGTAATAACGACAATATCAATAGTAATAAAGATAGTAATAATGGAATGAGGATAATCATAACAGGCTCAGCGATAATAATAAGAGAAATAACGGTAAGATCAACAGAAATATGGGTAGTAATAATAGAATGAGGATAATAATAACAGTTATAGCGATATGAATAATAGTAGCGGGGATAATAATAATAATAATAACGACAATATCAATAGTAATAAAGATAGTAATAATGGAATGAGGATAATCATAATAGGCTCAGCGATAATAATAAGAGAAATAACGATAATATCAACAGAAATATGGATAGTAATAATAGAATGAGGATAATAATAACTGTTATAGCGATATGAATAATATTAGCGGAGATAATAATAATAGTAATAACGACAATATCAATAGTAATAAAGATAGTAATAATGGAATGAGGATAATCATAACAGGCTCAGCGATAATAATAAGAGAAATGACGATAATATCAACAGAAATAAGGATAGTAATAATAGAATGAGGATGATAATAACAGTTATAGCCATATGAATAATAGTAGTAGGGATAATAATAATAATAATAACGACAATATCAATAGTAATAAAGATAGTAATAATGGAATGAGGATAATCATAACAGGCTCAGCGATAATATTAACAAAAATACCGATAATACCAACAGAAATAAGGATAGCAATAATAGAATGAGGATAATAATAACATTTATACACATATGAATAATAGTAGCAGGGATAATAGTAATAGTAATAACGACAATATCAATAGTAATAAAGATAGTAATAATGGAATGAGGATAATAATAACAGTCTCACCGATAATGAAAAGAGAAATAACGATAATATCAACAGAAATAAGGATAGTAATAATAGAATGAGGATCAAATAACAGTTATAGCCATATGAATAATAGTAGTAGGGATAATAATAATAATAATAACGACAATATCAATAGTAATGAAGATAGTAATAATGGAATGAGGATAATCATAACAGGCTCCGCGAGAATAATACCAAAAATACCGATAATATCGACAGAAATAAGGATAGCAATAATAGAATGAGGATAATAATAGCAGTCATAGCGATATGAATAATAGTAACGGGGATATTAATAATAGTAATAACGACAATATAAATAGTAATAAAGATAGTAATAATGGAATGAGGATAATAATAACAGTCTCACCGATAATGAAAAGAGAAATAACGATAATATCAACAGAAATAAGGATAGTAATAATAGAATGAGGATGATAATAACAGTTATAGCCATATGAATAATAGTAGTAGGGATAATAATAATAATAATAACGACAATATCAATAGTAATGAAGATAGTAATAATGGAATGAGGATAATCATAACAGGCTCAGCGAGAATAATACCAAAAATACCGATAATATCGACAGAAATAAGGATAGCAATAATAGAATGAGGATAATAATAGCAGTTATAGCGATATGAATAATAGTAACGGGGATAATAATAATAGTAATAACGACAATATCAATGGTAATAAAGATAGTAATAATGGAATGAGGATAATCATAACAGGCTCAGCGAGAATAATACCAAAAATACCGATAATACCAACAGAAATAAGGATAGCAATAATAGAATGAGGATAATAATAACAGTTATACACATATGAATAATAGTAGCAGGGATAATAGTAATAGTAATAACGACAATATCAATAGTAATAAAGATAGTAATAATGGAATGAGGATAATAATAACAGTCTCACCGATAATGAAAAGAGAAATAACGATAATATCAACAGAAATAAGGATAGTAATAATAGAATGAGGATCAAATAACAGTTATAGCCATATGAATAATAGTAGCAAGGATAATAATAATAGTAATAACAACAATATCAATAGTAATAAAGATAGTAATAATGGAATGAGGATAATGATAACAGGCTCAGCGAGAATAATACCAAAAATACCGATAATATCGACAGAAATAAGGATAGCAATAATAGAATGAGGATAATAATAGCAGTTATAGCGATATGAATAATAGTAACGGGGATAATAATAATAGTAATAACGACAATATCAATGGTAATAAAGATAGTAATAATGGAATGAGGATAATCATAACAGGCTCAGCGACAATAATAATAAAAATACCGATAATACCAACAGAAATAAGGATAGTAATAATAGAATGAGGATGATAATAACAGTTATAGCCATATGAATAATAGTAGTAGGGATAATAATAATAATAATAACGACAATATCAATAGTAATGAAGATAGTAATAATGGAATGAGGATAATCATAACAGGCTCAGCGAGAATAATACCAAAAATACCGATAATATCGACAGAAATAAGGATAGCAATAATAGAATGAGGATAATAATAGCAGTTATAGCGATATGAATAATAGTAACGGGGATAATAATAATACTAATAACGACAATATCAATGGTAATAAAGATAGTAATAATGGAATGAGGATAATCATAACAGGCTCAGCGACAATAATAACAAAAATACCGATAATACCAACAGAAATAAGGATAGCAATAATAGAATGAGGATAATAATAACAGTTATAGCCATATGAATGATAGTAGTAGGAATAATAATAATAGTAATAACGACAATATCAATAGTAATAAAGATAGTAATAATGGAATGAGGATAATCATAACAGGCTCAGCGATAATAGTAAGAGAAATAACGATAATATCAACAGAAATATGGATAGTAATAATAGAATGAGGATAATAATAACAGTTATAGCGATATGAATAATAGTAGCGTGGATAATAATAATAGTAATAACGACAATATCAATGGTAATAAAGATAGTAATCATGGAATGAGGATAATCATAACAGGCTCAGCGACAATAATAACAAAAATACCGATAATATCAACAGAAATAAGGATAGCAACAATAGAATGAGGATAATAATAACAGTTATAGCATATTGAATAATAATAATGGGGATAATAATAATAGCAATAACGACAATGTCAATAGTAATAGAGATCGTAATAATGGAATGAGGATAATCATAATAGTCTCACCGATAATAAAAAGCGAATCAACGATAATATCAACAGAAATAATGATAGTAATAATAGAATGAGGATAATATTAACAGTTATAGCCATACGAATAACAGTAGTAGGAATAATAATAATAACAATAACGATAATATCAATAGTAATAAAGATAGTTATAATAGAATGAGGATAATAATAACAGTTATAGCCATATGAATAATAGTAGTAGGAATAATAATAATAGAAATAACGATAGTATCAATAGTAATGAAGATATTTATAATGGAATGAGGATAATGATAACAGTGTCAGCGAGAATAATACCAAAAATACCGATAATATCAACAGAAATAAGGATAGCAATAATAGAATGAGGATAATAATAGCAGTTATAGCGATATGAATAATAGTAACGGGGATAATAATAATAGTAATAACGACAATATCAATAGTAATAAAGATAGTAATAATGGAATGAGGATAATCATAACAGGCTCAGCGATAATAATAAGATAAATAACGATAATATCAACAGAAATAAGGATAGTAATAATAGAATTGAGATAATAATAACAGTTATAGCCATATGAATAATAGTAGCGGGGATAATAATAATAGTAATAACGACAATATCAATAGTAATAAAGACAGTAATAATGGAATGAGGATAATCATAACAGGCTCAGCGATAATAATAAGAGAAATAGCGATAATATCAACAGAAATAAGGATAGTAATAATAGAATTGAGATAATAATAACAGATATAGCCATATGAATAATAGTAGTAGGAATTATAATAATAGTAATAACGACAATATCAACAGTAATAAAGATAGTAATAATGGAATGACGACAATCATAACAGGCTCAGCGATAATAATAAGAGAAATAAAGATAATATCAACAGAAATAAGGATAGTAATAATAGAATGAGGATAATAATAGTTATAGCCATATGAAAAATAGTAGCGGGGAAACTAATAATAGTAATAACGATAATATCAATAGTAATAAAGATAGTTATAATGGAATGAGGATAATGATAACAGTGTCAGCGACAATAATAACAAAAATACCGATAATATCAACAGAAATAAGGATAGCAACAATAGAACGAGGATAATAATAACAGTTATAGCATATTGAATAATAATAATGGGGATAATAATAATAGCAATAACGACAATGTCAATAGTAATAGAGATCGTAATAATGGAATGAGGATAATCATAATAGTCTCACCGATAATAAAAAGCGAATCAACGATAATATCATCAGAAATAATGATAGTAATAATAGAATGAGGATAATATTAACAGTTATAGCCATACGGATAACAGTAGTAGGAATAATAATAATAGCAATAACGATAATATCAATAGTAATAAAGATAGTTATAATAGAATGAGGATAATAATAACAGTTATAGCCATATGAATAATAGTAGTAGGAATAATAATAATAGAAATAACGACAGTATCAATAGTAATGAAGATATTTATAATGGAATGAGGATAATGATAACAGTGTCAGCGAGAATAATACCAAAAATACCGATAATATCAACAGAAATAAGGATAGCAATAATAGAATGAGGATAATAATAGCAGTTATAGCGATATGAATAATAGTAACGGGGATAATAATAATAGTAATAACGACAATATCAATAGTAATAAAGATAGTAATAATGGAATGAGGATAATCATAACAGGCTCAGCGATAATAATAAGATAAATAACGATAATATCAACAGAAATAAGGATAGTAATAATAGAATTGAGATAATAATAACAGTTATAGCCATATGAATAATAGTAGCGGGGATAATAATAATAGTAATAACGACAATACCAATAGTAATAAAGGTAGTAATAATGGAATGAGGCTAATAATAATAATAGTCTCACCTATAATAAAAAGGGAAACAACGATAATATCAACTGAAATAAGGATAGTAATAATAGTATGAGGATAATAATAACAGTTATAGCCATATGAATAATTGTATTAGGGATAATAATAATAGTAATAACGACAATATCAATAGTAATAAAGATAGTAATAATGGAATGAGGATAATCATAACAGGCTCAGCGATAATAATAAGAGAAATAACGGTAATATCAACAGGTATAAGGATAGTAATAATAGAATGATGATAATAATAACAGTTATAGCAATATGAATAATAGTAGCGGGGGTAATAATAATAGTAATAACGACAATATCAATAGTAATAAAGATAGTAATAATGGAAGGACGATAATCATAACAGGCTCAGCCATAATAATAAGTGAAATAACGATAATATCAACAGAAATAAGGATAGTAATAATAGAATTGAGATAATAATAACAGTTATAGCCATATGAATAATAGTAGTAGGAATTATAATAATAGTAATAACGACAATATCAATAGTAATAAAGGTAGTAATAATGGAATGAGGCTAATAATAATAATAGTCTCACCGATAATAAAAAGAAAAGCAACGATAATATCAACAGAAATAAGGATAGTAATAATAGAATGAGGATAATAATAACAGTTATAGCCATATGAATAATAGTAGTAGGAATAATAATAATAGAAATAACGACAATATCAATAGTAATGAAGATAGTTATAATGGAATGAGGATAATGATAACAGTGTCAGCGAGAATAATACCAAAAATACCGCTAATATCGACAGAAATAAGGATAGCAATAATAGAATGAGGATAATAATAGCAGTTATAGCGATATGAATAATAGTAACGGGGATAATAATAATAGTAATAACGACAATATCAATAGTAATAAAGACAGTAATAATGGAATGAGGATAATCATAACAGGCTCAGCGATAATAATAAGAGAAATAACGATAATATCAACAGAAATATGGATAGTAATAATAGAATGAGGATGATAATAACAGTTATAGCCATATGAATAATAGTAGTAGGGATAATAATAATAATAATAACGACAATATCAATAGTAATAAAGATAGTAGTAATGGAATGAGGATAATCATAACAGGCTCAGCGATAATAATAAGAGGAACAACGATAATATCAACAGAAATATGGATAGTAATAATAGAATGAGGATAATAATAACAGTTATAGCGATATGAATAATATTAGCGGGGATAATAATAATAGTAATAACGACAATATCAATAGTAATAAAGATAGTAATAATGGAATGAGGATAATCATAACAGGCTCAGCGATAATAATAAGAGAAATAACGATAATATCAACAGAAATAAGGATAGTAATAATAGAATGAGGATGATAATAAAAGTTATAGCCATATGAATAATAGTAGTAGGGATAATAATAATAATAATAACGACAATATCAATAGTAATAAAGATAGTAATAATGGAATGAGGATAATCATAACAGGCTCAGCGATAGTAATAAGAGAAACAACGATAATATCAACAGAAATATGGATAGTAATGATAGAATGAGGATAATAATAACAGTTATAGCGATATGAATAATATTAGCGGGGATAATAATAATAGTAATAACGACAATATCAATAGTAATAAAGATAGTAATAATGGAATGAGGATAATCATAATAGGCTCAGCGATAATAATAAGAGAAATAACGATAAGATAAACAGAAATAAGGATAGTAATAATAGAATTGAGATAATAATAACAGATATAGCCATATGAATAATAGTAGTAGGAATTATAATAATAGTAGTAACGACAATATCAATAGTAATAAAGATAGTAATAATGGAATGAGGATAATCATAACAGGCTCAGCGATAATAATAAGAGAAACAACGATAATATCAACAGAAATATGGATAGTAATGATAGAATGAGGATAATAATAACAGTTATAGCGATATGAATAATATTAGCGGGGATAATAATAATAGTAATAACGACAATATCAATAGTAATAAAGATAGTAATAATGGAATGAGGATAATCATAATAGGCTCAGCGATAATAATAAGAGAAATAACGATAAGATAAACAGAAATAAGGATAGTAATAATAGAATTGAGATAATAATAACAGATATAGCCATATGAATAATAGTAGTAGGAATTATAATAATAGTAATAACGACAATATCAACAGTAATAAAGGTAGTAATAATGGAATGAGGCTAATAATAATAACAGTCTCACCGATAATAAAAAGAGAAGCAACGATAATATCAACAGAAATAAGGATTGTAGTAATAGTATGAGGATAATAATAACAGTTATGCCATATGAATTACAGTAGCAGGGATAATAATAATAATAATGACGACAATATCTATAGTAATAGAGATAGTAATAATGGAATCAGGATAGTTATAACAGGCTCAGCGATAATAATAAGAGAAATAACGATAAGATCAACAGAAATATGGGTAGTAATAATAGAATGAGGATAATAATAACAGTTATAGCGATATGAATAATAGTAGCGTGGATAATAATAATAGTAATAACGACAATATCAATGGTAATAAAGATAGTAATAATGGAATGAGGATAATCATAACAGGCTCAGGGACAATAATAACAAAAATACCGATAATACCAACAGAAATAAGGATAGCAATAATAGAATGAGGATAATAATAACAGTTATAGCCATAGGAATAACAGTAGTAGGAATTATAATAATAGTAATAACGACAATATCAATAGTAATAAAGATAGTAATAATGGAATGAGGCTAATAATAATAATAGTCTCACCGATAATAAGAAGAGAAGCAACGATAATATCAACAGAAATAAGGAGAGTAATAATAGTATGAGGATAATAATAACAGTTATATCCATATGAATGATAGTAGTAGGGATAATAATAATAGTAATAACGACAATATCAATTGTAATAAAGATAGTAATAATGGAATGACGACAATCATAACAGGCTCAGCGATAATAATAAGAGAAATAACGATAATATCAACAGAAATAAGGATAGTAATAATAGAATAAGGATAATAATAATAGTAATAACGACAATATCAATAGTAATAAAGATAGTAATAATGGAATTAGGATAATCATAACAGGCTCAGCGATAATAATAAGAGAAATAAAGATAATATCAACAGAAATAAGGATAGTAATAATAGAATGAGGATAATAATAGTTATAGTCATATGAAAAATAGTAGCGGGGAAACTAATAATAGTAATAACGATAATATCAATAGTAATAAAGATAGTTATAATGGAATGAGGATAATGATAACAGTGTCAGCGACAATAATAACAAAAATACCGATAATATCAACAGAAATAAGGATAGCAACAATAGAATGAGGATAATAATAACAGTTATAGCATATTGAATAATAATAATGGGGATAATAATAATAGCAATAACGACAATGTCAATAGTAATAGAGATCGTAATAATGGAATGAGGATAATCATAATAGTCTCACCGATAATAAAAAGCGAATCAACGATAATATCAACAGAAATAATGATAGTAATAATAGAATGAGGATAATATTAACAGTTATAGCCATATGAATAATAGTAGTAGGAATAATAATAATAGAAATAACGACAGTATCAATAGTAATGAAGATATTTATAATGGAATGAGGATAATGATAACAGTGTCAGCGAGAATAATACCAAAAATACCGATAATATCAACAGAAATAAGGATAGCAATAATAGCATGAGGATAATAATAGCAGTTATAGCGATATGAATAATACTAACGGGGATAATAATAATAGTAATAACGACAATATCAATAGTAATAAAGATAGTAATAATGGAATGAGGATAATCATAACAGGCTCAGCGATAATAATAAGATAAATAACGATAATATCAACAGAAATAAGGATAGTAATAATAGAATTGAGATAATAATAACAGTTATAGCCATATGAATAATAGTAGCGGGGATAATAATAATAGTAATAACGACAATACCAATAGTAATAAAGGTAGTAATAATGGAATGAGGCTAATAATAATAATAGTCTCACCTATAATAAAAAGGGAAACAACGATAATATCAACTGAAATGAGGATAGTAATAATAGTATGAGGATAATAATAGTTATAGACATATGAAAAATAGTAGCGGGGAGACTAATAATAGTAATAACGACAATATCAATAGTAATAAAGGTAGTAATAATGGAATGAGGATAAAAATAATAGTCTCACCGATAATAAAAAGCGAAACAACGTTAATATCAACAGAAATAATGATAGTAATAATAGAATGAGGATAATATTAACAGTTATAGCCATACGAATAACAGTAGTAGGAATAATATAAATAGCAATAACGATAATATCAATAGTAATAAAGATAGTTATAATGGAATGAGGATAATGATAACAGTGTCAGCGACAATAATAACAAAAATACCGATAATATCAACAGAAATAAGGATAGCAACAATAGAATGAGGATAATAATAACAGTTATAGCATAATGAATAATAATAGTGGGGATAATAATAATAGCAATAACGACAATGTCAATAGTAATAGAGATCGTAATAATGGAATGAGGATAATCATAATAGTCTCACCGATAATAAAAAGCGAAATAACGATAATATGAACAGAAATAATGATAGTAATAATAGAATGAGGATAATAATAACAGTCATAGCCATATGAATAATAGTAGTAGGGATAATAATAATAGTAATAACGACAATATCAATAGTAATAAAGATAGTAATAATGGAATGAGGATAATCATAACAGGCTCAGCGATAATAATAAGAGAAATAACGATAATATCAACAGAAATAAGGATAGTAATAATAGAATTGAGATAATAATAACAGTTATAGCCATATGAATAATAGTAGTAGGAATTATAATAATAGTAATAACGACAATATCAAGAGTAATAAAGATAGTAATAATGGAATGAGGATAGTCATAACAGGCTCAGCAATAATAATAAGAGAAATGACGATAATATCAACAGAAATAAGGATAGTAATAATAGAATGAGGATGATAATAACAGTTATAGCCATATGAATAATAGTAGTAGGGATAATAATAATAATAATAACGACAATATCAATAGTAATAAAGATAGTAACAATGGAATGAGGATAATCATAACAGGCTCAGCGATAATAATAAGAGAAAAAACGATAATATCAACAGAAATATGGATAGTAATAATAGAATGAGGATAATAATAACAGTTATAGCGATATGAATAATAGTAGCGGGGATAATAATAATAGTAATAACGACAATATCAATAGTAATAAAGATAGTAATAATGGAAGGACGATAATCATAACAGGCTCAGCCATAATAATAAGTGAAATAACGATAATATCAACAGAAATAAGGATAGTAATAATAGAATTGAGATAATAATAACAGTTATAGCCATATGAATAATAGTAGTAGGAATTATAATAATAGTAATAACGACAATATCAATAGTAATAAAGGTAGTAATAATGGAATGAGGCTAATAATAATAATAGTCTCACCGATAATAAAAAGAAAAGCAACGATAATATCAACAGAAATAAGGATAGTAATAATAGAATGAGGATAATAATAACAGTTATAGCCATATGAATAATAGTAGTAGGAATAATAATAATAGAAATAACGACAATATCAATAGTAATGAAGATAGTTATAATGGAATGAGGATAATGATAACAGTGTGAGCGAGAATAATACCAAAAATACCGCTAATATCGACAGAAATAAGGATAGCAATAATAGAATGAGGATAATAATAGCAGTTATAGCGATATGAATAATAGTAACGGGGATAATAATAATAGTAATAACGACAACATCAATAGTAATAAAGACAGTAATAATGGAATGAGGATAGTCATAACAGGCTCAGCGATAATAATAAGAGAAATAACGATAATATCAACAGAAATAAGGATAGTAATAATAGAATGAGGATGGTAATAACAGTTATAGCCATATGAATAATAGTAGTAGGGATAATAATAATAATAATAACGACAATATCAATAGTAATAAAGATAGTAGTAATGGAATGAGGATAATCATAACAGGCTCAGCGATAATAATAAGAGGAACAACGATAATATCAACTGAAATATGGATAGTAATAATAGAATGAGGATAATAATAACAGTTATAGCGATATGAATAATATTAGCGGGGATAATAATAATAGTAATAACGACAATATCAATAGTAATAAAGATAGTAATAATGGAATGAGGATAATCATAACAGGCTCAGCGATAATAATAATAGAAATAACGATAATATCAACAGAAATAAGGATAGTAATAATAGAATGAGGATGATAATAACAGTTATAGCCATATGAATAATAGTAGTAGGGATAATAATAATAATAATAACGACAATATCAATAGTAATAAAGATAGTAATAATGGAATGAGGATAATCATAACAGGCTCAGCGATAATAATAAGAGAAACAACGATAATATCAACAGAAATATGGATAGTAATGATAGAATGAGGATAATAATAACAGTTATAGCGATATGAATAATATTAGCGGGGATAATAATAAGAGAAATAACGATAAGATAAACAGAAATAAGGATATTAATAATAGAATTGAGATAATAATAACAGATATAGCCATATGAATAATAGTAGTAGGAATTATAATAATAGTAATAACGACAATATCAATAGTAATAAAGATAGTAATAATGGAATGAGGATAATCATAACAGGCTCAGCGATAATAATAAGAGAAACAACGATAATTATCAACAGAAATATGGATAGTAATGATAGAATGAGGATAATAATAACAGTTATAGCGATATGAATAATAGTAGCGGGGATAATAATAATAGTAATAACGACAATATCAATAGTAATAAAGATAGTAATAATGGAATGAGGATAATCATAACAGGCTCAGCGATAATAATAAGAGAAATAACGGTAATATCAACAGAAATAAGGATAGTAATAATAGAATGAGGATAATAATAACAGTTATAGCCATATGAATAATAGTAGTAGGGATAATAATAATAGAAATAAGGACAATATCAATAGTAATGAAGACAGTTATAATGGAATGAGGATAATGATAACAGTGTCAGCGAGAATAATACCAAAAATACCGATAATATCAACAGAAATAAGGATAGTAATAATAGAATTGAGATAATAATAACAGTTATAGACATATGAATAATAGTAGCGGGGATAATAATAATAGTAATAACGACAATATCAATAGTAATAAAGGTAGTAATAATGGAATGAGGATAAAAATAATAGTCTCACCGATAATAAAAAGCGAAACAACGATAATATCAACGGAAATAAGGATAGTAATAATAGTATGAGGATAATAATAGTTATAGCCATATGAAAAATAGTAGCGGGGAGACTAATAATAGTAATAACGACAATATCAATAGTAATAAAGGTAGTAATAATGGAATGAGGATAAAAATAATAGTCTCACCGATAATAAAAAGCGAAACAACGATAATATCAACAGAAATAATGATAGTAATAATAGAATGAGGATAATATTAACAGTTATAGCCATACGAATAACAGTAGTAGGAATAATAATAATAGCAATAACGATAATATCAATAGTAATAAAGATAGTTATAATGGAATGAGGATAATGATAACAGTGTCAGCGACAATAATAACAAAAATACCGATAATATCAACAGAAATAAGGATAGCAACAATAGAATGTGGATAATAATAACAGTTATAGCATAATGAATAATAATAGTGGGGATAATAATAATAGCAATAACGACAATGTCAATAGTAATAGAGATCGTAATAATGGAATGAGGATAATCATAATAGTCTCACCGATAATAAAAAGCGAAATAACGATAATATCAACAGAAATAAGGATAGTAATAATAGAATGAGGATGATAATAACAGTTATAGCCATATGAATAATAGTAGTAGGGATAATAATAATAATAATAACGACAATATCAATAGTAATAAAGATAGTAATAATGGAATGAGGATAATCATAACAGGCTCAGCGATAATAATAAGAGAAATAACGATAATATCAACAGAAATAAGGATAGTAATAATAGAATTGAGATAATAATAACAGTTATAGCCATATGAATAGTAGTAGTAGGAATTATAATAATAGTAATAACGACAATATCAATAGTAATAAAGGTAGTAATAATGGAATGAGGCTAATAATAATAATAGTCTCACCGATAATAAAAAGAGAAGCAACGATAATATCAACAGAAATAAGGATAGTAATAATAGTATGAGGATAATAATAACAGTTATAGCCATATGAATAATTGTATTAGGGATAATAATAATAGTAATAACGACAATATCAATAGTAATAAAGATAGTAATAATGGAATGAGGATAATCATAACAGGCTCAGCGATAATAATAAGAGAAATAACGGTAATATCAACAGGAATAAGGATAGTAATAATAGAATGATGATAATAATAACAGTTATAGCAATATGAATAATAGTAGCGGGGATAATAATAATAGTAATAACGACAATATCAATAGTAATAAAGATAGTAATAATGGAAGGACGATAATCATAACAGGCTCAGCCATAATAAGAAGTGAAATAACGATAATATCAACAGAAATAAGGATAGTAATAATAGAATTGAGATAATAATAACAGTTATAGCCATATGAATAATAGTAGTAGGAATTATAATAATAGTAATAACGACAATATCAATAGTAATAAAGGTAGTAATAATGGAATGAGGCTAATAATAATAATAGTCTCACCGATAATAAAAAGAAAAGCAACGATAATATCAACAGAAATAAGGATAGTAATAATAGAATGAGGATAATAATAACAGTTATAGCCATATGAATAATAGTAGTAGGAATAATAATAATAGAAATAACGACAATATCAATAGTAATGAAGATAGTTATAATGGAATGAGGATAATGATAACAGTGTCAGCGAGAATAATACCAAAAATACCGCTAATATCGACAGAAATAAGGATAGCAATAATAGAATGAGGATAATAATAGCAGTTATAGCGATATGAATAATAGTAACGGGGATAATAATAATAGTAATAACGACAATATCAATAGTAATAAAGACAGTAATAATGGAATGAGGATAATCATAACAGGCTCAGCGATAATAATAAGAGAAATAACGATAATATCAACAGAAATAAGGATAGTAATAATAGAATGAGGATGATAATAACAGTTATAGCCATATGAATAATAGTAGTAGGGATAATAATAATAATAATAACGACAATATCAATAGTAATAAAGATAGTAGTAATGGAATGAGGATAATCATAACAGGCTCAGCGATAATAATAAGAGGAACAACCATAATATCAACAGAAATATGGATAGTAATAATAGAATGAGGATAATAATAACAGTTATAGCAATATGAATAATATTAGCGGGGATAATAATAATAGTAATAACGACAATATCAATAGTAATAAAGATAGTAATAATGGAATGAGGATAATCATAACAGGCTCAGCGATAATAATAAGAGAAATAACGATAATATCAACAGAAATAAGGATAGTAATAATAGAATTGAGATAATAATAACAGTTATAGCCATATGAATAATAGTAGTAGGAATTATAATAATAGTAATAACGACAATATCAATAGTAATAAAGGTAGTAATAATGGAATGAGGCTAATAATAATAATAGTCTCACCGATAATAAAAAGAGAAGCAACGATAATATCAACAGAAATAAGGATAGTAATAATAGAATTGAGATAATAATAACAGTTATAGCCATATGAATAATAGTAGTAGGAATTATAATAATAGTAATAACGACAATATCAATAGTAATAAAGATAGTAATAATGGAATGAGGATAATCATAACAGGCTCAGCGATAATAATAAGAGAAATAACGGTAATATCAACAGGAATAAGGATAGTAATAATAGAATGATGATAATAATAACAGTTATAGCAATATGAATAATAGTAGCGGGGGTAATAATAATAGTAATAACGACAATATCAATAGTAATAAAGATAGTAATAATGGAAGGACGATAATCATAACAGGCTCAGCCATAATAATAAGTGAAATAACGATAATATCAACAGAAATAAGGATAGTAATAATAGAATTGAGATAATAATAACAGTTATAGCCATATGAATAATAGTAGTAGGAATTATAATAATAGTAATAACGACAATATCAATAGCAATAAAGGTAGTAATAATGGAATGAGGCAAATAATAATAATAGTCTCACCGATAATAAAAAGAAAAGCAACGATAATATCAACAGAAATAAGGATAGTAATAATAGAATGAGGATAATAATAACAGTTATAGCCATATGAATAATAGTAGTAGGAATAATAATAATAGAAATAACGACAATATCAATAGTAATGAAGATAGTTATAATGGAATGAGGATAATGATAACAGTGTCAGCGAGAATAATACCAAAAATACCGCTAATATCGACAGAAATAAGGATAGCAATAATAGAATGAGGATAATAATAGCAGTTATAGCGATATGAATAATAGTAACGGGGATAATAATAATAGTAATAACGACAATATCAATAGTAATAAAGACAGTAATAATGGAATGAGGATAATCATAACAGGCTCAGCGATAATAATAAGAGAAATAACGATAATATCAACAGAAATAAGGATAGTAATAATAGAATGAGGATGATAATAACAGTTATAGCCATATGAATAATAGTAGTAGGGATAATAATAATAATAATAACGACAATATCAATAGTAATAAAGATAGTAGTAATGGAATGAGGATAATCATAACAGGCTCAGCGATAATAATAAGAGGAACAACGATAATATCAACAGAAATATGGATAGTAATAATAGAATGAGGATAATAATAACAGTTATAGCGATATGAATAATATTAGCGGGGATAATAATAATAGTAATAACGACAATATCAATAGTAATAAAGATAGTAATAATGGAATGAGGATAATCATAACAGGCTCAGCGATAATAATAAGAGAAATAACGATAATATCAACAGAAATAAGGATAGTAATAATAGAATTGAGATAATAATAACAGTTATAGCCATATGAATAATAGTAGTAGGAATTATAATAATAGTAATAACGACAATATCAATAGTAATAAAGGTAGTAATAATGGAATGAGGCTAATAATAATAATAGTCTCACCGATAATAAAAAGAGAAGCAACGATAATATCAACAGAAATAAGGATAGTAATAATAGAATTGAGATAATAATAACAGTTATAGCCATATGAATAATAGTAGTAGGAATTATAATAATAGTAATAACGACAATATCAATAGTAATAAAGATAGTAATAATGGAATGAGGATAATCATAACAGGCTCAGCGATAATAATAAGAGAAATAACGGTAATATCAACAGGAATAAGGATAGTAATAATAGAATGATGATAATAATAACAGTTATAGCAATATGAATAATAGTAGCGGGGGTAATAATAATAGTAATAACGACAATATCAATAGTAATAAAGATAGTAATAATGGAAGGACGATAATCATAACAGGCTCAGCCATAATAATAAGTGAAATAACGATAATATCAACAGAAATAAGGATAGTAATAATAGAATTGAGATAATAATAACAGTTATAGCCATATGAATAATAGTAGTAGGAATTATAATAATAGTAATAACGACAATATCAATAGCAATAAAGGTAGTAATAATGGAATGAGGCAAATAATAATAATAGTCTCACCGATAATAAAAAGAAAAGCAACGATAATATCAACAGAAATAAGGATAGTAATAATAGAATGAGGATAATAATAACAGTTATAGCCATATGAATAATAGTAGTAGGAATAATAATAATAGAAATAACGACAATATCAATAGTAATGAAGATAGTTATAATGGAATGAGGATAATGATAACAGTGTCAGCGAGAATAATACCAAAAATACCGCTAATATCGACAGAAATAAGGATAGCAATAATAGAATGAGGATAATAATAGCAGTTATAGCGATATGAATAATAGTAACGGGGATAATAATAATAGTAATAACGACAATATCAATAGTAATAAAGACAGTAATAATGGAATGAGGATAATCATAACAGGCTCAGCGATAATAATAAGAGAAATAACGATAATATCAACAGAAATAAGGATAGTAATAATAGAATGAGGATGATAATAACAGTTATAGCCATATGAATAATAGTAGTAGGGATAATAATAATAATAATAACGACAATATCAATAGTAATAAAGATAGTAGTAATGGAATGAGGATAATCATAACAGGCTCAGCGATAATAATAAGAGGAACAACGATAATATCAACAGAAATATGGATAGTAATAATAGAATGAGGATAATAATAACAGTTATAGCGATATGAATAATATTAGCGGGGATAATAATAATAGTAATAACGACAATATCAATAGTAATAAAGATAGTAATAATGGAATGAGGATAATCATAACAGGCTCAGCGATAATAATAAGAGAAATAACGATAATATCAACAGAAATAAGGATAGTAATAATAGAATGAGGATGATAATAAAAGTTATAGCCATATGAATAATAGTAGTAGGGATAATAATAATAATAATAACGACAATATCAATAGTAATAAAGATAGTAATAATGGAATGAGGATAATCATAACAGGCTCAGCGATAGTAATAAGAGAAACAACGATAATATCAACAGAAATATGGATAGTAATGATAGAATGAGGATAATAATAACAGTTATAGCGATATGAATAATATTAGCGGGGATAATAATAATAGTAATAACGACAATATCAATAGTAATAAAGATAGTAATAATGGAATGAGGATAATCATAATAGGCTCAGCGATAATAATAAGAGAAATAACGATAAGATAAACAGAAATAAGGATAGTAATAATAGAATTGAGATAATAATAACAGATATAGCCATATGAATAATAGTAGTAGGAATTATAATAATAGTAATAACGACAATATCAATAAAATAAAAGATAGTAATAATGGAATGAGGATAATCATAACAGGCTCAGCGATAATAATAAGAGAAACAACGATAATATCAACAGAAATATGGATAGTAATGATAGAATGAGGATAATAATAACAGTTATAGCGATATGAATAATATTAGCGGGGATAATAATAATAGTAATAACGACAATATCAATAGTAATAAAGATAGTAATAATGGAATGAGGATAATCATAATAGGCTCAGCGATAATAATAAGAGAAATAACGATAAGATAAACAGAAATAAGGATAGTAATAATAGAATTGAGATAATAATAACAGATATAGCCATATGAATAATAGTAGTAGGAATTATAATAATAGTAATAACGACAATATCAACAGTAATAAAGGTAGTAATAATGGAATGAGGCTAATAATAATAACAGTCTCACCGATAATAAAAAGAGAAGCAACGATAATATCAACAGAAATAAGGATTGTAGTAATAGTATGAGGATAATAATAACAGTTATGCCATATGAATTACAGTAGCAGGGATAATAATAATAATAATGACGACAATATCTATAGTAATAAAGATAGTAATAATGGAATCAGGATAGTTATAACAGGCTCAGCGATAATAATAAGAGAAATAACGATAAGATCAACAGAAATATGGGTAGTAATAATAGAATGAGGATAATAATAACAGTTATAGCGATATGAATAATAGTAGCGTGGATAATAATAATAGTAATAACGACAATATCAATGGTAATAAAGATAGTAATAATGGAATGAGGATAATCATAACAGGCTCAGGGACAATAATAACAAAAATACCGATAATACCAACAGAAATAAGGATAGCAATAATAGAATGAGGATAATAATAACAGTTATAGCCATAGGAATAACAGTAGTAGGAATTATAATAATAGTAATAACGACAATATCAATAGTAATAAAGATAGTAATAATGGAATGAGGCTAATAATAATAATAGTCTCACCGATAATAAGAAGAGAAGCAACGATAATATCAACAGAAATAAGGAGAGTAATAATAGTATGAGGATAATAATAACAGTTATATCCATATGAATGATAGTAGTAGGGATAATAATAATAGTAATAACGACAATATCAATTGTAATAAAGATAGTAATAATGGAATGACGACAATCATAACAGGCTCAGCGATAATAATAAGAGAAATAACGATAATATCAACAGAAATAAGGATAGTAATAATAGAATAAGGATAATAATAATAGTAATAACGACAATATCAATAGTAATAAAGATAGTAATAATGGAATTAGGATAATCATAACAGGCTCAGCGATAATAATAAGAGAAATAAAGATAATATCAACAGAAATAAGGATAGTAATAATAGAATGAGGATAATAATAGTTATAGTCATATGAAAAATAGTAGCGGGGAAACTAATAATAGTAATAACGATAATATCAATAGTAATAAAGATAGTTATAATGGAATGAGGATAATGATAACAGTGTCAGCGACAATAATAACAAAAATACCGATAATATCAACAGAAATAAGGATAGCAACAATAGAATGAGGATAATAATAACAGTTATAGCATATTGAATAATAATAATGGGGATAATAATAATAGCAATAACGACAATGTCAATAGTAATAGAGATCGTAATAATGGAATGAGGATAATCATAATAGTCTCACCGATAATAAAAAGCGAATCAACGATAATATCAACAGAAATAATGATAGTAATAATAGAATGAGGATAATATTAACAGTTATAGCCATACGAATAACAGTAGTAGGAATAATAATAATAGCAATAACGATAATATCAATAGTAATAAAGATAGTTATAATAGAATGAGGATAATAATAACAGTTATAGCCATATGAATAATAGTAGTAGGAATAATAATAATAGAAATAACGACAGTATCAATAGTAACGAAGATATTTATAATGGAATGAGGATAATGATAACAGTGTCAGCGAGAATAATACCAAAAATACCGATAATATCAACAGAAATATGGATAGTAATAATAGAATGAGGATAATAATAACAGTTATAGCAATATGAATAATATTAGCGGGGATAATAATAATAGTAATAACGACAATATCAATAGTAATAAAGATAGTAATAATGGAATGAGGATAATCATAACAGGCTCAGCGATAATAATAAGAGAAATAACGATAATATCAACAGAAATAAGGATAGTAATAATAGAATTGAGATAATAATAACAGTTATAGCCATATGAATAATAGTAGTAGGAATTATAATAATAGTAATAACGACAATATCAATAGTAATAAAGGTAGTAATAATGGAATGAGGCTAATAATAATAATAGTCTCACCGATAATAAAAAGAGAAGCAACGATAATATCAACAGAAATAAGGATAGTAATAATAGTATGAGGATAATAATAACAGTTATAGCCATATGAATAATTGTATTAGGGATAATAATAATAGTAATAACGACAATATCAATAGTAATAAAGATAGTAATAATGGAATGAGGATAATCATAAAAGCTCAGCGATAATAATAAGAGAAATAACGATAATATCAACAGAAATAAGGATAGTAATAATAGAATTGAGATAATAATAGCAGTTATAGCGATATGAATAATAGTAACGGGGGATAACAATAATAGTAATAACGACAATATCAATAGTAATAAAGATAGTAATAATGGAATGAGGATAATCATAACAGGCTCAGCGATAATAATAAGAGAAATAACGATAATATCAACAGAAATAAGGATAGTAATAATAGAATGAGGATGATAATAACAGTTATAGCCATATGAATAATAGTAGTAGGGATAATAATAATAATAATAACGACAATATCAATAGTAATAAAGATAGTAGTAATGGAATGAGGATAATCATAACAGGCTCAGCGATAATAAAAAGAGAAGCAACGATAATATCAACAGAAATAAGGATAGTAATAATAGTATGAGGATAATAATAACAGTTATAGCCATATGAATAATTGTATTAGGGATAATAATAATAGTAATAACGACAATATCAATAGTAATAAAGATAGTAATAATGGAATGAGGATAATCATAACAGGCTCAGCGATAATAATAAGAGAAATAACGGTAATATCAACAGAAATAAGGATAGTAATAATAGAATGAGGATAATAATAACAGTTATAGCCATATGAATAATAGTAGTAGGAATAATAATAATAGAAATAACGACAATATCAATAGTAATGAAGATAGTTATAATGGAATGAGGATAATGATAACAGTGTCAGCGAGAATAATACCAAAAATACCGCTAATATCGACAGAAATAAGGATAGCAATAATAGAATGAGGATAATAATAGCAGTTATAGCGATATGAATAATAGTAACGGGGATAATAATAATAGTAATAACGACAATATCAATAGTAATAAAGACAGTAATAATGGAATGAGGATAATCATAACAGGCTCAGCGATAATAATAAGAGAAATAACGATAATATCAACAGAAATAAGGATAGTAATAATAGAATGAGGATGATAATAACAGTTATAGCCATATGAATAATAGTAGTGGGGTAATAATAATAATAATAACGACAATATCAATAGTAATAAAGATAGTAGTAATGGAATGAGGATAATCATAACAGGCTCAGCGATAATAATAAGAGGAACAACGATAATATCAACAGAAATATGGATAGTAATAATAGAATGAGGATAATAATAACAGTTATAGCGATATGAATAATATTAGCGGGGATAATAAATAATAGTAATAACGACAATATCAATAGTAATAAAGATAGTAATAATGGAATGAGGATAATCATAACAGGCTCAGCGATAATAATAAGAGAAATAACGATAATATCAACAGAAATAAGGATAGTAATAATAGAATTGAGATAATAATAACAGTTATAGCCATATGAATAATAGTAGTAGGAATTATAATAATAGTAATAACGACAATATCAATAGTAATAAAGGTAGTAATAATGGAATGAGGCTAATAATAATAATAGTCTCACCGATAATAAAAAGAGAAGCAACGATAATATCAACAGAAATAAGGATAGTAATAATAGAATTGAGATAATAATAACAGTTATAGCCATATGAATAATAGTAGTAGGAATTATAATAATAGTAATAACGACAATATCAATAGTAATAAAGATAGTAATAATGGAATGAGGATAATCATAACAGGCTCAGCGATAATAATAAGAGAAATAACGGTAATATCAACAGGAATAAGGATAGTATAAATAGAATGATGATAATAATAACAGTTATAGCAATATGAATAATAGTAGCGGGGGTAATAATAATAGTAATAACGACAATATCAATGGTAATAAAGATAGTAATAATGGAAGGACGATAATCATAACAGGCTCAGCCATAATAATAAGTGAAATAACGATAATATCAACAGAAATAAGGATAGTAATAATAGAATTGAGATAATAATAACAGTTATAGCCATATGAATAATAGTAGTAGGAATTATAATAATAGTAATAACGACAATATCAATAGCAATAAAGGTAGTAATAATGGAATGAGGCAAATAATAATAATAGTCTCACCGATAATAAAAAGAAAAGCAACGATAATATCAACAGAAATAAGGATAGTAATAATAGAATGAGGATAATAATAACAGTTATAGCCATATGAATAATAGTAGTAGGAATAATAATAATAGAAATAACGACAATATCAATAGTAATGAAGATAGTTATAATGGAATGAGGATAATGATAACAGTGTCAGCGAGAATAATACCAAAAATACCGCTAATATCGACAGAAATAAGGATAGCAATAATAGAATGAGGATAATAATAGCAGTTATAGCGATATGAATAATAGTAACGGGGATAATAATAATAGTAATAACGACAATATCAATAGTAATAAAGACAGTAATAATGGAATGAGGATAATCATAACAGGCTCAGCGATAATAATAAGAGAAATAACGATAATATCAACAGAAATAAGGATAGTAATAATAGAATGAGGATGATAATAACAGTTATAGCCATATGAATAATAGTAGTAGGGATAATAATAATAATAATAACGACAATATCAATAGTAATAAAGATAGTAGTAATGGAATGAGGATAATCATAACAGGCTCAGCGATAATAATAAGAGGAACAACGATAATATCAACAGAAATATGGATAGTAATAATAGAATGAGGATAATAATAACAGTTATAGCGATATGAATAATATTAGCGGGGATAATAATAATAGTAATAACGACAATATCAATAGTAATAAAGATAGTAATAATGGAATGAGGATAATCATAACAGGCTCAGCGATAATAATAAGAGAAATAACGATAATATCAACAGAAATAAGGATAGTAATAATAGAATGAGGATGATAATAAAAGTTATAGCCATATGAATAATAGTAGTAGGGATAATAATAATAATAATAACGACAATATCAATAGTAATAAAGATAGTAATAATGGAATGAGGATAATCATAACAGGCTCAGCGATAGTAATAAGAGAAACAACGATAATATCAACAGAAATATGGATAGTAATGATAGAATGAGGATAATAATAACAGTTATAGCCATATGAATAATAGTAGTAGGAATTATAATAATAGTAATAACGACAATATCAATAGCAATAAAGGTAGTAATAATGGAATGAGGCAAATAATAATAATAGTCTCACCGATAATAAAAAGAAAAGCAACGATAATATCAACAGAAATAAGGATAGTAATAATAGAATGAGGATAATAATAACAGTTATAGCCATATGAATAATAGTAGTAGGAATAATAATAATAGAAATAACGACAATATCAATAGTAATGAAGATAGTTATAATGGAATGAGGATAATGATAACAGTGTCAGCGAGAATAATACCAAAAATACCGCTAATATCGACAGAAATAAGGATAGCAATAATAGAATGAGGATAATAATAGCAGTTATAGCGATATGAATAATAGTAACGGGGATAATAATAATAGTAATAACGACAATATCAATAGTAATAAAGACAGTAATAATGGAATGAGGATAATCATAACAGGCTCAGCGATAATAATAAGAGAAATAACGATAATATCAACAGAAATAAGGATAGTAATAATAGAATGAGGATGATAATAACAGTTATAGCCATATGAATAATAGTAGTAGGGATAATAATAATAATAATAACGACAATATCAATAGTAATAAAGATAGTAGTAATGGAATGAGGATAATCATAACAGGCTCAGCGATAATAATAAGAGGAACAACGATAATATCAACAGAAATATGGATAGTAATAATAGAATGAGGATAATAATAACAGTTATAGCGATATGAATAATATTAGCGGGGATAATAATAATAGTAATAACGACAATATCAATAGTAATAAAGATAGTAATAATGGAATGAGGATAATCATAACAGGCTCAGCGATAATAATAAGAGAAATAACGATAATATCAACAGAAATAAGGATAGTAATAATAGAATTGAGATAATAATAACAGTTATAGCCATATGAATAATAGTAGTAGGAATTATAATAATAGTAATAACGACAATATCAATAGTAATAAAGGTAGTAATAATGGAATGAGGCTAATAATAATAATAGTCTCACCGATAATAAAAAGAGAAGCAACGATAATATCAACAGAAATAAGGATAGTAATAATAGAATTGAGATAATAATAACAGTTATAGCCATATGAATAATAGTAGTAGGAATTATAATAATAGTAATAACGACAATATCAATAGTAATAAAGATAGTAATAATGGAATGAGGATAATCATAACAGGCTCAGCGATAATAATAAGAGAAATAACGGTAATATCAACAGGAATAAGGATAGTAATAATAGAATGATGATAATAATAACAGTTATAGCAATATGAATAATAGTAGCGGGGGTAATAATAATAGTAATAACGACAATATCAATAGTAATAAAGATAGTAATAATGGAAGGACGATAATCATAACAGGCTCAGCCATAATAATAAGTGAAATAACGATAATATCAACAGAAATAAGGATAGTAATAATAGAATTGAGATAATAATAACAGTTATAGCCATATGAATAATAGTAGTAGGAATTATAATAATAGTAATAACGACAATATCAATAGCAATAAAGGTAGTAATAATGGAATGAGGCAAATAATAATAATAGTCTCACCGATAATAAAAAGAAAAGCAACGATAATATCAACAGAAATAAGGATAGTAATAATAGAATGAGGATAATAATAACAGTTATAGCCATATGAATAATAGTAGTAGGAATAATAATAATAGAAATAACGACAATATCAATAGTAATGAAGATAGTTATAATGGAATGAGGATAATGATAACAGTGTCAGCGAGAATAATACCAAAAATACCGCTAATATCGACAGAAATAAGGATAGCAATAATAGAATGAGGATAATAATAGCAGTTATAGCGATATGAATAATAGTAACGGGGATAATAATAATAGTAATAACGACAATATCAATAGTAATAAAGACAGTAATAATGGAATGAGGATAATCATAACAGGCTCAGCGATAATAATAAGAGAAATAACGATAATATCAACAGAAATAAGGATAGTAATAATAGAATGAGGATGATAATAACAGTTATAGCCATATGAATAATAGTAGTAGGGATAATAATAATAATAATAACGACAATATCAATAGTAATAAAGATAGTAGTAATGGAATGAGGATAATCATAACAGGCTCAGCGATAATAATAAGAGGAACAACGATAATATCAACAGAAATATGGATAGTAATAATAGAATGAGGATAATAATAACAGTTATAGCGATATGAATAATATTAGCGGGGATAATAATAATAGTAATAACGACAATATCAATAGTAATAAAGATAGTAATAATGGAATGAGGATAATCATAACAGGCTCAGCGATAATAATAAGAGAAATAACGATAATATCAACAGAAATAAGGATAGTAATAATAGAATGAGGATGATAATAAAAGTTATAGCCATATGAATAATAGTAGTAGGGATAATAATAATAATAATAACGACAATATCAATAGTAATAAAGATAGTAATAATGGAATGAGGATAATCATAACAGGCTCAGCGATAGTAATAAGAGAAACAACGATAATATCAACAGAAATATGGATAGTAATGATAGAATGAGGATAATAATAACAGTTATAGCGATATGAATAATATTAGCGGGGATAATAATAATAGTAATAACGACAATATCAATAGTAATAAAGATAGTAATAATGGAATGAGGATAATCATAATAGGCTCAGCGATAATAATAAGAGAAATAACGATAAGATAAACAGAAATAAGGATAGTAATAATAGAATTGAGATAATAATAACAGATATAGCCATATGAATAATAGTAGTAGGAATTATAATAATAGTAATAACGACAATATCAATAGTAATAAAGATAGTAATAATGGAATGAGGATAATCATAACAGGCTCAGCGATAATAATAAGAGAAACAACGATAATATCAACAGAAATATGGATAGTAATGATAGAATGAGGATAATAATAACAGTTATAGCGATATGAATAATATTAGCGGGGATAATAATAATAGTAATAACGACAATATCAATAGTAATAAAGATAGTAATAATGGAATGAGGATAATCATAATAGGCTCAGCGATAATAATAAGAGAAATAACGATAAGATAAACAGAAATAAGGATAGTAATAATAGAATTGAGATAATAATAACAGATATAGCCATATGAATAATAGTAGTAGGAATTATAATAATAGTAATAACGACAATATCAACAGTAATAAAGGTAGTAATAATGGAATGAGGCTAATAATAATAACAGTCTCACCGATAATAAAAAGAGAAGCAACGATAATATCAACAGAAATAAGGATTGTAGTAATAGTATGAGGATAATAATAACAGTTATGCCATATGAATTACAGTAGCAGGGATAATAATAATAATAATGACGACAATATCTATAGTAATAAAGATAGTAATAATGGAATCAGGATAGTTATAACAGGCTCAGCGATAATAATAAGAGAAATAACGATAAGATCAACAGAAATATGGGTAGTAATAATAGAATGAGGATAATAATAACAGTTATAGCGATATGAATAATAGTAGCGTGGATAATAATAATAGTAATAACGACAATATCAATGGTAATAAAGATAGTAATAATGGAATGAGGATAATCATAACAGGCTCAGGGACAATAATAACAAAAATACCGATAATACCAACAGAAATAAGGATAGCAATAATAGAATGAGGATAATAATAACAGTTATAGCCATAGGAATAACAGTAGTAGGAATTATAATAATAGTAATAACGACAATATCAATAGTAATAAAGATAGTAATAATGGAATGAGGCTAATAATAATAATAGTCTCACCGATAATAAGAAGAGAAGCAACGATAATATCAACAGAAATAAGGAGAGTAATAATAGTATGAGGATAATAATAACAGTTATATCCATATGAATGATAGTAGTAGGGATAATAATAATAGTAATAACGACAATATCAATTGTAATAAAGATAGTAATAATGGAATGACGACAATCATAACAGGCTCAGCGATAATAATAAGAGAAATAACGATAATATCAACAGAAATAAGGATAGTAATAATAGAATAAGGATAATAATAATAGTAATAACGACAATATCAATAGTAATAAAGATAGTAATAATGGAATTAGGATAATCATAACAGGCTCAGCGATAATAATAAGAGAAATAAAGATAATATCAACAGAAATAAGGATAGTAATAATAGAATGAGGATAATAATAGTTATAGTCATATGAAAAATAGTAGCGGGGAAACTAATAATAGTAATAACGATAATATCAATAGTAATAAAGATAGTTATAATGGAATGAGGATAATGATAACAGTGTCAGCGACAATAATAACAAAAATACCGATAATATCAACAGAAATAAGGATAGCAACAATAGAATGAGGATAATAATAACAGTTATAGCATATTGAATAATAATAATGGGGATAATAATAATAGCAATAACGACAATGTCAATAGTAATAGAGATCGTAATAATGGAATGAGGATAATCATAATAGTCTCACCGATAATAAAAAGCGAATCAACGATAATATCAACAGAAATAATGATAGTAATAATAGAATGAGGATAATATTAACAGTTATAGCCATACGAATAACAGTAGTAGGAATAATAATAATAGCAATAACGATAATATCAATAGTAATAAAGATAGTTATAATAGAATGAGGATAATAATAACAGTTATAGCCATATGAATAATAGTAGTAGGAATAATAATAATAGAAATAACGACAGTATCAATAGTAACGAAGATATTTATAATGGAATGAGGATAATGATAACAGTGTCAGCGAGAATAATACCAAAAATACCGATAATATCAACAGAAATATGGATAGTAATAATAGAATGAGGATAATAATAACAGTTATAGCAATATGAATAATATTAGCGGGGATAATAATAATAGTAATAACGACAATATCAATAGTAATAAAGATAGTAATAATGGAATGAGGATAATCATAACAGGCTCAGCGATAATAATAAGAGAAATAACGATAATATCAACAGAAATAAGGATAGTAATAATAGAATTGAGATAATAATAACAGTTATAGCCATATGAATAATAGTAGTAGGAATTATAATAATAGTAATAACGACAATATCAATAGTAATAAAGGTAGTAATAATGGAATGAGGCTAATAATAATAATAGTCTCACCGATAATAAAAAGAGAAGCAACGATAATATCAACAGAAATAAGGATAGTAATAATAGTATGAGGATAATAATAACAGTTATAGCCATATGAATAATTGTATTAGGGATAATAATAATAGTAATAACGACAATATCAATAGTAATAAAGATAGTAATAATGGAATGAGGATAATCATAAAAGCTCAGCGATAATAATAAGAGAAATAACGATAATATCAACAGAAATAAGGATAGTAATAATAGAATTGAGATAATAATAGCAGTTATAGCGATATGAATAATAGTAACGGGGATAACAATAATAGTAATAACGACAATATCAATAGTAATAAAGATAGTAATAATGGAATGAGGATAATCATAACAGGCTCAGCGATAATAATAAGAGAAATAACGATAATATCAACAGAAATAAGGATAGTAATAATTGAATTGAGATAATAATAACAGTTATAGCCATATGAATAATAGTAGAAGGAATTATAATAATAGTAATAACGACAATATCAATAGTAATAAAGGTAGTAATAATGGAATGAGGCTAATAATAATAATAGTCTCACCGATAATAAAAAGAGAAGCAACGATAATATCAACAGAAATAAGGATAGTAATAATAGTATGAGGATAATAATAACAGTTATAGCCATATGAATAATTGTATTAGGGATAATAATAATAGTAATAACGACAATATCAATAGTAATAAAGATAGTAATAATGGAATGAGGATAATCATAACAGGCTCAGCGATAATAATAAGAGAAATAACGGTAATATCAACAGGAATAAGGATAGTAATAATAGAATGATGATAATAATAACAGTTATAGCAATATGAATAATAGTAGCGGGGGTAATAATAATAGTAATAACGACAATATCAATAGTAATAAAGATAGTAATAATGGATGGACGATAATCATAACAGGCTCAGCCATAATAATAAGTGAAGTAACGTTAATATCAACAGAAATAAGGATAGTAATAATAGAATTGAGATAATAATAACAGTTATAGCCATATGAATAATAGTAGTAGGAATTATAATAATAGTAATAACGACAATATCAATAGTAATAAAGGTAGTAATAATGGAATGAGGCTAATAATAATAATAGTCTCACCGATAATAAAAAGAAAAGCAACGATAATATCAACAGAAATAAGGATAGTAATAATAGAATGAGGATAATAATAACAGTTATAGCCATATGAATAATAGTAGTAGGAATAATAATAATAGAAATAACGACAATATCAATAGTAATGAAGATAGTTATAATGGAATGAGGATAATGATAACAGTGTCAGCGAGAATAATACCAAAAATACCGCTAATATCGACAGAAATAAGGATAGCAATAATAGAATGAGGATAATAATAGCAGTTATAGCGATATGAATAATAGTAACGGGGATAATAATAATAGTAATAACGACAATATCAATAGTAATAAAGACAGTAATAATGGAATGAGGATAATCATAACAGGCTCAGCGATAATAATAAGAGAAATAACGATAATATCAACAGAAATAAGGATAGTAATAATAGAATGAGGATGATAATAACAGTTATAGCCATATGAATAATAGTAGTAGGGATAATAATAATAATAATAACGACAATATCAATAGTAATAAAGATAGTAGTAATGGAATGAGGATAATCATAACAGGCTCAGCGATAATAATAAGAGGAACAACGATAATATCAACAGAGATATGGATAGTAATAATAGAATGAGGATAATAATAACAGTTATAGCGGTATGAATAATATTAGCGGGGATAATAATAATAGTAATAACGACAATATCAATAGTAATAAAGATAGTAATAATGGAATGAGGATAATCATAACAGGCTCAGCGATAATAATAAGAGAAATAACGATAATATCAACAGAAATAAGGATAGTAATAATAGAATGAGGATGATAATAACAGTTATAGCCATATGAATAATAGTAGTAGGGATAATAATAATAATAATAACGACAATATCAATAGTAATAAAGATAGTAATAATGGAATGAGGATAATCATAACAGGCTCAGCGATAATAATAAGAGAAACAACGATAATATCAACAGAAATATGGATAGTAATGATAGAATGAGGATAATAATAACAGTTATAGCGATATGAATAATATTAGCGGGGATAATAATAATAGTAATAACGACAATATCAATAGTAATAAAGATAGTAATAATGGAATGAGGATAATCATAATAGGCTCAGCGATAATAATAAGAGAAATAACGATAAGATAAACAGAAATAAGGATAGTAATAATAGAATTGAGATAATAATAACAGATATAGCCATATGAATAATAGTAGTAGGAATTATAATAATAGTAATAACGACAATATCAAGTGTAATAAAGATAGTAATAATGGAATGAGGATAGTCATAACAGGCTCAGCAATAATAATAAGAGAAATAACGATAATATCAACAGAAATAAGGATAGTAATAATAGAATGAGGATGATAATAACAGTTATAGCCATATGAATAATAGTAGTAGGGATAATAATAATAATAATAACGACAATATCAATAGTAATAAAGATAGTAATAATGGAATGAGGATAATCATAACAGGCTCAGCGATAATAATAAGAGAAAAAACGATAATATCAACAGAAATATGGATAGTAATAATAGAATTGAGATAATAATAACAGTTACAGCCATATGAATAATAGTAGCGGGGATAATAATAATAGTAATAACGACAATACCAATAGTAATAAAGGTAGTAATAATGGAATGAGGTTAATAATAATAATAGTCTCACCTATAATAAAAAGGGAAACAACGATAATATCAACTGAAATAAGGATAGTAATAATAGTATGAGGATAATAATAGTTATAGCCATATGAAAAATAGTAGCGGGGAGACTAATAATAGTAATAACGACAATATCAATAGTAATAAAGGTAGTAATAATGGAATGAGGATAAAAATAATAGTCTCACCGATAATAAAAAGCGAAACAACGATAATATCAACAGAAATAATGATAGTAATAATAGAATGAGGATAATATTAACAGTTATAGCCATACGAATAACAGTAGTAGGAATAATAATAATAGCAATAACGATAATATCAATAGTAATAAAGATAGTTATAATGGAATGAGGATAATGATAACAGTGTCAGCGACAATAATAACAAAAATACCGATAATATCAACAGAAATAAGGATAGCAACAATAGAATGAGGATAATAATAACAGTTATAGCATAATGAATAATAATAGTGGGGATAATAATAATAGCAATAACGACAATGTCAATAGTAATAGAGATCGTAATAATGGAATGAGGATAATCATAATAGTCTCACCGATAATAAAAAGCGAAATAACGATAATATCAACAGAAATAAGGATAGTAATAATAGAATGAGGATGATAATAACAGTTATAGCCATATGAATAATAGTAGTAGGGATAATAATAATAATAATAACGACAATATCAATAGTAATAAAGATAGTAATAATGGAATGAGGATAATCATAACAGGCTCAGCGATAATAATAAGAGAAAAAACGATAATATCAACAGAAATATGGATAGTAATAATAGAATGAGGATAATAATAACAGTTATAGCGATATGAATAATAGTAGCGGGGATAATAATAATAGTAATAACGACAATATCAATAGTAATAAAGATAGTAATAATGGAATGAGGATAATCATAACAGGCTCAGCGATAATAGTAAGAGAAATAACGATAATATCAATAGTAATAAAGATAGTTATAATAGAATGAGGATAATAATAACAGTTATAGCCATATGAATAATAGTAGTATGAATAATAATAATAGAAATAACGACAGTATCAATAGTAATGAAGATATTTATAATGGAATGAGGATAATGATAACAGTGTCAGCGAGAATAATACCAAAAATACCGATAATATCAACAGAAATAAGGATAGCAATAATAGAATGAGGATAATAATAGCAGTTATAGCGATATGAATAATAGTAACGGGGATAATAATAATAGTAATAACGACAATATCAATAGTAATAAAGATAGTAATAATGGAATGAGGATAATCATAATAGGCTCAGCGATAATAATAAGAGAAATAACGATAATATCAACAGAAATAAGGATAGTAATAATAGAATTGAGATAATAATAACAGTTATAGCCATATGAATAATAGTAGTAGGAATTATAATAATAGTAATAACGACAATATCAAGAGTAATAAAGATAGTAATAATGGAATGAGGATAGTCATAACAGGCTCAGCAATAATAATAAGAGAAATAACGATAATATCAATAGAAATAAGGACAGTAATAATAGAATGAGGATAATAATAACAGTTATAGCGATATGAATAATAGTAGCGGGGATAATAATAATAGTAATAACGACAATATCAATAGTAATAAAGATAGTAATAATGGACGGACGATAATCATAACAGGCTCAGCGATAATAATAAGAGAAATAACGGTAATATCAACAGAAATAAGGATAGTAATAATAGAATGAGGATAATAATAACAGTTATAGCAATATGAATAATAGTAGCGGGGGTAATAATAATAGTAATAACGACAATATCAATAGTAATAAAGATAGTAATAATGGAAGGACGATAATCATAACAGGCTCAGCGATAACAATAAGAGAAATAACGATAATATCAACAGAAATAAGGATAGTAATAATAGAATGAGGATAATAATAACAGTTATAGTGATATGAATAATAGTAACGGGGATAATAATAATAGTAATAACGACAATATCAATAGTAATAAAGATAGTAATAATGGAATGAGGATAATCATAACAGGCTCAGCGATAATAATAAGAGAAGTAACGATAATATCAACAGAAATAAGGATAGTAATAATAGAATGAGGATAATAATAACAGTTATAGTGATATGAATAATAGTAACAGGGATAATAATAATAGTAATAACGACAATATCAATAGTAATAAAGATAGTAATAATGGAATTAGGATAATCATAACAGGCTCAGCGATAATAGTAAGAGAAATAACGATAATATCAATAGTAATAAAGATAGTTATAATAGAATGAGGATAATAATAACAGTTATAGCCATATGAATAATAGTAGTATGAATAATAATAATAGAAATAACGACAGTATCAATAGTAATGAAGATATTTATAATGGAATGAGGATAATGATAACAGTGTCAGCGAGAATAATACCAAAAATACCGATAATATCAACAGAAATAAGGATAGCAATAATAGAATGAGGATAATAATAGCAGTTATAGCGATATGAATAATAGTAACGGGGATAATAATAATAGTAATAACGACAATATCAATAGTAATAAAGATAGTAATAATGGAATGAGGATAATCATAATAGGCTCAGCGATAATAATAAGAGAAATAACGATAATATCAACAGAAATAAGGATAGTAATAATAGAATTGAGATAATAATAACAGTTATAGCCATATGAATAATAGTAGTAGGAATTATAATAATAGTAATAACGACAATATCAAGAGTAATAAAGATAGTAATAATGGAATGAGGATAGTCATAACAGGCTCAGCAATAATAATAAGAGAAATAACGATAATATCAACAGAAATAAGGATAGTAATAATAGAATGAGGATGATAATAACAGTTATAGCCATATGAATAATAGTAGTAGGGATAATAATAATAATAATAACGACAATATCAATAGTAATAAAGATAGTAATAATGGAATGAGGATAATCATAACAGGCTCAGCGATAATAATAAGAGAAAAAACGATAATATCAACAGAAATATGGATAGTAATAATAGAATTGAGATAATAATAACAGTTACAGCCATATGAATAATAGTAGCGGGGATAATAATAATAGTAATAACGACAATACCAATAGTAATAAAGGTAGTAATAATGGAATGAGGTTAATAATAATAATAGTCTCACCTATAATAAAAAGGGAAACAACGATAATATCAACTGAAATAAGGATAGTAATAATAGTATGAGGATAATAATAGTTATAGCCATATGAAAAATAGTAGCGGGGAGACTAATAATAGTAATAACGACAATATCAATAGTAATAAAGGTAGTAATAATGGAATGAGGATAAAAATAATAGTCTCACCGATAATAAAAAGCGAAACAACGATAATATCAACAGAAATAATGATAGTAATAATAGAATGAGGATAATATTAACAGTTATAGCCATACGAATAACAGTAGTAGGAATAATAATAATAGCAATAACGATAATATCAATAGTAATAAAGATAGTTATAATGGAATGAGGATAATGATAACAGTGTCAGCGACAATAATAACAAAAATACCGATAATATCAACAGAAATAAGGATAGCAACAATAGAATGAGGATAATAATAACAGTTATAGCATAATGAATAATAATAGTGGGGATAATAATAATAGCAATAACGACAATGTCAATAGTAATAGAGATCGTAATAATGGAATGAGGATAATCATAATAGTCTCACCGATAATAAAAAGCGAAATAACGATAATATCAACAGAAATAAGGATAGTAATAATAGAATGAGGATGATAATAACAGTTATAGCCATATGAATAATAGTAGTAGGGATAATAATAATAATAATAACGACAATATCAATAGTAATAAAGATAGTAATAATGGAATGAGGATAATCATAACAGGCTCAGCGATAATAATAAGAGAAAAAACGATAATATCAACAGAAATATGGATAGTAATAATAGAATGAGGATAATAATAACAGTTATAGCGATATGAATAATAGTAGCGGGGATAATAATAATAGTAATAACGACAATATCAATAGTAATAAAGATAGTAATAATGGAATGAGGATAATCATAACAGGCTCAGCGATAATAGTAAGAGAAATAACGGTAATGTCAACAGAAATAAGGATAGTAATAATAGAATGAGGATAATAATAACAGTTATAGCCATATGAATAATAGTAGTAGGAATAATAATAATAGAAATAACGACAATATCAATAGTAATGAAGATAGTTATAATGGAATGAGGATAATGATAACAGTGTCAGCGACAATAATACCAAAAATACCGATAATATCGACAGAAATAAGGATAGCAATAATAGAATGAGGATAATAATAGCAGTTATAGCGATATGAATAATAGTAACGGGGATAATAATAATAGCAAAAACGACAATATCAATAGTAATAAAGACAGTAATAATGGAATGAGGATGATCATAACAGGCTCAGCGATAATAATAAGAGAAATAACGATAATATCAATAGAAATAAGGACAGTAATAATAGAATGAGGATAATAATAACAGTTATAGCGATATGAATAATAGTAGCGGGGATAATAATAATAGTAATAACGACAATATCAATAGTAATAAAGATAGTAATAATGGACGGACGATAATCATAACAGGCTCAGCGATAATAATAAGAGAAATAACGGTAATATCAACAGAAATAAGGATAGTAATAATAGAATGAGGATAATAATAACAGTTATAGCAATATGAATAATAGTAGCGGGGGTAATAATAATAGTAATAACGACAATATCAATAGTAATAAAGATAGTAATAATGGAAGGACGATAATCATAACAGGCTCAGCGATAACAATAAGAGAAATAACGATAATATCAACAGAAATAAGGATAGTAATAATAGAATGAGGATAATAATAACAGTTATAGTGATATGAATAATAGTAACGGGGATAATAATAATAGTAATAACGACAATATCAATAGTAATAAAGATAGTAATAATGGAATGAGGATAATCATAACAGGCTCAGCGATAATAATAAGAGAAGTAACGATAATATCAACAGAAATAAGGATAGTAATAATAGAATGAGGATAATAATAACAGTTATAGTGATATGAATAATAGTAACAGGGATAATAATAATAGTAATAACGACAATATCAATAGTAATAAAGATAGTAATAATGGAATTAGGATAATCATAACAGGCTCAGCGATAATAATAAGAGAAATAAAGATAATATCAACAGAAATAAGGATAGTAATAATAGAATGAGGATAATAATAACAGTGATAGCCATATGAATAATAGTAGCGGGGATAATAATAATAGTAATAACGACAATACCAATAGTAATAAAGGTAGTAATAATGGAATGAGGCTAATAATAATAATAGTCTCACCTATAATAAAAAGGGAAGCAACGATAATATCAACTGAAATAAGGATAGTAATATTAGTATGAGGATAATAATAACAGTTATAGCCATATGAAAAATAGTAGCGGGGATAATAATAATAGTAATAACGACAATATCAATAGTAATAAAGATAGTAATAATGGAATGAGGATAATCACAACAGGCTCAACGAAAATAATAAGAGAAGTAACGATAATATCAACAGAAATAAGGATAGTAATAATAGAATGAGGATGATAATAACAGTTATAGCCATATGAATAATAGTAGTAGGGATAATAATAATAATAATAACGACAATATCAATAGTAATAAAGATAGTAATAATGGAATGAGGATAATCATAACAGGCTCAGCGATAATAATAAGAGAAACAACGATAATATCAACAGAAATATGGATAGTAATGATAGAATGAGGATAATAATAACAGTTATAGCGATATGAATAATATTAGCGGGGATAATAATAATAGTAATAACGACAATATCAATAGTAATAAAGATAGTAATAATGGAATGAGGATAATCATAATAGGCTCAGCGATAATAATAAGAGAAATAACGATAAGATAAACAGAAATAAGGATAGTAATAATAGAATTGAGATAATAATAACAGATATAGCCATATGAATAATAGTAGTAGGAATTATAATAATAGTAATAACGACAATATCAACAGTAATAAAGGTAGTAATAATGGAATAAGGCTAATAATAATAACAGTCTCACCGATAATAAAAAGAGAAGCAACGATAATATCAACAGAAATAAGGATTGTAGTAATAGTATGAGGATAATAATAACAGTTATAGCCATATGAATTACAGTAGCAGGGATAATAATAATAATAATGACGACAATATCAATAGTAATAAAGATAGTAATAATGGAATGAGGATAATCATGACAGGCTCAGCGATAATAATAAGAGAAATAACGATAATATCAACAGAAATAAGGATAGTAATAATAGAATGAGGATAATAATAACAGTTATAGCGATATGAATAATATTAGCGGGGATAATAATAATAATAATAACGACAATATCAATAGTAATAAAGATAGTAATAATGGAATGAGGATAATCATAATAGGCTCAGCGATAATAATAAGAGAAATAACGATAAGATAAACAGAAATAAGGATAGTAATAATAGAATTGAGATAATAATAACAGATATAGCCATATGAATAATAGTAGTAGGAATTATAATAATAGTAATAACGACAATATCAACAGTAATAAAGGTAGTAATAATGGAATGAGGCTAATAATAATAACAGTCTCACCGATAATAAAAAGAGAAGCAACGATAATATCAACAGAAATAAGGATTGTAGTAATAGTATGAGGATAATAATAACAGTTATAGCCATATGAATTACAGTAGCAGGGATAATAATAATAATAATGACGACAATATCAATAGTAATAAAGATAGTAATAATGGAATGAGGATAATCATGACAGGCTCAGCGATAATAATAAGAGAAATAACGATAATATCAACAGAAATAAGGATAGTAATAATAGAATGAGGATAATAATAACAGTTATAGCGATATGAATAATATTAGCGGGGATAATAATAATAATAATAACGACAATATCAATAGTAATAAAGATAGTAATAATGGAATGAGGATAATCATAATAGGCTCAGCGATAATAATAAGAGAAATAACGATAATATCAACAGAAATAAGGATAGTAATAATAGAATTGAGATAATAATAACAGTTATAGCCATATGAATAATAGTAGTAGGAATTATAATAATAGTAATAACGACAATATCAAGTGTAATAAAGATAGTAATAATGGAATGAGGATAGTCATAACAGGCTCAGCAATAATAATAAGAGAAATAACGATAATATCAACAGACATAAGGATAGTAATAATAGAATGAGGATGATAATAACAGTTATAGCCATATGAATAATAGTAGTAGGGATAATAATAATAATAATAACGACAATATCAATAGTAATAAAGATAGTAATAATGGAATGAGGATAATCATAACAGGCTCAGCGATAATAATAAGAGAAAAAACGATAATATCAACAGAAATATGGATAGTAATAATAGAATTGAGATAATAATAACAGTTACAGCCATATGAATAATAGTAGCGGGGATAATAATAATAGTAATAACGACAATACCAATAGTAATAAAGGTAGTAATAATGGAATGAGGTTAATAATAATAATAGTCTCACCTATAATAAAAAGGGAAACAACGATAATATCAACTGAAATAAGGATAGTAATAATAGTATGAGGATAATAATAGTTATAGCCATATGAAAAATAGTAGCGGGGAGACTAATAATAGTAATAACGACAATATCAATAGTAATAAAGGTAGTAATAATGGAATGAGGATAAAAATAATAGTCTCACCGATAATAAAAAGCGAAACAACGATAATATCAACAGAAATAATGATAGTAATAATAGAATGAGGATAATATTAACAGTTATAGCCATACGAATAACAGTAGTAGGAATAATAATAATAGCAATAACGATAATATCAATAGTAATAAAGATAGTTATAATGGAATGAGGATAATGATAACAGTGTCAGCGACAATAATAACAAAAATACCGATAATATCAACAGAAATAAGGATAGCAACAATAGAATGAGGATAATAATAACAGTTATAGCATAATGAATAATAATAGTGGGGATAATAATAATAGCAATAACGACAATGTCAATAGTAATAGAGATCGTAATAATGGAATGAGGATAATCATAATAGTCTCACCGATAATAAAAAGCGAAATAACGATAATATCAACAGAAATAAGGATAGTAATAATAGAATGAGGATGATAATAACAGTTATAGCCATATGAATAATAGTAGTAGGGATAATAATAATAATAATAACGACAATATCAATAGTAATAAAGATAGTAATAATGGAATGAGGATAATCATAACAGGCTCAGCGATAATAATAAGAGAAAAAACGATAATATCAACAGAAATATGGATAGTAATAATAGAATGAGGATAATAATAACAGTTATAGCGATATGAATAATAGTAGCGGGGATAATAATAATAGTAATAACGACAATATCAATAGTAATAAAGATAGTAATAATGGAATGAGGATAATCATAACAGGCTCAGCGATAATAGTAAGAGAAATAACGATAATATCAATAGTAATAAAGATAGTTATAATAGAATGAGGATAATAATAACAGTTATAGCCATATGAATAATAGTAGTATGAATAATAATAATAGAAATAACGACAGTATCAATAGTAATGAAGATATTTATAATGGAATGAGGATAATGATAACAGTGTCAGCGAGAATAATACCAAAAATACCGATAATATCAACAGAAATAAGGATAGCAATAATAGAATGAGGATAATAATAGCAGTTATAGCGATATGAATAATAGTAACGGGGATAATAATAATAGTAATAACGACAATATCAATAGTAATAAAGATAGTAATAATGGAATGAGGATAATCATAATAGGCTCAGCGATAATAATAAGAGAAATAACGATAATATCAACAGAAATAAGGATAGTAATAATAGAATTGAGATAATAATAACAGTTATAGCCATATGAATAATAGTAGTAGGAATTATAATAATAGTAATAACGACAATATCAAGAGTAATAAAGATAGTAATAATGGAATGAGGATAGTCATAACAGGCTCAGCAATAATAATAAGAGAAATAACGATAATATCAACAGAAATAAGGATAGTAATAATAGAATGAGGATGATAATAACAGTTATAGCCATATGAATAATAGTAGTAGGGATAATAATAATAATAATAACGACAATATCAATAGTAATAAAGATAGTAATAATGGAATGAGGATAATCATAACAGGCTCAGCGATAATAATAAGAGAAAAAACGATAATATCAACAGAAATATGGATAGTAATAATAGAATTGAGATAATAATAACAGTTACAGCCATATGAATAATAGTAGCGGGGATAATAATAATAGTAATAACGACAATACCAATAGTAATAAAGGTAGTAATAATGGAATGAGGTTAATAATAATAATAGTCTCACCTATAATAAAAAGGGAAACAACGATAATATCAACTGAAATAAGGATAGTAATAATAGTATGAGGATAATAATAGTTATAGCCATATGAAAAATAGTAGCGGGGAGACTAATAATAGTAATAACGACAATATCAATAGTAATAAAGGTAGTAATAATGGAATGAGGATAAAAATAATAGTCTCACCGATAATAAAAAGCGAAACAACGATAATATCAACAGAAATAATGATAGTAATAATAGAATGAGGATAATATTAACAGTTATAGCCATACGAATAACAGTAGTAGGAATAATAATAATAGCAATAACGATAATATCAATAGTAATAAAGATAGTTATAATGGAATGAGGATAATGATAACAGTGTCAGCGACAATAATAACAAAAATACCGATAATATCAACAGAAATAAGGATAGCAACAATAGAATGAGGATAATAATAACAGTTATAGCATAATGAATAATAATAGTGGGGATAATAATAATAGCAATAACGACAATGTCAATAGTAATAGAGATCGTAATAATGGAATGAGGATAATCATAATAGTCTCACCGATAATAAAAAGCGAAATAACGATAATATCAACAGAAATAAGGATAGTAATAATAGAATGAGGATGATAATAACAGTTATAGCCATATGAATAATAGTAGTAGGGATAATAATAATAATAATAACGACAATATCAATAGTAATAAAGATAGTAATAATGGAATGAGGATAATCATAACAGGCTCAGCGATAATAATAAGAGAAAAAACGATAATATCAACAGAAATATGGATAGTAATAATAGAATGAGGATAATAATAACAGTTATAGCGATATGAATAATAGTAGCGGGGATAATAATAATAGTAATAACGACAATATCAATAGTAATAAAGATAGTAATAATGGAATGAGGATAATCATAACAGGCTCAGCGATAATAGTAAGAGAAATAACGGTAATGTCAACAGAAATAAGGATAGTAATAATAGAATGAGGATAATAATAACAGTTATAGCCATATGAATAATAGTAGTAGGAATAATAATAATAGAAATAACGACAATATCAATAGTAATGAAGATAGTTATAATGGAATGAGGATAATGATAACAGTGTCAGCGACAATAATACCAAAAATACCGATAATATCGACAGAAATAAGGATAGCAATAATAGAATGAGGATAATAATAGCAGTTATAGCGATATGAATAATAGTAACGGGGATAATAATAATAGTAAAAACGACAATATCAATAGTAATAAAGACAGTAATAATGGAATGAGGATGATCATAACAGGCTCAGCGATAATAATAAGAGAAATAACGATAATATCAATAGAAATAAGGACAGTAATAATAGAATGAGGATAATAATAACAGTTATAGCGATATGAATAATAGTAGCGGGGATAATAATAATAGTAATAACGACAATATCAATAGTAATAAAGATAGTAATAATGGACGGACGATAATCATAACAGGCTCAGCGATAATAATAAGAGAAATAACGGTAATATCAACAGAAATAAGGATAGTAATAATAGAATGAGGATAATAATAACAGTTATAGCAATATGAATAATAGTAGCGGGGGTAATAATAATAGTAATAACGACAATATCAATAGTAATAAAGATAGTAATAATGGAATAAGGATAATAATAACAGTTATAGTGATATGAATAATAGTGACGGGGATAATAATAATAGTAATAACGACAATATCAATAGTAATAAAGATAGTAATAATGGAATTCGGATAATCATAACAGGCTCAGCGATAATAATATGAGAAATAAAGATAATATCAACAGAAATAAGGATAGTAATAATAGAATGAGGATAATAATAACAGTTATAGCAATATGAATAATAGTAGCGGGGGTAAAAATACTAGTAATAACGACAATATCAATAGTAATAAAGATAGTAATAATGGAAGGACGATAATCATAACAGGCTCAGCGATAATAATAAGAGAAATAACGATAATATCGACAGAAATAAGGGTAGTAATAATAGAATTGAGATAATAATAACAGTTATAGCATAATGAATAATAATAGTAGGGATAATAATAATAGTAATAACGACAATGTCAATAGTAATAAAGATAGTAATAATGGAATGGCGATAATCATAACAGGCTCAGCCATAATAATAAGAGAAATAACGATAATATCAACAGAAATAAGGATAGTAATAATAGAATGAGGATAATAATAACAGTTATATCGATATGAATAATAGTAGCGGGGATAATAATAATAGTAATAACGACAATATCAATAGTAATAAAGGTAGTAATAATGTAATGATGCTAATAATAATAATAGTCTCAGCGATAATAATAAGAGAAATAACGATAATATCAACGGAAATAAGGATAGTAATAATAGAATGAGGATAATCATAACAGTTATAGCCATATGAATAATAGTGGTAGGTATAATAATAATAGTAATAACGACAATATCAATAGTAATAAAGATAGTTATAATGGAGTGAGGATTATGATAACAGTGTCAGCGATAATAATAACAAAAATACCGATAATATCAACAGAAATAAGGATTGCAATAATGGAATGAGGATAATCATAACAGGCTCAGCGATAATAATAAGAGAAATAACGATAATTTAAACAGAAATAAGGGTGGTAATAATAGAATTGAGATAATAGTAACAGTTATAGCCATATGAATAATAGTAGTAGGAATAATAATAATAGCAATAACGACAATATAAATAGTAATAAAGATAGTAATAATGTAATGACGACAATCATAACAGGCTCAGCGATAATAATAAGAGAAATAACGATAATATCAACAGAAATAAGGATAGTAATAATTGAATTGAGGATAATTATAATAGTTATAGCGATATGAATAATAGTAGGGCGGATAATAATAATAGTAATAACGACAATATCAATAGTAATAAAGATAGTAATAATGGAAGGACGATAATCATAACAGGCTCAGCGATAATAATAAGAGAAATAACGATAATATCGACAGACATAAGGGTAGTAATAATAGAATTGAGATAATAATAACAGTTATAGCATAATGAATAATAATAGTAGGGATAATAATAATAGTAATAACGACAATGTCAATAGTAATAAAGATAGTAATAATGGAATGGCGATAATCATAACAGGCTCAGCCATAATAATAAGAGAAATAACGATAATATCAACAGAAATAAGGATAGTAATAATAGAATGAGGATAATAATAACAGTTATATCGATATGAATAATAGTAGCGGGGATAATAATAATAGTAATAACGACAATATCAATAGTAATAAAGATAGTAATAATGGAATTAGGATAATCATAACAGGCTCAGCGATAATAATAAGAATAATAACGATAATATCAACAGAAATAAGGATAGTAATAATAAAATGAGGATAATAATAACAGTTATAGCGATATGTATAATAGTAGCGCGGATAAAAATAATAGTAATAACGACAATATCAATAGTAATAAAGATAGTAATAATGGAAGGACGATAATCATAACAGGCTCAGCGATAATAATAAGAGAAATAACGATAATATCGACAGAAATAAGGGTAGTAATAATAGAATTGAGATAATAATAACAGTTATAGCATAATGAATAATAATAGTAGGGATAATAATAATAGTAATAACGACAATGTCAATAGTAATAAAGATAGTAATAATGGAATGGCGATAATCATAACAGGCTCAGCCATAATAATAAGAGAAATAACGATAATATCAACAGAAATAAGGATAGTAATAATAGAATGAGGATAATAATAACAGTTATATCGATATGAATAATAGTAGCGGGGATAATAATAATAGTAATAACGACAATATCAATAGTAATAAAGGTAGTAATAATGTAATGATGCTAATAATAATAATAGTCTCAGCGATAATAATAAGAGAAATAACGATAATATCAACGGAAATAAGGATAGTAATAATAGAATGAGGATAATAATAACAGTTATAGCCATATGAATAATAGTGGTAGGTATAATAATAATAGTAATAACGACAATGTCAATAGTAATAAAGATAGTTATAATGGAGTGAGGATTATGATAACAGTGTCACCGATAATAATAACAAAAATACCGATAATATCAACAGAAATAAGGATTGCAATAATGGAATGAGGATAATCATAACAGGCTCAGCGATAATAATAAGAGAAATAACGATAATATCGACAGAAATAAGGGTAGTAATAATAGAATTGAGATAATAATAACAGTTATAGCATAATGAATAATAATAGTAGGGATAATAATAATAGTAATAACGACAATGTCAATAGTAATAAAGATAGTAATAATGGAATGGCGATAATCATAACAGGCTCAGCCATAATAATAAGAGAAATAACGATAATATCAACAGAAATAAGGATAGTAATAATAGAATGAGGATAATAATAACAGTTATATCGATATGAATAATAGTAGCGGGGATAATAATAATAGTAATAACGACAATATCAATAGTAATAAAGGTAGTAATAATGTAATGATGCTAATAATAATAATAGTCTCAGCGATAATAATAAGAGAAATAACGATAATATCAACAGAAATAAGGATAGTAACAATAGAATGAGGATAATAATAACAGTTATAGCGGTACGAATAATAGTAGCGGGGATAATAATAATAGTAATAACGACAATATCAATAGTAATAAAGATAGTAATAATGGAATGAGAATAATCATAACAGGCTCAGCGGTAATAATAAGAGGAATAACGATAATATCAACGGAAATAAGGATAGTAATAATAGTATGAGGATAATAATAACAGTTATAGCCATATGAATAATAGTAGCAATGATAATAATAATAATAATAACGACAATATCAATAGTAATAAAGATAGTAATAATGGAATTAGGATAATCATAACAGGCTCAGCGATAATAATAAGAATAATAACGATAATATCAACAGAAATAAGGATAGTAATAATAAAATGAGGATAATAATAACAGTTATAGCGATATGTATAATAGTAGCGCGGATAAAAATAATAGTAATAACGACAATATCAATAGTAATAAAGATAGTAATAATGGAAGGACGATAATCATAACAGGCTCAGCGATAATAATAAGAGAAATAACGATAATATCGACAGAAATAAGGGTAGTAATAATAGAATTGAGATAATAGTAACAGTTATAGCATAATGAATAATAATAGTAGGGATAATAAAAATAGTAATAACGACAATGTCAATAGTAATAAAGATAGTAATAATGGAATGGCGATAATCATAACAGGCTCAGCCATAATAATAAGAGAAATAACGATAATATCAACGGAAATAAGGATAGTAATAATAGTATGAGGATAATAATAACAGTTATAGCCATATGAATAATAGTAGCAATGATAATAATTATAATAATAACGACAATATCAATAGTAATAAAGATAGTAATAATGGAATGATGATAATCATAAGAGGCTCAGCGATAATAATAAGAGAAATAGCGATAATATCAACAGAAATAAGGATAGTAATAATAGAATGAGGATAATCATAACAGTTATACCCATATGAATAATAGTAGGGCCGATAATAATAATAGAAATAACGACAATATCAATACTAATAAAGATAGTAATAATGGAATGAGGATAATGATAACAGTGTCAGCGAGAATAATACCAAAAATACCGACAATATCAACAGAAATAAGGATAGCAATAATAGATTGAGGATAATAATAGCAGTTATAGCATAATGAATAATAATAGTAGGAATAATAATAATAGTAATAACGACAATGTCAATAGTAATAAAGATAGTAATAATGGAATGACGATAATCATAACAGGCTCAGCGATAATAATAAGAGAAATAACGATAATATCGACAGAAATAAGGGTAGTAATAATAGAATTGAGATAATAATAACAGTTATAGCATAATGAATAATAATAGTAGGGACAATAATAATAGTAATAACGACAATGTCAATAGTAATAAAGATAGTAATAATGGAATGGCGATAATCATAACAGGCTCAGCCATAAGAATAAGAGAAATAACGATAATATCAACAGAAATAAGGATAGTAATAATAGAATGAGGATAATAATAACAGTTATAGCGATATGAATAATAGTAGCAGGGATAATAATAATAGTAATAACGACAATGTCAATAGTAATAAAGATAGTAATAATGGAATGGCGATAATCATAGCAGGCTCAGCGATAATAATAAGAGAAACAACGATAATATCAACGGAAATAAGGATAGTAATAATAGAATGAGGATAATCATAACAGTTATAGCCATATGAATAATAGTAGCAGAGATAATAATAATAGTAATAACGACAGTATCAATAGTAATGTAGATAGTAATAATGGAATTAGGATAATCATAACAGGTTCAGCGATAATAATAAGAGAAATAACGATAATATCAACAGAAATAAGGATAGTAATAATGAAATGAGGATAACAATAACAGTTATAGCGATATGAATAATAGTAGCGCGGATAATAATAATAGTAATAACGACAATATCAATAGTAATAAAGATAGTAATAATGGAATGACGATAATCATAACAGTCTCAGCGATAATAATAACAAAAATACCGATAATATCAACAGAAATAAGGGTAGCAATAATAGAATGAGGATAATAATAACAGTTATAGTATAATGAATAATAATATTAGGGATAATAATAATAGTAATAACGACAATGTCAATAGTAATAAAAATAGTAATAATGGAATGACGATAATCATAACAGGCTCAGCGATAATAATAAGAGAAATAACGATCATATCAACAGTAATGAGGATAGTAATAATAGAACGAGGATAATCATAACAGTTATACCCATATGAATAATAGTAGCGCGGATAATAATAATAGTAATAACGACAATATCAATAGTAATAAAGATAGTAATAATGGAATGGGGATAATGATAACAGTGTCAGCGAGAATAATACCAAAAATACCGATAATATCAACAGAAATAAGGATAGTAATAATAGATTTGAGATAATAATAACAGTTATAGCCATATGAATAATAGTAGTAGGTATAATAATAATAGTAATAACGACAACATCAATAGTAATAAAGATAGTAAAAATGGAATGACGATAATCATAACAGACTCAGCGATAATAATAAGAGAAATACCGATAATATAAGCAGAAATAAGGATAGCAATAATGGAATGAGGATAGTAATAACAGTTATAGCCATATGAATAATAGCAGTAGGAATAATAATAATAGTAATAACGACAATATCAATAGTAATAAAGACAGTAATAATGGAATGACGATAATCATAACAGGCTCGGCGATAATAATAACAAAAATACCGATAATATCAACAGAAATAAGGATAGCAATAATAGAATGAGGATAATAATAACAGTTATAGTATAATGAATAATAATATTAGGGATAATAATAATAGTAATAACGACAATGTCAATAGTAATAAAGATAGTAATAATTGAATGACGATAATCATAACAGGCTCAGCGATAATAATAAGAGGAATAACGATAATATCGACATAAATAAGGGTAGTAATAATAGAATTGAGATAATAATAACAGTTATAGCATAATGAATAATAATAGTAGGGATAATAATAATAGTAATAACGACAATGTCAATAGTAATAAAGATAGTAATAATGGAATGGCGATAATCATAACAGGCTCAGCGATAATAATAAGAGAAATAACGATAATATCAACAGAAATAAGGATAGTAACAATAGAATGAGGATAATAATAACAGTTATAGCGGTACGAATAATAGTAGCGGGGATAATAATAATAGTAATAACGACAATATCAATAGTAATAAAGACAGTAATAATGGAATGAGGATAATCATAACAGGCTCAGCGGTAATAATAAGAGAAATAACGATCATATCAACAGAAATAAGGATAGTAATAATAAAATGAGGATAATAATAACAGTTATAACGATATGAATAATAGTAGCGCGGATAATAATAATAGTAATAACGACAATATCAATAGTAATAAAGATAGTAATAATGGAAGGACGATAATCATAACAGGCTCAGCGATAATAATAAGAGAAATAACGATAATATCAAGGGAAATAAGGATAGTAATAATAGAATGAGGATGATCATAACAGTTATACCCATACGAATAATAGTAGCAGGGATAATTGTAATAGTAATAACGACAATATCAATACTAATAAAGATAGTAATAATGGAATGAGGATAATGATAACAGTGTCAGCGAGAATAATACCAAAAATACCGACAATATCAGCAGAAATAAGGATAGCAATAATAGATTGAGGATAATAATAGCAGTTATAGCATAATGAATAATAATAGTAGGAATAATAATAATAGTAATAACGACAATGTCAATAGTAATAAAGATAGTAATAATGGAATGACGATAATCATAACAGGCTCAGCGATAATAATAAGAGAAATAACGATAATATCGACAGAAATAAGGGTAGTAATAATAGAATTGAGATAATAATAACAGTTATAGCATAATGAATAATAATAGTAGGGATAATAATAATAGTAATAACGACAATGTCAATAGTAATAAAGATAGTAATAATGGAATGGCGATAATCATAACAGGCTCAGCGATAATAATAAGAGAAATAACGATAATATCAACAGAAATAAGGATAGTAACAATAGAATGAGGATAATAATAACAGTTATAGCGGTACGAATAATAGTAGCGGGGATAATAATAGTAGTAATAACGACAATATCAATAGTAATAAAGACAGTAATAATAGAATTGAGATAATAATAACAGTTATAGCATAATGAATAATAATAGTAGGGATAATAATAATAGTAATAACGACAATGTCAATAGTAATAAAGATAGTAATAATGGAATGGCGATAATCATAACAGGCTCAGCGATAATAATAAGAGAAATAACGATAATATCAACAGAAATAAGGATAGTAACAATAGAATGAGGATAATAATAACAGTTATAGCGGTACGAATAATAGTAGCGGGGATAATAATAATAGTAATAACGACAATATCAATAGTAATAAAGACAGTAATAATGGAATGAGGATAATCATAACAGGCTCAGCGATAATAATAAGAGAAATAACGATAATATCGACAGAAATAAGGGTAGTAATAATAGAATTGAGATAATAATAACAGTTATAGCATAATGAATAATAATAGTAGGGATAATAATAATAGTAATAACGACAATGTCAATAGTAATAAAGATAGTAATAATGGAATGGCGAAAATCATAACAGGCTCAGCGATAATAATAAGAGAAATAACGATAATATCAACAGAAATAAGGATAGTAATAATAGAATGAGGATAATAATAACAGTTATATCGATATGAATAATAGTAGCGGGGATAATAATAATAGTAATAACGACAATATCAATAGTAATAAAGGTAGTAATAATGTAATGATGCTAATAATAATAATAGTCTCAGCGATAATAATAAGAGAAATAACGATAATATCAACAGAAATAAGGATAGTAACAATAGAATGAGGATAATAATAACAGTTATAGCGGTACGAATAATAGTAGCGGGGATAATAATAATAGTAATAACGACAATATCAATAGTAATAAAGATAGTAATAATGGAATGAGAATAATCATAACAGGCTCAGCGGTAATAATAAGAGGAATAACGATAATATCAACGGAAATAAGGATAGTAATAATAGTATGAGGATAATAATAACAGTTATAGCCATATGAATAATAGTAGCAATGATAATAATAATAATAATAACGACAATATCAATAGTAATAAAGATAGTAATAATGGAATTAGGATAATCATAACAGGCTCAGCGATAATAATAAGAATAATAACGATAATATCAACAGAAATAAGGATAGTAATAATAAAATGAGGATAATAATAACAGTTATAGCGATATGTATAATAGTAGCGCGGATAAAAATAATAGTAATAACGACAATATCAATAGTAATAAAGATAGTAATAATGGAAGGACGATAATCATAACAGGCTCAGCGATAATAATAAGAGAAATAACGATAATATCGACAGAAATAAGGGTAGTAATAATAGAATTGAGATAATAGTAACAGTTATAGCATAATGAATAATAATAGTAGGGATAATAAAAATAGTAATAACGACAATGTCAATAGTAATAAAGATAGTAATAATGGAATGGCGATAATCATAACAGGCTCAGCCATAATAATAAGAGAAATAACGATAATATCAACGGAAATAAGGATAGTAATAATAGTATGAGGATAATAATAACAGTTATAGCCATATGAATAATAGTAGCAATGATAATAATTATAATAATAACGACAATATCAATAGTAATAAAGATAGTAATAATGGAATGATGATAATCATAAGAGGCTCAGCGATAATAATAAGAGAAATAGCGATAATATCAACAGAAATAAGGATAGTAATAATAGAATGAGGATAATCATAACAGTTATACCCATATGAATAATAGTAGGGCCGATAATAATAATAGAAATAACGACAATATCAATACTAATAAAGATAGTAATAATGGAATGAGGATAATGATAACAGTGTCAGCGAGAATAATACCAAAAATACCGACAATATCAACAGAAATAAGGATAGCAATAATAGATTGAGGATAATAATAGCAGTTATAGCATAATGAATAATAATAGTAGGAATAATAATAATAGTAATAACGACAATGTCAATAGTAATAAAGATAGTAATAATGGAATGACGATAATCATAACAGGCTCAGCGATAATAATAAGAGAAATAACGATAATATCGACAGAAATAAGGGTAGTAATAATAGAATTGAGATAATAATAACAGTTATAGCATAATGAATAATAATAGTAGGGACAATAATAATAGTAATAACGACAATGTCAATAGTAATAAAGATAGTAATAATGGAATGGCGATAATCATAACAGGCTCAGCCATAAGAATAAGAGAAATAACGATAATATCAACAGAAATAAGGATAGTAATAATAGAATGAGGATAATAATAACAGTTATAGCGATATGAATAATAGTAGCAGGGATAATAATAATAGTAATAACGACAATGTCAATAGTAATAAAGATAGTAATAATGGAATGGCGATAATCATAGCAGGCTCAGCGATAATAATAAGAGAAACAACGATAATATCAACGGAAATAAGGATAGTAATAATAGAATGAGGATAATCATAACAGTTATAGCCATATGAATAATAGTAGCAGAGATAATAATAATAGTAATAACGACAGTATCAATAGTAATGTAGATAGTAATAATGGAATTAGGATAATCATAACAGGTTCAGCGATAATAATAAGAGAAATAACGATAATATCAACAGAAATAAGGATAGTAATAATGAAATGAGGATAACAATAACAGTTATAGCGATATGAATAATAGTAGCGCGGATAATAATAATAGTAATAACGACAATATCAATAGTAATAAAGATAGTAATAATGGAATGACGATAATCATAACAGTCTCAGCGATAATAATAACAAAAATACCGATAATATCAACAGAAATAAGGGTAGCAATAATAGAATGAGGATAATAATAACAGTTATAGTATAATGAATAATAATATTAGGGATAATAATAATAGTAATAACGACAATGTCAATAGTAATAAAAATAGTAATAATGGAATGACGATAATCATAACAGGCTCAGCGATAATAATAAGAGAAATAACGATCATATCAACAGTAATGAGGATAGTAATAATAGAACGAGGATAATCATAACAGTTATACCCATATGAATAATAGTAGCGCGGATAATAATAATAGTAATAACGACAATATCAATAGTAATAAAGATAGTAATAATGGAATGGGGATAATGATAACAGTGTCAGCGAGAATAATACCAAAAATACCGATAATATCAACAGAAATAAGGATAGTAATAATAGATTTGAGATAATAATAACAGTTATAGCCATATGAATAATAGTAGTAGGTATAATAATAATAGTAATAACGACAACATCAATAGTAATAAAGATAGTAAAAATGGAATGACGATAATCATAACAGACTCAGCGATAATAATAAGAGAAATACCGATAATATAAGCAGAAATAAGGATAGCAATAATGGAATGAGGATAGTAATAACAGTTATAGCCATATGAATAATAGCAGTAGGAATAATAATAATAGTAATAACGACAATATCAATAGTAATAAAGACAGTAATAATGGAATGACGATAATCATAACAGGCTCGGCGATAATAATAACAAAAATACCGATAATATCAACAGAAATAAGGATAGCAATAATAGAATGAGGATAATAATAACAGTTATAGTATAATGAATAATAATATTAGGGATAATAATAATAGTAATAACGACAATGTCAATAGTAATAAAGATAGTAATAATTGAATGACGATAATCATAACAGGCTCAGCGATAATAATAAGAGGAATAACGATAATATCGACATAAATAAGGGTAGTAATAATAGAATTGAGATAATAATAACAGTTATAGCATAATGAATAATAATAGTAGGGATAATAATAATAGTAATAACGACAATGTCAATAGTAATAAAGATAGTAATAATGGAATGGCGATAATCATAACAGGCTCAGCGATAATAATAAGAGAAATAACGATAATATCAACAGAAATAAGGATAGTAACAATAGAATGAGGATAATAATAACAGTTATAGCGGTACGAATAATAGTAGCGGGGATAATAATAATAGTAATAACGACAATATCAATAGTAATAAAGACAGTAATAATGGAATGAGGATAATCATAACAGGCTCAGCGGTAATAATAAGAGAAATAACGATCATATCAACAGAAATAAGGATAGTAATAATAAAATGAGGATAATAATAACAGTTATAACGATATGAATAATAGTAGCGCGGATAATAATAATAGTAATAACGACAATATCAATAGTAATAAAGATAGTAATAATGGAAGGACGATAATCATAACAGGCTCAGCGATAATAATAAGAGAAATAACGATAATATCAAGGGAAATAAGGATAGTAATAATAGAATGAGGATGATCATAACAGTTATACCCATATGAATAATAGTAGCAGGGATAATTGTAATAGTAATAACGACAATATCAATACTAATAAAGATAGTAATAATGGAATGAGGATAATGATAACAGTGTCAGCGAGAATAATACCAAAAATACCGACAATATCAGCAGAAATAAGGATAGCAATAATAGATTGAGGATAATAATAGCAGTTATAGCATAATGAATAATAATAGTAGGAATAATAATAATAGTAATAACGACAATGTCAATAGTAATAAAGATAGTAATAATGGAATGACGATAATCATAACAGGCTCAGCGATAATAATAAGAGAAATAACGATAATATCGACAGAAATAAGGGTAGTAATAATAGAATTGAGATAATAATAACAGTTATAGCATAATGAATAATAATAGTAGGGATAATAATAATAGTAATAACGACAATGTCAATAGTAATAAAGATAGTAATAATGGAATGGCGATAATCATAACAGGCTCAGCGATAATAATAAGAGAAATAACGATAATATCAACAGAAATAAGGATAGTAACAATAGAATGAGGATAATAATAACAGTTATAGCGGTACGAATAATAGTAGCGGGGATAATAATAGTAGTAATAACGACAATATCAATAGTAATAAAGACAGTAATAATAGAATTGAGATAATAATAACAGTTATAGCATAATGAATAATAATAGTAGGGATAATAATAATAGTAATAACGACAATGTCAATAGTAATAAAGATAGTAATAATGGAATGGCGATAATCATAACAGGCTCAGCGATAATAATAAGAGAAATAACGATAATATCAACAGAAATAAGGATAGTAACAATAGAATGAGGATAATAATAACAGTTATAGCGGTACGAATAATAGTAGCGGGGATAATAATAATAGTAATAACGACAATATCAATAGTAATAAAGACAGTAATAATGGAATGAGGATAATCATAACAGGCTCAGAGGTAATAATAAGAGAAATAACGATCATATCAACAGAAATAAGGATAGTAATAATAAAATGAGGATAATAATAACAGTTATAGCGATATGAATAATAGTAGCGCGGATAATAATAATAGTAATAACGACAATATCAATAGTAATAAAGATAGTAATAATGGAAGGACGATAATCATAACAGGCTCAGCGATAATAATAAGAGAAATAACGATAATATCAAGGGAAATAAGGATAGTAATAATAGAATGAGGATGATCATAACAGTTATACCCATATGAATAATAGTAGCAGGGATAATAATAATAGTAATAACGACAATATCAATACTAATAAAGATAGTAATAATGGAATGAGGATAATGATAACAGTGTCAGCGAGAATAATACCAAAAATACCGACAATATCAACAGAAATAAGGATAGCAATAATAGATTGAGGATAATAATAGCAGTTATAGCATAATGAATAATAATAGTAGGAATAATAATAATAGTAATAACGACAATGTCAATAGTAATAAAGATAGTAATAATGGAATGACGATAATCATAACAGGCTCAGCGATAATAATAAGAAAAATAACGATAATATCGACAGAAATAAGGGTAGTAATAATAGAATTGAGATAATAATAACAGTTATAGCATAATGAATAATAATAGTAGGGATAATAATAATAGTAATAACGACAATGTCAATAGTAATAAAGATAGTAATAATGGAATGGCGATAATCATAACAGGCTCAGCCATAATAATAAGAGAAATAACGATAATATCAACGGAAATAAGAATAGTAATAATAGTATGAGGATAATAATAACAGTTATAGCCATATGAATAATAGTAGCAGGGATAATAATAATAATAATAACGACAATATCAATAGTAATAAAGATAGTAATAATGGAATGAGGATAATTATAACAGGCTCAGCGATAATAATAAGAGAAGTAACGATAATATCAACAGAAATAATTATAGCAATAATAGAATGAGGATAATAATAACAGTTATAGTATAATGAATAATAATATTAGGGATAATAATAATAGTAATAACGACAATGTCAATAGTAATAAAGAGAGTAATAATGGAATGACGATAATCATAACAGGCTCAGCCATAATAATAAGAGAAATAACGATAATATCAACAGAAATAAGGATAGTAATAATAGAATGAGGATAATAATAACAGTTATATCGATATGAATAATAGTAGCGCGGATAATAATAATAGTAATAACGACAATATCAATAGTAATAAAGGTAGTAATAATGTAATGATGCTAATAATAATAATAGTCTCAGCGATAATAATAAGAGAAATAACGATAATATCAACAGAAATAAGGATAGTAACAATAGAATGAGGATAATAATAACAGTTATAGCGGTACGAATAATAGTAGCGGGGATAATAATAATAGTAATAACGACAATATCAATAGTAATAAAGATAGTAATAATGGAATGAGGATAATTATAACAGGCTCAGCGATAATAATAAGAGAAATAACGATAATATCAACAGAAATAAGGATAGTAATAATAGAATGAGGATATTAATAACAGTTATAGCGATATGAATAATAGTAGCGGGGATAATAATAATAGTAATAACGATAATATCAATAGTAATAAAGATAGTAATAATGGAATTAGGATAATCATAACAGGCTCAGCGATAATAATAAGAATAATAACGATAATATCAACAGAAATAAGGATAGTAATAATAAAATGAGGATAATAATAACAGTTATAGCGATATGTATAATAGTAGCGCGGATAAAAATAATAGTAATAACGACAATATCAATAGTAATAAAGATAGTAATAATGGAAGGACGATAATCATAACAGGCTCAGCGATAATAATAAGAGAAATAACGATAATATCGACAGAAATAAGGGTAGTAATAATAGAATTGAGATAATAATAACAGTTATAGCATAATGAATAATAATAGTAGGGATAATAATAATAGTAATAACGACAATGTCAATAGTAATAAAGATAGTAATAATGGAATGGCGATAATCATAAAAGGCTCAGCCATAATAATAAGAGAAATAACGATAATATCAACGGAAATAAGAATAGTAATAATAGTATGAGGATAATAATAACAGTTATAGCGATATGAATAATAGTAGCGCGGATAATAATAATAGTAATAACGACAATATCAATAGTAATAAAGATAGTAATAATGGAATGGCGATAGTCATAACAGGCTCAGCGATAATAATAAGAGAAATAACGATAATATCAACAGAAATAAGGATAGTAACAATAGAATGAGGATAATAATAACAGTTATAGCGGTACGAATAATTGTAGCGGGGATAATAATAATAGTAATAACGACAATATCAATAGTAATAAAGACAGTAATAATAGAATTGAGATAATAATAACAGTTATAGCATAATGAATAATAATAGTAGGGATAATAATAATTGTAATAACGACAATGTCAATAGTAATAAAGATAGTAATAATGGAATGGCGATAATCATAACAGGCTCAGCCATAATAATAAGAGACATAACGATAATATCAACGGAAATAAGGATAGTAATAATAGTATGAGGATAATAATAACAGTTATAGCGATTAGAATAATAGTAGCAGGGATAATAATAATAATAATAACGACAATATCAATAGTAATAAAGATAGTAATAATGGAATGAGGATAATCATAACAGGCTCAGCGGTAATGATAAGAGAAATAACGATCATATCAACAGAAATAAGCATAGTAATAATAGTATGAGGATAATAATAACAGTTATAGCCATATGAGTAATAGTAGCAGGGATAATAATAATAATAATAACGACAATATCAATAGTAATAAAGATAGTAATAATGGAATGAGGATAATTATAACAGGCTCAGCGATAATAATAAGAGAAATAACGATAATATCAACAGAAATAAGGATAGTAACAATAGAATGAGGATAATAATAACAGTTATAGCGGTACGAATAATAGTAGCGGGGATAATAATAGTAGTAATAACGAGAATATCAATAGTAATAAAGACAGTAATAATAGAATTGAGATAATAATAACAGTTATAGCATAATGAATAATAATAGTAGGGATAATAATAATAGTAATAACGACAATGTCAATAGTAATAAAGATAGTAATAATGGAATGGCGATAATCATAACAGGCTCAGCCATAATAATAAGAGAAATAACGATAATATCAACGGAAATAAGAATAGTAATAATAGTATGAGGATAATAATAACAGTTATAGCCATACGAATAATAGTAGCAGGGATAATAATAATAGTAATAACGACAATATCAATAGTAATAAAGATAGTAATAATGGAATGGCGATAGTCATAACAGGCTCAGCGATAATAATAAGAGAAATAACGATAATATCAACAGAAATAAGGATAGTAACAATAGAATGAGGATAATAATAACAGTTATAGCGGTACGAATAATAGTAGCGGGGATAATAATAATAGTAATAACGACAATATCAATAGTAATAAAGACAGTAATAATAGAATTGAGATAATAATAACAGTTATAGCATAATGAATAATAATAGTAGGGATAATAATAATTGTAATAACGACAATGTCAATAGTAATAAAGATAGTAATAATGGAATGGCGATAATCATAACAGGCTCAGCCATAATAATAACAGACATAACGATAATATCAACGGAAATAAGGATAGTAATAATAGTATGAGGATAATAATAACAGTTATAGCCATTAGAATAATAGTAGCAGGGATAATAATAATAATAATAACGACAATATCAATAGTAATAAAGATAGTAATAATGGAATGAGGATAATCATAACAGGCTCAGCGGTAATAATAAGAGAAATAACGATAATATCAACGGAAATAAGGATAGTAATAATAGTATGAGGATAATAATAACAGTTATAGCCATATGAATAATAGTAGCAATGATAATAATAATAATAATAACGACAATATCAATAGTAGTAAAGATAGTAATAATGGAATGAGGATAATTATAACAGGCTCAGCGATAATAATAAGAGAAATAACGATAATATCAACAGAAATAAGGATTGTAATAATAGAATGAGGATAATAATAACAGTTATAGCGATATGAATAATAGTAGCGGGGATAATAATAATAATAATAACGACAATATCAATAGTAATAAAGATAGTAATAATGGAATGAGGATAATCATAACAGGCTCAGCGATAATAATAAGAGAAACAGCGATAATATCAACAGAAATAAGGATAGTAATAATAGAATGAGGATAATAATAACAGTTATAGCGATATGAATAATAGTAGCGCGGATAATAATAATAGTAATAACGACAATATCAATAGTAATAAAGATAGTAATAATGGAATGGCGATAGTCATAACAGGCTCAGCGATAATAATAAGAGAAATAACGATAATATCAACAGAAATAAGGATAGTAACAATAGAATGAGGATAATAATAACAGTTATAGCGGTACGAATAATAGTAGCGGGGATAATAATAATAGTAATAACGACAATATCAATAGTAATAAAGACAGTAATAATAGAATTGAGATAATAATAACAGTTATAGCATAATGAATAATAATAGTAGGGATAATAATAATAGTAATAACGACAATGTCAATAGTAATAAAGATAGTAATAATGGAATGGCGATAATCATAACAGGCTCAGCCATAGTAATAAGAGAAATAACGATAATATCAACGGAAATAAGAATAGTAATAATAGTATGAGGATAATAATAACAGTTATAGCCATATGAATAATAGTAGCAGGGATAATAATAATAATAATAACGACAATATCAATAGTAATAAAGATAGTAATAATGGAATGAGGATAATTATAACAGGCTCAGCGATAATAATAAGAGAAGTAACGATAATATCAACAGAAATAATTATAGCAATAATAGAATGAGGATAATAATAACAGTTATAGTATAATGAATAATAATATTAGGGATAATAATAATAGTAATAACGACAATGTCAATAGTAATAAAGAGAGTAATAATGGAATGACGATAATCATAACAGGCTCAGCCATAATAATAAGAGAAATAACGATAATATCAACAGAAATAAGGATAGTAATAATAGAATGAGGATAATAATAACAGTTATATCGATATGAATAATAGTAGCGGGGATAATAATAATAGTAATAACGACAATATCATTAGTAATAAAGGTAGTAATAATGTAATGATGCTAATAATAATAATAGTCTCAGCGATAATAATAAGAGAAATAACGATAATATCAACAGAAATAAGGATAGTAACAATAGAATGAGGATAATAATAACAGTTATAGCGGTACGAATAATAGTAGCGGGGATAATAATAATAGTAATAACGACAATATCAATAGTAATAAAGATAGTAATAATGGAATGAGGATAATCATAACAGGCTCAGCGGTAATAATAAGAGAAATAACGATAATATCAACGGAAATAAGGATAGTAATAATAGTATGAGGATAATAATAACAGTTATAGCCATATGAATAATAGTAGCAATGATAATAATAATAATAATAACGACAATATCAATAGTAATAAAGATAGTAATAATGGAATGAGGATAATTATAACAGGCTCAGCGATAATAATAAGAGAAATAACGATAATATCAACAGAAATAAGGATTGTAATAATAGAATGAGGATAATAATAACAGTTATAGCGATATGAATAATAGTAGCGGGGATAATAATAATAATAATAACGACAATATCAATAGTAATAAAGATAGTAATAATGGAATGAGGATAATCATAACAGGCTCAGCGATAATAATAAGAGAAACAGCGATAATATCAACAGAAATAAGGATAGTAATAATAGAATGAGGATAATAATAACAGTTATAGCGATATGAATAATAGTAGCGCGGATAATAATAATAGTAATAACGACAATATCAATAGTAATAAAGATAGTAATAATGGAATGGCGATAGTCATAACAGGCTCAGCGATAATAATAAGAGAAATAACGATAATATCAACAGAAATAAGGATAGTAACAATAGAATGAGGATAATAATAACAGTTATAGCGGTACGAATAATAGTAGCGGGGATAATAATAATAGTAATAACGACAATATCAATAGTAATAAAGACAGTAATAATAGAATTGAGATAATAATAACAGTTATAGCATAATGAATAATAATAGTAGGGATAATAATAATTGTAATAACGACAATGTCAATAGTAATAAAGATAGTAACAATGGAATGGCGATAATCATAACAGGCTCAGCCATAATAATAAGAGACATAACGATAATATCAACGGAAATAAGGATAGTAATAATAGTATGAGGATAATAATAACAGTTATAGCCATTAGAATAATAGTAGCAGGGATAATAATAATAATAATAACGACAATATCAATAGTAATAAAGATAGTAATAATGGAATGAGGATAATTATAACAGGCTCAGCGATAATAATAAGAGAAATAACGATAATATCAACAGAAATAAGGATAGCAATAATAGAATGAGGATAATAATAACAGTTATAGCCATATGAATAATAGTAGCAGGGATAATAATAATAATAATAACGACAATATCAATAGTAATAAAGATAGTAATAATGGAATGAGGATAATCATAACAGGCTCAGCGGTAATAATAAGAGAAATAACGATCATATCAACAGAAATAAGCATAGTAATAATAAAATGAGGATAATAATAACAGTTATAGCGATATGAATAATAGTAGCGCGGATAATAATAATAGTAATAACGACAATATCAATAGTAATAAAGATAGTAATAATGGAAGGACGATAATCATAACAGGCTCAGCCGTAATAATAAGTGAAATAACGATAATATCAACGGAAATAAGGATAGTAATAATAGTATGAGGATAATAATAACAGTTATAGCCATATGAATAATAGTAGCAGGGATAATAATAATAATAATAACGACAATATGAATAGTAATAAAGATAGTAATAATGGAATGAGGATAATTATAACAGGCTCAGCGATAATAATAAGAGAAATAACGATAATATCAACAGAAATAAGGATAGCAATAATAGAATGAGGATAATAATAACAGTTATAGTATAATGAATAATAATATTAGGGATAATAATAATAGTAATAACGACAATGTCAATAGTAATAAAGAGAGTAATAATGGAATGACGATAATCATAACAGGCTCAGCGGTAATAATAAGAGAAATAACGATCATATCAACAGAAATAAGGATAGTAATAATAAAATGAGGATAATAATAACAGTTATAGCGATATGTATAATAGTAGCGCGGATAAAAATAATAGTAATAACGACAATATCAATAGTAATAAAGATAGTAATAATGGAAGGACGATAATCATAACAGGCTCAGCGACAATAATAAGAGAAATAACGGTAATATCGACAGAAATAAGGGTAGTAATAATAGAATTGAGATAATAATAACAGTTATAGCATAATGAATAATAATAGTAGGGATAATAATAATAGTAATAACGACAATGTCAATAGTAATAAAGATAGTAATAATGGAATGGCGATAATCATAACAGGCTCAGCCATAATAATAAGAGAAATAACGATAATATCAACAGAAATAAGGATAGTAATAATAGAATGAGGATAATAATAACAGTTATATCGATATGAATAATAGTAGCGGGGATAATAATAATAGTAATAACGACAATATCAATAGTAATAAAGGTAGTAATAATGTAATGATGCTAATAATAATAATAGTCTCAGCGATAATAATAAGAGAAATAACGATAATATCAACAGAAATAAGGATAGTAACAATAGAATGAGGATAATAATAACAGTTATAGCGGTACGAATAATAGTAGCGGGGATAATAATAATAGTAATAACGACAATATCAATAGTAATAAAGATAGTAATAATGGAATGAGGATAATCATAACAGGCTCAGCGGTAATAATAAGAGAAATAACGATAATATCAACGGAAATAAGGATAGTAATAATAGTATGAGGATAATAATAACAGTTATAGCCATATGAATAATAGTAGCAATGATAATAATAATAATAATAACGACAATATCAATAGTAATAAAGATAGTAATAATGGAATGAGGATAATTATAACAGGCTCAGCGATAATAATAAGAGAAATAACGATAATATCAACAGAAATAAGGATAGTAATAATAGAATGAGGATAATAATAACAGTTATATCGATATGAGTAATAGTAGCGCGGATAATAATAATAGTAATAACGACAATATCAATAGTAATAAAGGTAGTAATAATGTAATGATGCTAATAATAATAATAGTCTCAGCGATAATAATAAGAGAAATAACGATAATATCAACAGAAATAAGGATAGTAACAATAGAATGAGGATAATAATAACAGTTATAGCGGTACGAATAATAGTAGCGGGGATAATAATCATAGTAATAACGACAATATTAATAGTAATAAAGATAGTAATAATGGAATGAGGATAATTATAACAGGCTCAGCGATAATAATAAGAGAAATAACGATAATATCAACAGAAATAAGGATAGTAATAGTAGAATGAGGATAATAATAACAGTTATAGCGATATGAATAATAGTAGCGGGGATAATAATAATAGTAATAACGACAATATCAATAGTAATAAAGATAGTAATAATGGAATTAGGATAATCATAACAGGCTCAGCGATAATAATAAGAATAATAACGATAATATCAACAGAAATAAGGATAGTAATAATAAAATGAGGATAATAATAACAGTTATAGCGATATGTATAATAGTAGCGCGGATAAAAATAATAGTAATAACGACAATATCAATAGTAATAAAGATAGTAATAATGGAAGGACGATAATCATAACAGGCTCAGCGATAATAATAAGAGAAATAACGATAATATCGACAGAAATAAGGGTAGTAATAATAGAATTGAGATAATAATAACAGTTATAGCGTAATGAATAATAATAGTAGGGATAATAATAATAGTAATAACGACAATGTCAATAGTAATAAAGATAGTAATAATGGAATGGCGATAATCATAACAGGCTCAGCCATAATAATAAGAGAAATAACGATAATATCAACAGAAATAAGGATAGTAATAATAGAATGAGGATAATAATAACAGTTATATCGATATGAATAATAGTAGCGGGGATAATAATAATAGTAATAACGACAATATCAATAGTAATAAAGGTAGTAATAATGTAATGATGCTAATAATAATAATAGTCTCAGCGATAATAATAAGAGAAATAACGATAATATCAACAGAAATAAGGATAGTAACAATAGAATGAGGATAATAATAACAGTTATAGCGGTACGAATAATAGTAGCGGGGATAATAATAATAGTAATAACGACAATATCAATAGTAATAAAGATAGTAATAATGGAAGGACGATAATCATAACAGGCTCAGCGATAATAATAAGAGAAATAACGATAATATCAAGGGAAATAAGCATAGTAATAATAGAATGAGGATAATCATAACAGTTATACCCATATGAATAATAGTAGCAGGGATAATAATAATAATAATAACGACAATATCAATAGTAATAAAGATAGTAATAATGGAATGAGGATAATTATAACAGGCTCAGCGATAATAATAAGAGAAATAACGATAATATCAACAGAAATAAGGATAGCAATAATAGAATGAGGATAATAATAACAGCTATGGTATAATGAATAATAATATTAGGGATAATAATAATAGTAATAACGACAATGTCAATAGTAATAAAGAGAGTAATAATGGAATGACGATAATCATAACAGGCTCAGCCATAATAATAAGAGAAATAACGATAATATCAACAGAAATAAGGATAGTAATAATAGAATGAGGATAATAATAACAGTTATATCGATATGAATAATAGTAGCGCGGATAATAATAATAGTAATAACGACAATATCAATAGTAATAAAGGTAGTAATAATGTAATGATGCTAATAATAATAATAGTCTCAGCGATAATAATAAGAGAAATAACGATAATATCAACAGAAATAAGGATAGTAACAATAGAATGAGGATAATAATAACAGTTATAGCGGTACGAATAATAGTAGCGGGGATAATAATAATAGTAATAACGACAATATCAATAGTAATAAAGATAGTAATAATGGAATTAGGATAATCATAACAGGCTCAGCGATAATAATAAGAATAATAACGATAATATCAACAGAAATAAGGATAGTAATAATAAAATGAGGATAATAATAACAGTTATAGCGATATGTATAATAGTAGCGCGGATAAAAATAATAGTAATAACGACAATATCAATAGTAATAAAGATAGTAATAATGGAAGGACGATAATCATAACAGGCTCAGCGATAATAATAAGAGAAATAACGATAATATCGACAGAAATAAGGGTAGTAATAATAGAATTGAGATAATAATAACAGTTATAGCATAATGAATAATAATAGTAGGGATAATAATAATAGTAATAACGACAATATCAATAGTAATAAAGGTAGTAATAATGTAATGATGCTAATAATAATAATAGTCTCAGCGATAATAATAAGAGAAATAACGATAATATCAACAGAAATAAGGATAGTAACAATAGAATGAGGATAATAATAACAGTTATAGCGGTACGAATAATAGTAGCGGGGATAATAATAATAGAAATAACGACAATATCAATAGTAATAAAGATAGTAATAATGGAATGAGAATAATCATAACAGGCTCAGCGGTAATAATAAGAGGAATAACGATAATATCAACGGAAATAAGGATAGTAATAATAGTATGAGGATAATAATAACAGTTATAGCCATATGAATAATAGTAGCAATGATAATAATAATAATAATAACGACAATATCAATAGTAATAAAGATAGTAATAATGGAATTAGGATAATCATAACAGGCTCAGCGATAATAATAAGAATAATAACGATAATATCAACAGAAATAAGGATAGTAATAATAAAATGAGGATAATAATAACAGTTATAGCGATATGTATAATAGTAGAGCGGATAAAAATAATACTAATAACGACAATATCTATAGTAATAAAGATAGTAATAATGGAAGGACGATAATCATAACAGGCTCAGCGATAATAATAAGAGAAATAACGATAATATCGACAGAAATAAGGGTAGTAATAATAGAATTGAGATAATAGTAACAGTTATAGCATAATGAATAATAATAGTAGGGAAAATAAAAATAGTAATAACGACAATGTCAATAGTAATAAAGATAGTAATAATGGAATGGCGATAATCATAACAGGCTCAGCCATAATAATAAGAGAAATAACGATAATATCAACGGAAATAAGGATAGTAATAATAGTATGAGGATAATAATAACAGTTATAGCCATATGAATAATAGTAGCAATGATAATAATAATAATAATAACGACAATATCAATAGTAATAAACATAGTAATAATGGAATGATGATAATTATAACAGGCTCAGCGATAATAATAAGAGAAATAACGATAATATCAACAGAAATAAGGATAGTAATAATAGAATGAGGATAATAATAACAGTTATAGCGACATGAATAATAGTAGCGGGGATAATAATAATAATAATAACGACAATATCAATAGTAATAAAGATAGTAATAATGGAATGAGGATAATCATAACAGGCTCAGCGATAATAATAAGAGAAATAGCGATAATATCAACAGAAATAAGGATAGTAATAATAGAATGAGGATAATCATAAAAGTTATACCCATATGAATAATAGTCGGGCCGATAATAATAATAGAAATAACGACAATATCAATACTAATAAAGATAGTAATAATGGAATGAGGATAATGATAACAGTGTCAGCGAGAATAATACCAAAAATACCGACAATATCAACAGAAATAAGGATAGCAATAATAGATTGAGGATAATAATATCAGTTATAGCATAATGAATAATAATAGTAGGAATAATAATAATAGTAATAACGACAATGTCAATAGTAATAAAGATAGTAATAATGGAATGACGATAATCATAACAGGCTCAGCGATAATAATAAGAGAAATAACGATAATATCGACAGAAATAAGGGTAGTAATAATAGAATTGAGATAATAATAACAGTTATAGCATAATGAATAATAATAGTAGGGACAATAATAATAGTAATAACGACAATGTCAATAGTAATAAAGATAGTAATAATGGAATGGCGATAATCATAACAGGCTCAGCCATAAGAATAAGAGAAATAACGATAATATCAACAGAAATAAGGATAGTAATAATAGAATGAGGATAATAATAACAGTTATAGCGATATGAATAATAGTAGCAGGGATAATAATAATAGTAATAACGACAATGTCAATAGTAATAAAGATAGTAATAATGGAATGGCGATAATCATAGCAGGCTCAGCGATAATAATAAGAGAAACAACGATAATATCAACGGAAATAAGGATAGTAATAATAGAATGAGGATAATCATAACAGTTATAGCCATATGAATAATAGTAGCAGAGATAATAATAATAGTAATAACGACAATGTCAATAGTAATAAAGATAGTAATAATGGAATGGCGATAATCATAGCAGGCTCAGCGATAATAATAAGAGAAACAACGATAATATCAACGGAAATAGGGATAGTAATAATAGAATGAGGATAATCATAACAGTTATAGCCATATGAATAATAGTGGTAGGTATAATAATAATAGTAATAACGACAATATCAATAGTAATAAAGATAGTTATAATGGAGTGAGGATTATGATAACAGTGTCAGCGATAATAATAACAAAAATACCGATAATATCAACAGAAATAAGGATTGCAATAATGGAATGAGGATAATCATAACAGGCTCAGCGATAATAATAAGAGAAATAACGATAATTTAAACAGAAATAAGGGTGGTAATAATAGAATTGAGATAATAGTAACAGTTATAGCCATATGAATAATAGTAGTAGGAATAATAATAATAGCAATAACGACAATATAAATAGTAATAGAGATAGTAATAATGTAATGACGACAATCATAACAGGCTCAGCGATAATAATAAGAGAAATAACGATAATATCAACAGAAATAAGGATAGTAATAATTGAATTGAGGATAATTATAATAGTTATAGCGATATGAATAATAGTAGGGCGGATAATAATAATAGTAATAACGACAATATCAATAGTAATAAAGATAGTAATAATGGAAGGACGATAATCATAACAGGCTCAGCGATAATAATAAGAGAAATAACGATAATATCGACAGAAATAAGGGTAGTAATAATAGAATTGAGATAATAATAACAGTTATAGCATAATGAATAATAATAGTAGGGATAATAATAATAGTAATAACGACAATGTCAATAGTAATAAAGATAGTAATAATGGAATGGCGATAATCATAACAGGCTCAGCCATAATAATAAGAGAAATAACGATAATATCAACAGAAATAAGGATAGTAATAATAGAATGAGGATAATAATAACAGTTATATCGATATGAATAATAGTAGCGGGGATAATAATAATAGTAATAACGACAATATCAATAGTAATAAAGATAGTAATAATGGAATTAGGATAATCATAACAGGCTCAGCGATAATAATAAGAATAATAACGATAATATCAACAGAAATAAGGATAGTAATAATAAAATGAGGATAATAATAACAGTTATAGCGATATGTATAATAGTAGCGCGGATAAAAATACTAGTAATAACGACAATATCAATAGTAATAAAGATAGTAATAATGGAAGGACGATAATCATAACAGGCTCAGCGATAATAATAAGAGAAATAACGATAATATCGACAGAAATAAGGGTAGTAATAATAGAATTGAGATAATAATAACAGTTATAGCATAATGAATAATAATAGTAGGGATAATAATAATAGTAATAACGACAATGTCAATAGTAATAAAGATAGTAATAATGGAATGGCGATAATCATAACAGGCTCAGCCATAATAATAAGAGAAATAACGATAATATCAACAGAAATAAGGATAGTAATAATAGAATGAGGATAATAATAACAGTTATATCGATATGAATAATAGTAGCGGGGATAATAATAATAGTAATAACGACAATATCAATAGTAATAAAGGTAGTAATAATGTAATGATGCTAATAATAATAATAGTCTCAGCGATAATAATAAGAGAAATAACGATAATATCAACGGAAATAAGGATAGTAATAATAGAATGAGGATAATCATAACAGTTATAGCCATATGAATAATAGTGGTAGGTATAATAATAATAGTAATAACGACAATATCAATAGTAATAAAGATAGTTATAATGGAGTGAGGATTATGATAACAGTGTCAGCGATAATAATAACAAAAATACCGATAATATCAACAGAAATAAGGATTGCAATAATGGAATGAGGATAATCATAACAGGCTCAGCGATAATAATAAGAGAAATAACGATAATTTAAACAGAAATAAGGGTGGTAATAATAGAATTGAGATAATAGTAACAGTTATAGCCATATGAATAATAGTAGTAGGAATAATAATAATAGCAATAACGACAATATAAATAGTAATAAAGATAGTAATAATGTAATGACGACAATCATAACAGGCTCAGCGATAATAATAAGAGAAATAACGATAATATCAACAGAAATAAGGATAGTAATAATTGAATTGAGGATAATTATAATAGTTATAGCGATATGAATAATAGTAGGGCGGATAATAATAATAGTAATAACGACAATATCAATAGTAATAAAGATAGTAATAATGGAAGGACGATAATCATAACAGGCTCAGCGATAATAATAAGAGAAATAACGATAATATCGACAGACATAAGGGTAGTAATAATAGAATTGAGATAATAATAACAGTTATAGCATAATGAATAATAATAGTAGGGATAATAATAATAGTAATAACGACAATGTCAATAGTAATAAAGATAGTAATAATGGAATGGCGATAATCATAACAGGCTCAGCCATAATAATAAGAGAAATAACGATAATATCAACAGAAATAAGGATAGTAATAATAGAATGAGGATAATAATAACAGTTATATCGATATGAATAATAGTAGCGGGGATAATAATAATAGTAATAACGACAATATCAATAGTAATAAAGATAGTAATAATGGAATTAGGATAATCATAACAGGCTCAGCGATAATAATAAGAATAATAACGATAATATCAACAGAAATAAGGATAGTAATAATAAAATGAGGATAATAATAACAGTTATAGCGATATGTATAATAGTAGCGCGGATAAAAATAATAGTAATAACGACAATATCAATAGTAATAAAGATAGTAATAATGGAAGGACGATAATCATAACAGGCTCAGCGATAATAATAAGAGAAATAACGATAATATCGACAGAAATAAGGGTAGTAATAATAGAATTGAGATAATAATAACAGTTATAGCATAATGAATAATAATAGTAGGGATAATAATAATAGTAATAACGACAATGTCAATAGTAATAAAGATAGTAATAATGGAATGGCGATAATCATAACAGGCTCAGCCATAATAATAAGAGAAATAACGATAATATCAACAGAAATAAGGATAGTAATAATAGAATGAGGATAATAATAACAGTTATATCGATATGAATAATAGTAGCGGGGATAATAATAATAGTAATAACGACAATATCAATAGTAATAAAGGTAGTAATAATGTAATGATGCTAATAATAATAATAGTCTCAGCGATAATAATAAGAGAAATAACGATAATATCAACGGAAATAAGGATAGTAATAATAGAATGAGGATAATAATAACAGTTATAGCCATATGAATAATAGTGGTAGGTATAATAATAATAGTAATAACGACAATGTCAATAGTAATAAAGATAGTTATAATGGAGTGAGGATTATGATAACAGTGTCAGCGATAATAATAACAAAAATACCGATAATATCAACAGAAATAAGGATTGCAATAATGGAATGAGGATAATCATAACAGGCTCAGCGATAATAATAAGAGAAATAACGATAATATCGACAGAAATAAGGGTAGTAATAATAGAATTGAGATAATAATAACAGTTATAGCATAATGAATAATAATAGTAGGGATAATAATAATAGTAATAACGACAATGTCAATAGTAATAAAGATAGTAATAATGGAATGGCGATAATCATAACAGGCTCAGCCATAATAATAAGAGAAATAACGATAATATCAACAGAAATAAGGATAGTAATAATAGAATGAGGATAATAATAACAGTTATATCGATATGAATAATAGTAGCGGGGATAATAATAATAGTAATAACGACAATATCAATAGTAATAAAGGTAGTAATAATGTAATGATGCTAATAATAATAATAGTCTCAGCGATAATAATAAGAGAAATAACGATAATATCAACAGAAATAAGGATAGTAACAATAGAATGAGGATAATAATAACAGTTATAGCGGTACGAATAATAGTAGCGGGGATAATAATAATAGTAATAACGACAATATCAATAGTAATAAAGATAGTAATAATGGAATGAGAATAATCATAACAGGCTCAGCGGTAATAATAAGAGGAATAACGATAATATCAACGGAAATAAGGATAGTAATAATAGTATGAGGATAATAATAACAGTTATAGCGATATGTATAATAGTAGCGCGGATAAAAATAATAGTAATAACGACAATATCAATAGTAATAAAGATAGTAATAATGGAAGGACGATAATCATAACAGGCTCAGCGATAATAATAAGAGAAATAACGATAATATCGACAGAAATAAGGGTAGTAATAATAGAATTGAGATAATAGTAACAGTTATAGCATAATGAATAATAATAGTAGGGATAATAAAAATAGTAATAACGACAATGTCAATAGTAATAAAGATAGTAATAATGGAATGGCGATAATCATAACAGGCTCAGCCATAATAATAAGAGAAATAACGATAATATCAACGGAAATAAGGATAGTAATAATAGTATGAGGATAATAATAACAGTTATAGCCATATGAATAATAGTAGCAATGATAATAATTATAATAATAACGACAATATCAATAGTAATAAAGATAGTAATAATGGAATGATGATAATCATAAGAGGCTCAGCGATAATAATAAGAGAAATAGCGATAATATCAACAGAAATAAGGATAGTAATAATAGAATGAGGATAATCATAACAGTTATACCCATATGAATAATAGTAGGGCCGATAATAATAATAGAAATAACGACAATATCAATACTAATAAAGATAGTAATAATGGAATGAGGATAATGATAACAGTGTCAGCGAGAATAATACCAAAAATACCGACAATATCAACAGAAATAAGGATAGCAATAATAGATTGAGGATAATAATAGCAGTTATAGCATAATGAATAATAATAGTAGGAATAATAATAATAGTAATAACGACAATGTCAATAGTAATAAAGATAGTAATAATGGAATGACGATAATCATAACAGGCTCAGCGATAATAATAAGAGAAATAACGATAATATCGACAGAAATAAGGGTAGTAATAATAGAATTGAGATAATAATAACAGTTATAGCATAATGAATAATAATAGTAGGGACAATAATAATAGTAATAACGACAATGTCAATAGTAATAAAGATAGTAATAATGGAATGGCGATAATCATAACAGGCTCAGCCATAAGAATAAGAGAAATAACGATAATATCAACAGAAATAAGGATAGTAATAATAGAATGAGGATAATAATAACAGTTATAGCGATATGAATAATAGCAGCAGGGATAATAATAATAGTAATAACGACAATGTCAATAGTAATAAAGATAGTAATAATGGAATGGCGATAATCATAGCAGGCTCAGCGATAATAATAAGAGAAACAACGATAATATCAACGGAAATAAGGATAGTAATAATAGAATGAGGATAATCATAACAGTTATAGCCATATGAATAATAGTAGCAGAGATAATAATAATAGTAATAACGACAGTATCAATAGTAATGTAGATAGTAATAATGGAATTAGGATAATCATAACAGGTTCAGCGATAATAATAAGAGAAATAACGATAATATCAACAGAAATAAGGATAGTAATAATGAAATGAGGATAACAATAACAGTTATAGCGATATGAATAATAGTAGCGCGGATAATAATAATAGTAATAACGACAATATCAATAGTAATAAAGATAGTAATAATGGAATGACGATAATCATAACAGTCTCAGCGATAATAATAACAAAAATACCGATAATATCAACAGAAATAAGGGTAGCAATAATAGAATGAGGATAATAATAACAGTTATAGTATAATGAATAATAATATTAGGGATAATAATAATAGTAATAACGACAATGTCAATAGTAATAAAAATAGTAATAATGGAATGACGATAATCATAACAGGCTCAGCGATAATAATAAGAGAAATAACGATCATATCAACAGTAATGAGGATAGTAATAATAGAACGAGGATAATCATAACAGTTATACCCATATGAATAATAGTAGCGCGGATAATAATAATAGTAATAACGACAATATCAATAGTAATAAAGATAGTAATAATGGAATGGGGATAATGATAACAGTGTCAGCGAGAATAATACCAAAAATACCGATAATATCAACAGAAATAAGGATAGTAATAATAGATTTGAGATAATAATAACAGTTATAGCCATATGAATAATAGTAGTAGGTATAATAATAATAGTAATAACGACAACATCAATAGTAATAAAGATAGTAAAAATGGAATGACGATAATCATAACAGACTCAGCGATAATAATAAGAGAAATACCGATAATATAAGCAGAAATAAGGATAGCAATAATGGAATGAGGATAGTAATAACAGTTATAGCCATATGAATAATAGCAGTAGGAATAATAATAATAGTAATAACGACAATATCAATAGTAATAAAGACAGTAATAATGGAATGACGATAATCATAACAGGCTCGGCGATAATAATAACAAAAATACCGATAATATCAACAGAAATAAGGATAGCAATAATAGAATGAGGATAATAATAACAGTTATAGTATAATGAATAATAATATTAGGGATAATAATAATAGTAATAACGACAATGTCAATAGTAATAAAGATAGTAATAATTGAATGACGATAATCATAACAGGCTCAGCGATAATAATAAGAGGAATAACGATAATATCGACATAAATAAGGGTAGTAATAATAGAATTGAGATAATAATAACAGTTATAGCATAATGAATAATAATAGTAGGGATAATAATAATAGTAATAACGACAATGTCAATAGTAATAAAGATAGTAATAATGGAATGGCGATAATCATAACAGGCTCAGCGATAATAATAAGAGAAATAACGATAATATCAACAGAAATAAGGATAGTAACAATAGAATGAGGATAATAATAACAGTTATAGCGGTACGAATAATAGTAGCGGGGATAATAATAATAGTAATAACGACAATATCAATAGTAATAAAGACAGTAATAATGGAATGAGGATAATCATAACAGGCTCAGCGGTAATAATAAGAGAAATAACGATCATATCAACAGAAATAAGGATAGTAATAATAAAATGAGGATAATAATAACAGTTATAACGATATGAATAATAGTAGCGCGGATAATAATAATAGTAATAACGACAATATCAATAGTAATAAAGATAGTAATAATGGAAGGACGATAATCATAACAGGCTCAGCGATAATAATAAGAGAAATAACGATAATATCAAGGGAAATAAGGATAGTAATAATAGAATGAGGATGATCATAACAGTTATACCCATATGAATAATAGTAGCAGGGATAATTGTAATAGTAATAACGACAATATCAATACTAATAAAGATAGTAATAATGGAATGAGGATAATGATAACAGTGTCAGCGAGAATAATACCAAAAATACCGACAATATCAGCAGAAATAAGGATAGCAATAATAGATTGAGGATAATAATAGCAGTTATAGCATAATGAATAATAATAGTAGGAATAATAATAATAGTAATAACGACAATGTCAATAGTAATAAAGATAGTAATAATGGAATGACGATAATCATAACAGGCTCAGCGATAATAATAAGAGAAATAACGATAATATCGACAGAAATAAGGGTAGTAATAATAGAATTGAGATAATAATAACAGTTATAGCATAATGAATAATAATAGTAGGGATAATAATAATAGTAATAACGACAATGTCAATAGTAATAAAGATAGTAATAATGGAATGGCGATAATCATAACAGGCTCAGCGATAATAATAAGAGAAATAACGATAATATCAACAGAAATAAGGATAGTAACAATAGAATGAGGATAATAATAACAGTTATAGCGGTACGAATAATAGTAGCGGGGATAATAATAGTAGTAATAACGACAATATCAATAGTAATAAAGACAGTAATAATAGAATTGAGATAATAATAACAGTTATAGCATAATGAATAATAATAGTAGGGATAATAATAATAGTAATAACGACAATGTCAATAGTAATAAAGATAGTAATAATGGAATGGCGATAATCATAACAGGCTCAGCGATAATAATAAGAGAAATAACGATAATATCAACAGAAATAAGGATAGTAACAATAGAATGAGGATAATAATAACAGTTATAGCGGTACGAATAATAGTAGCGGGGATAATAATAATAGTAATAACGACAATATCAATAGTAATAAAGACAGTAATAATGGAATGAGGATAATCATAACAGGCTCAGCGATAATAATAAGAGAAATAACGATAATATCGACAGAAATAAGGGTAGTAATAATAGAATTGAGATAATAATAACAGTTATAGCATAATGAATAATAATAGTAGGGATAATAATAATAGTAATAACGACAATGTCAATAGTAATAAAGATAGTAATAATGGAATGGCGATAATCATAACAGGCTCAGCGATAATAATAAGAGAAATAACGATAATATCAACAGAAATAAGGATAGTAATAATAGAATGAGGATAATAATAACAGTTATATCGATATGAATAATAGTAGCGGGGATAATAATAATAGTAATAACGACAATATCAATAGTAATAAAGGTAGTAATAATGTAATGATGCTAATAATAATAATAGTCTCAGCGATAATAATAAGAGAAATAACGATAATATCAACAGAAATAAGGATAGTAACAATAGAATGAGGATAATAATAACAGTTATAGCGGTACGAATAATAGTAGCGGGGATAATAATAATAGTAATAACGACAATATCAATAGTAATAAAGATAGTAATAATGGAATGAGAATAATCATAACAGGCTCAGCGGTAATAATAAGAGGAATAACGATAATATCAACGGAAATAAGGATAGTAATAATAGTATGAGGATAATAATAACAGTTATAGCCATATGAATAATAGTAGCAATGATAATAATAATAATAATAACGACAATATCAATAGTAATAAAGATAGTAATAATGGAATTAGGATAATCATAACAGGCTCAGCGATAATAATAAGAATAATAACGATAATATCAACAGAAATAAGGATAGTAATAATAAAATGAGGATAATAATAACAGTTATAGCGATATGTATAATAGTAGCGCGGATAAAAATAATAGTAATAACGACAATATCAATAGTAATAAAGATAGTAATAATGGAAGGACGATAATCATAACAGGCTCAGCGATAATAATAAGAGAAATAACGATAATATCGACAGAAATAAGGGTAGTAATAATAGAATTGAGATAATAGTAACAGTTATAGCATAATGAATAATAATAGTAGGGATAATAAAAATAGTAATAACGACAATGTCAATAGTAATAAAGATAGTAATAATGGAATGGCGATAATCATAACAGGCTCAGCCATAATAATAAGAGAAATAACGATAATATCAACGGAAATAAGGATAGTAATAATAGTATGAGGATAATAATAACAGTTATAGCCATATGAATAATAGTAGCAATGATAATAATTATAATAATAACGACAATATCAATAGTAATAAAGATAGTAATAATGGAATGATGATAATCATAAGAGGCTCAGCGATAATAATAAGAGAAATAGCGATAATATCAACAGAAATAAGGATAGTAATAATAGAATGAGGATAATCATAACAGTTATACCCATATGAATAATAGTAGGGCCGATAATAATAATAGAAATAACGACAATATCAATACTAATAAAGATAGTAATAATGGAATGAGGATAATGATAACAGTGTCAGCGAGAATAATACCAAAAATACCGACAATATCAACAGAAATAAGGATAGCAATAATAGATTGAGGATAATAATAGCAGTTATAGCATAATGAATAATAATAGTAGGAATAATAATAATAGTAATAACGACAATGTCAATAGTAATAAAGATAGTAATAATGGAATGACGATAATCATAACAGGCTCAGCGATAATAATAAGAGAAATAACGATAATATCGACAGAAATAAGGGTAGTAATAATAGAATTGAGATAATAATAACAGTTATAGCATAATGAATAATAATAGTAGGGACAATAATAATAGTAATAACGACAATGTCAATAGTAATAAAGATAGTAATAATGGAATGGCGATAATCATAACAGGCTCAGCCATAAGAATAAGAGAAATAACGATAATATCAACAGAAATAAGGATAGTAATAATAGAATGAGGATAATAATAACAGTTATAGCGATATGAATAATAGTAGCAGGGATAATAATAATAGTAATAACGACAATGTCAATAGTAATAAAGATAGTAATAATGGAATGGCGATAATCATAGCAGGCTCAGCGATAATAATAAGAGAAACAACGATAATATCAACGGAAATAAGGATAGTAATAATAGAATGAGGATAATCATAACAGTTATAGCCATATGAATAATAGTAGCAGAGATAATAATAATAGTAATAACGACAGTATCAATAGTAATGTAGATAGTAATAATGGAATTAGGATAATCATAACAGGTTCAGCGATAATAATAAGAGAAATAACGATAATATCAACAGAAATAAGGATAGTAATAATGAAATGAGGATAACAATAACAGTTATAGCGATATGAATAATAGTAGCGCGGATAATAATAATAGTAATAACGACAATATCAATAGTAATAAAGATAGTAATAATGGAATGACGATAATCATAACAGTCTCAGCGATAATAATAACAAAAATACCGATAATATCAACAGAAATAAGGGTAGCAATAATAGAATGAGGATAATAATAACAGTTATAGTATAATGAATAATAATATTAGGGATAATAATAATAGTAATAACGACAATGTCAATAGTAATAAAAATAGTAATAATGGAATGACGATAATCATAACAGGCTCAGCGATAATAATAAGAGAAATAACGATCATATCAACAGTAATGAGGATAGTAATAATAGAACGAGGATAATCATAACAGTTATACCCATATGAATAATAGTAGCGCGGATAATAATAATAGTAATAACGACAATATCAATAGTAATAAAGATAGTAATAATGGAATGGGGATAATGATAACAGTGTCAGCGAGAATAATACCAAAAATACCGATAATATCAACAGAAATAAGGATAGTAATAATAGATTTGAGATAATAATAACAGTTATAGCCATATGAATAATAGTAGTAGGTATAATAATAATAGTAATAACGACAACATCAATAGTAATAAAGATAGTAAAAATGGAATGACGATAATCATAACAGACTCAGCGATAATAATAAGAGAAATACCGATAATATAAGCAGAAATAAGGATAGCAATAATGGAATGAGGATAGTAATAACAGTTATAGCCATATGAATAATAGCAGTAGGAATAATAATAATAGTAATAACGACAATATCAATAGTAATAAAGACAGTAATAATGGAATGACGATAATCATAACAGGCTCGGCGATAATAATAACAAAAATACCGATAATATCAACAGAAATAAGGATAGCAATAATAGAATGAGGATAATAATAACAGTTATAGTATAATGAATAATAATATTAGGGATAATAATAATAGTAATAACGACAATGTCAATAGTAATAAAGATAGTAATAATTGAATGACGATAATCATAACAGGCTCAGCGATAATAATAAGAGGAATAACGATAATATCGACATAAATAAGGGTAGTAATAATAGAATTGAGATAATAATAACAGTTATAGCATAATGAATAATAATAGTAGGGATAATAATAATAGTAATAACGACAATGTCAATAGTAATAAAGATAGTAATAATGGAATGGCGATAATCATAACAGGCTCAGCGATAATAATAAGAGAAATAACGATAATATCAACAGAAATAAGGATAGTAACAATAGAATGAGGATAATAATAACAGTTATAGCGGTACGAATAATAGTAGCGGGGATAATAATAATAGTAATAACGACAATATCAATAGTAATAAAGACAGTAATAATGGAATGAGGATAATCATAACAGGCTCAGCGGTAATAATAAGAGAAATAACGATCATATCAACAGAAATAAGGATAGTAATAATAAAATGAGGATAATAATAACAGTTATAACGATATGAATAATAGTAGCGCGGATAATAATAATAGTAATAACGACAATATCAATAGTAATAAAGATAGTAATAATGGAAGGACGATAATCATAACAGGCTCAGCGATAATAATAAGAGAAATAACGATAATATCAAGGGAAATAAGGATAGTAATAATAGAATGAGGATGATCATAACAGTTATACCCATATGAATAATAGTAGCAGGGATAATTGTAATAGTAATAACGACAATATCAATACTAATAAAGATAGTAATAATGGAATGAGGATAATGATAACAGTGTCAGCGAGAATAATACCAAAAATACCGACAATATCAGCAGAAATAAGGATAGCAATAATAGATTGAGGATAATAATAGCAGTTATAGCATAATGAATAATAATAGTAGGAATAATAATAATAGTAATAACGACAATGTCAATAGTAATAAAGATAGTAATAATGGAATGACGATAATCATAACAGGCTCAGCGATAATAATAAGAGAAATAACGATAATATCGACAGAAATAAGGGTAGTAATAATAGAATTGAGATAATAATAACAGTTATAGCATAATGAATAATAATAGTAGGGATAATAATAATAGTAATAACGACAATGTCAATAGTAATAAAGATAGTAATAATGGAATGGCGATAATCATAACAGGCTCAGCGATAATAATAAGAGAAATAACGATAATATCAACAGAAATAAGGATAGTAACAATAGAATGAGGATAATAATAACAGTTATAGCGGTACGAATAATAGTAGCGGGGATAATAATAGTAGTAATAACGACAATATCAATAGTAATAAAGACAGTAATAATAGAATTGAGATAATAATAACAGTTATAGCATAATGAATAATAATAGTAGGGATAATAATAATAGTAATAACGACAATGTCAATAGTAATAAAGATAGTAATAATGGAATGGCGATAATCATAACAGGCTCAGCGATAATAATAAGAGAAATAACGATAATATCAACAGAAATAAGGATAGTAACAATAGAATGAGGATAATAATAACAGTTATAGCGGTACGAATATTAGTAGCGGGGATAATAATAATAGTAATAACGACAATATCAATAGTAATAAAGACAGTAATAATGGAATGAGGATAATCATAACAGGCTCAGAGGTAATAATAAGAGAAATAACGATCATATCAACAGAAATAAGGATAGTAATAATAAAATGAGGATAATAATAACAGTTATAGCGATATGAATAATAGTAGCGCGGATAATAATAATAGTAATAACGACAATATCAATAGTAATAAAGATAGTAATAATGGAAGGACGATAATCATAACAGGCTCAGCGATAATAATAAGAGAAATAACGATAATATCAAGGGAAATAAGGATAGTAATAATAGAATGAGGATGATCATAACAGTTATACCCATATGAATAATAGTAGCAGGGATAATAATAATAGTAATAACGACAATATCAATACTAATAAAGATAGTAATAATGGAATGAGGATAATGATAACAGTGTCAGCGAGAATAATACCAAAAATACCGACAATATCAACAGAAATAAGGATAGCAATAATAGATTGAGGATAATAATAGCAGTTATAGCATAATGAATAATAATAGTAGGAATAATAATAATAGTAATAACGACAATGTCAATAGTAATAAAGATAGTAATAATGGAATGACGATAATCATAACAGGCTCAGCGATAATAATAAGAGAAATAACGATAATATCGACAGAAATAAGGGTAGTAATAATAGAATTGAGATAATAATAACAGTTATAGCATAATGAATAATAATAGTAGGGATAATAATAATAGTAATAACGACAATGTCAATAGTAATAAAGATAGTAATAATGGAATGGCGATAATCATAACAGGCTCAGCCATAATAATAAGAGAAATAACGATAATATCAACGGAAATAAGAATAGTAATAATAGTATGAGGATAATAATAACAGTTATAGCCATATGAATAATAGTAGCAGGGATAATAATAATAATAATAACGACAATATCAATAGTAATAAAGATAGTAATAATGGAATGAGGATAATTATAACAGGCTCAGCGATAATAATAAGAGAAGTAACGATAATATCAACAGAAATAATTATAGCAATAATAGAATGAGGATAATAATAACAGTTATAGTATAATGAATAATAATATTAGGGATAATAATAATAGTAATAACGACAATGTCAATAGTAATAAAGAGAGTAATAATGGAATGACGATAATCATAACAGGCTCAGCCATAATAATAAGAGAAATAACGATAATATCAACAGAAATAAGGATAGTAATAATAGAATGAGGATAATAATAACAGTTATATCGATATGAATAATAGTAGCGCGGATAATAATAATAGTAATAACGACAATATCAATAGTAATAAAGGTAGTAATAATGTAATGATGCTAATAATAATAATAGTCTCAGCGATAATAATAAGAGAAATAACGATAATATCAACAGAAATAAGGATAGTAACAATAGAATGAGGATAATAATAACAGTTATAGCGGTACGAATAATAGTAGCGGGGATAATAATAATAGTAATAACGACAATATCAATAGTAATAAAGATAGTAATAATGGAATGAGGATAATTATAACAGGCTCAGCGATAATAATAAGAGAAATAACGATAATATCAACAGAAATAAGGATAGTAATAATAGAATGAGGATATTAATAACAGTTATAGCGATATGAATAATAGTAGCGGGGATAATAATAATAGTAATAACGATAATATCAATAGTAATAAAGATAGTAATAATGGAATTAGGATAATCATAACAGGCTCAGCGATAATAATAAGAATAATAACGATAATATCAACAGAAATAAGGATAGTAATAATAAAATGAGGATAATAATAACAGTTATAGCGATATGTATAATAGTAGCGCGGATAAAAATAATAGTAATAACGACAATATCAATAGTAATAAAGATAGTAATAATGGAAGGACGATAATCATAACAGGCTCAGCGATAATAATAAGAGAAATAACGATAATATCGACAGAAATAAGGGTAGTAATAATAGAATTGAGATAATAATAACAGTTATAGCATAATGAATAATAATAGTAGGGATAATAATAATAGTAATAACGACAATGTCAATAGTAATAAAGATAGTAATAATGGAATGGCGATAATCATAAAAGGCTCAGCCATAATAATAAGAGAAATAACGATAATATCAACGGAAATAAGAATAGTAATAATAGTATGAGGATAATAATAACAGTTATAGCGATATGAATAATAGTAGCGCGGATAATAATAATAGTAATAACGACAATATCAATAGTAATAAAGATAGTAATAATGGAATGGCGATAGTCATAACAGGCTCAGCGATAATAATAAGAGAAATAACGATAATATCAACAGAAATAAGGATAGTAACAATAGAATGAGGATAATAATAACAGTTATAGCGGTACGAATAATTGTAGCGGGGATAATAATAATAGTAATAACGACAATATCAATAGTAATAAAGACAGTAATAATAGAATTGAGATAATAATAACAGTTATAGCATAATGAATAATAATAGTAGGGATAATAATAATTGTAATAACGACAATGTCAATAGTAATAAAGATAGTAATAATGGAATGGCGATAATCATAACAGGCTCAGCCATAATAATAAGAGACATAACGATAATATCAACGGAAATAAGGATAGTAATAATAGTATGAGGATAATAATAACAGTTATAGCGATTAGAATAATAGTAGCAGGGATAATAATAATAATAATAACGACAATATCAATAGTAATAAAGATAGTAATAATGGAATGAGGATAATCATAACAGGCTCAGCGGTAATGATAAGAGAAATAACGATCATATCAACAGAAATAAGCATAGTAATAATAGTATGAGGATAATAATAACAGTTATAGCCATATGAGTAATAGTAGCAGGGATAATAATAATAATAATAACGACAATATCAATAGTAATAAAGATAGTAATAATGGAATGAGGATAATTATAACAGGCTCAGCGATAATAATAAGAGAAATAACGATAATATCAACAGAAATAAGGATAGTAACAATAGAATGAGGATAATAATAACAGTTATAGCGGTACGAATAATAGTAGCGGGGATAATAATAGTAGTAATAACGAGAATATCAATAGTAATAAAGACAGTAATAATAGAATTGAGATAATAATAACAGTTATAGCATAATGAATAATAATAGTAGGGATAATAATAATAGTAATAACGACAATGTCAATAGTAATAAAGATAGTAATAATGGAATGGCGATAATCATAACAGGCTCAGCCATAATAATAAGAGAAATAACGATAATATCAACGGAAATAAGAATAGTAATAATAGTATGAGGATAATAATAACAGTTATAGCCATACGAATAATAGTAGCAGGGATAATAATAATAGTAATAACGACAATATCAATAGTAATAAAGATAGTAATAATGGAATGGCGATAGTCATAACAGGCTCAGCGATAATAATAAGAGAAATAACGATAATATCAACAGAAATAAGGATAGTAACAATAGAATGAGGATAATAATAACAGTTATAGCGGTACGAATAATAGTAGCGGGGATAATAATAATAGTAATAACGACAATATCAATAGTAATAAAGACAGTAATAATAGAATTGAGATAATAATAACAGTTATAGCATAATGAATAATAATAGTAGGGATAATAATAATTGTAATAACGACAATGTCAATAGTAATAAAGATAGTAATAATGGAATGGCGATAATCATAACAGGCTCAGCCATAATAATAACAGACATAACGATAATATCAACGGAAATAAGGATAGTAATAATAGTATGAGGATAATAATAACAGTTATAGCCATTAGAATAATAGTAGCAGGGATAATAATAATAATAATAACGACAATATCAATAGTAATAAAGATAGTAATAATGGAATGAGGATAATCATAACAGGCTCAGCGGTAATAATAAGAGAAATAACGATAATATCAACGGAAATAAGGATAGTAATAATAGTATGAGGATAATAATAACAGTTATAGCCATATGAATAATAGTAGCAATGATAATAATAATAATAATAACGACAATATCAATAGTAGTAAAGATAGTAATAATGGAATGAGGATAATTATAACAGGCTCAGCGATAATAATAAGAGAAATAACGATAATATCAACAGAAATAAGGATTGTAATAATAGAATGAGGATAATAATAACAGTTATAGCGATATGAATAATAGTAGCGGGGATAATAATAATAATAATAACGACAATATCAATAGTAATAAAGATAGTAATAATGGAATGAGGATAATCATAACAGGCTCAGCGATAATAATAAGAGAAACAGCGATAATATCAACAGAAATAAGGATAGTAATAATAGAATGAGGATAATAATAACAGTTATAGCGATATGAATAATAGTAGCGCGGATAATAATAATAGTAATAACGACAATATCAATAGTAATAAAGATAGTAATAATGGAATGGCGATAGTCATAACAGGCTCAGCGATAATAATAAGAGAAATAACGATAATATCAACAGAAATAAGGATAGTAACAATAGAATGAGGATAATAATAACAGTTATAGCGGTACGAATAATAGTAGCGGGGATAATAATAATAGTAATAACGACAATATCAATAGTAATAAAGACAGTAATAATAGAATTGAGATAATAATAACAGTTATAGCATAATGAATAATAATAGTAGGGATAATAATAATAGTAATAACGACAATGTCAATAGTAATAAAGATAGTAATAATGGAATGGCGATAATCATAACAGGCTCAGCCATAGTAATAAGAGAAATAACGATAATATCAACGGAAATAAGAATAGTAATAATAGTATGAGGATAATAATAACAGTTATAGCCATATGAATAATAGTAGCAGGGATAATAATAATAATAATAACGACAATATCAATAGTAATAAAGATAGTAATAATGGAATGAGGATAATTATAACAGGCTCAGCGATAATAATAAGAGAAGTAACGATAATATCAACAGAAATAATTATAGCAATAATAGAATGAGGATAATAATAACAGTTATAGTATAATGAATAATAATATTAGGGATAATAATAATAGTAATAACGACAATGTCAATAGTAATAAAGAGAGTAATAATGGAATGACGATAATCATAACAGGCTCAGCCATAATAATAAGAGAAATAACGATAATATCAACAGAAATAAGGATAGTAATAATAGAATGAGGATAATAATAACAGTTATATCGATATGAATAATAGTAGCGGGGATAATAATAATAGTAATAACGACAATATCATTAGTAATAAAGGTAGTAATAATGTAATGATGCTAATAATAATAATAGTCTCAGCGATAATAATAAGAGAAATAACGATAATATCAACAGAAATAAGGATAGTAACAATAGAATGAGGATAATAATAACAGTTATAGCGGTACGAATAATAGTAGCGGGGATAATAATAATAGTAATAACGACAATATCAATAGTAATAAAGATAGTAATAATGGAATGAGGATAATCATAACAGGCTCAGCGGTAATAATAAGAGAAATAACGATAATATCAACGGAAATAAGGATAGTAATAATAGTATGAGGATAATAATAACAGTTATAGCCATATGAATAATAGTAGCAATGATAATAATAATAATAATAACGACAATATCAATAGTAATAAAGATAGTAATAATGGAATGAGGATAATTATAACAGGCTCAGCGATAATAATAAGAGAAATAACGATAATATCAACAGAAATAAGGATTGTAATAATAGAATGAGGATAATAATAACAGTTATAGCGATATGAATAATAGTAGCGGGGATAATAATAATAATAATAACGACAATATCAATAGTAATAAAGATAGTAATAATGGAATGAGGATAATCATAACAGGCTCAGCGATAATAATAAGAGAAACAGCGATAATATCAACAGAAATAAGGATAGTAATAATAGAATGAGGATAATAATAACAGTTATAGCGATATGAATAATAGTAGCGCGGATAATAATAATAGTAATAACGACAATATCAATAGTAATAAAGATAGTAATAATGGAATGGCGATAGTCATAACAGGCTCAGCGATAATAATAAGAGAAATAACGATAATATCAACAGAAATAAGGATAGTAACAATAGAATGAGGATAATAATAACAGTTATAGCGGTACGAATAATAGTAGCGGGGATAATAATAATAGTAATAACGACAATATCAATAGTAATAAAGACAGTAATAATAGAATTGAGATAATAATAACAGTTATAGCATAATGAATAATAATAGTAGGGATAATAATAATTGTAATAACGACAATGTCAATAGTAATAAAGATAGTAACAATGGAATGGCGATAATCATAACAGGCTCAGCCATAATAATAAGAGACATAACGATAATATCAACGGAAATAAGGATAGTAATAATAGTATGAGGATAATAATAACAGTTATAGCCATTAGAATAATAGTAGCAGGGATAATAATAATAATAATAACGACAATATCAATAGTAATAAAGATAGTAATAATGGAATGAGGATAATTATAACAGGCTCAGCGATAATAATAAGAGAAATAACGATAATATCAACAGAAATAAGGATAGCAATAATAGAATGAGGATAATAATAACAGTTATAGCCATATGAATAATAGTAGCAGGGATAATAATAATAATAATAACGACAATATCAATAGTAATAAAGATAGTAATAATGGAATGAGGATAATCATAACAGGCTCAGCGGTAATAATAAGAGAAATAACGATCATATCAACAGAAATAAGCATAGTAATAATAAAATGAGGATAATAATAACAGTTATAGCGATATGAATAATAGTAGCGCGGATAATAATAATAGTAATAACGACAATATCAATAGTAATAAAGATAGTAATAATGGAAGGACGATAATCATAACAGGCTCAGCCGTAATAATAAGTGAAATAACGATAATATCAACGGAAATAAGGATAGTAATAATAGTATGAGGATAATAATAACAGTTATAGCCATATGAATAATAGTAGCAGGGATAATAATAATAATAATAACGACAATATGAATAGTAATAAAGATAGTAATAATGGAATGAGGATAATTATAACAGGCTCAGCGATAATAATAAGAGAAATAACGATAATATCAACAGAAATAAGGATAGCAATAATAGAATGAGGATAATAATAACAGTTATAGTATAATGAATAATAATATTAGGGATAATAATAATAGTAATAACGACAATGTCAATAGTAATAAAGAGAGTAATAATGGAATGACGATAATCATAACAGGCTCAGCGGTAATAATAAGAGAAATAACGATCATATCAACAGAAATAAGGATAGTAATAATAAAATGAGGATAATAATAACAGTTATAGCGATATGTATAATAGTAGCGCGGATAAAAATAATAGTAATAACGACAATATCAATAGTAATAAAGATAGTAATAATGGAAGGACGATAATCATAACAGGCTCAGCGACAATAATAAGAGAAATAACGGTAATATCGACAGAAATAAGGGTAGTAATAATAGAATTGAGATAATAATAACAGTTATAGCATAATGAATAATAATAGTAGGGATAATAATAATAGTAATAACGACAATGTCAATAGTAATAAAGATAGTAATAATGGAATGGCGATAATCATAACAGGCTCAGCCATAATAATAAGAGAAATAACGATAATATCAACAGAAATAAGGATAGTAATAATAGAATGAGGATAATAATAACAGTTATATCGATATGAATAATAGTAGCGGGGATAATAATAATAGTAATAACGACAATATCAATAGTAATAAAGGTAGTAATAATGTAATGATGCTAATAATAATAATAGTCTCAGCGATAATAATAAGAGAAATAACGATAATATCAACAGAAATAAGGATAGTAACAATAGAATGAGGATAATAATAACAGTTATAGCGGTACGAATAATAGTAGCGGGGATAATAATAATAGTAATAACGACAATATCAATAGTAATAAAGATAGTAATAATGGAATGAGGATAATCATAACAGGCTCAGCGGTAATAATAAGAGAAATAACGATAATATCAACGGAAATAAGGATAGTAATAATAGTATGAGGATAATAATAACAGTTATAGCCATATGAATAATAGTAGCAATGATAATAATAATAATAATAACGACAATATCAATAGTAATAAAGATAGTAATAATGGAATGAGGATAATTATAACAGGCTCAGCGATAATAATAAGAGAAATAACGATAATATCAACAGAAATAAGGATAGTAATAATAGAATGAGGATAATAATAACAGTTATATCGATATGAATAATAGTAGCGCGGATAATAATAATAGTAATAACGACAATATCAATAGTAATAAAGGTAGTAATAATGTAATGATGCTAATAATAATAATAGTCTCAGCGATAATAATAAGAGAAATAACGATAATATCAACAGAAATAAGGATAGTAACAATAGAATGAGGATAATAATAACAGTTATAGCGGTACGAATAATAGTAGCGGGGATAATAATAATAGTAATAACGACAATATCAATAGTAATAAAGATAGTAATAATGGAATGAGGATAATTATAACAGGCTCAGCGATAATAATAAGAGAAATAACGATAATATCAACAGAAATAAGGATAGTAATAATAGAATGAGGATAATAATAACAGTTATAGCGATATGAATAATAGTAGCGGGGATAATAATAATAGTAATAACGACAATATCAATAGTAATAAAGATAGTAATAATGGAATTAGGATAATCATAACAGGCTCAGCGATAATAATAAGAATAATAACGATAATATCAACAGAAATAAGGATAGTAATAATAAAATGAGGATAATAATAACAGTTATAGCGATATGTATAATAGTAGCGCGGATAAAAATAATAGTAATAACGACAATATCAATAGTAATAAAGGTAGTAATAATGGAAGGACGATAATCATAACAGGCTCAGCGATAATAATAAGAGAAATAACGATAATATCGACAGAAATAAGGGTAGTAATAATAGAATTGAGATAATAATAACAGTTATAGCATAATGAATAATAATACTAGGGATAATAATAATAGTAATAACGACAATGTCAATAGTAATAAAGATAGTAATAATGGAATGGCGATAATCATAACAGGCTCAGCCATAATAATAAGAGAAATAACGATAATATCAACAGAAATAAGGATAGTAATAATAGAATGAGGATAATAATAACAGTTATATCGATATGAATAATAGTAGCGGGGATAATAATAATAGTAATAACGACAATATCAATAGTAATAAAGGTAGTAATAATGTAATGATGCTAATAATAATAATAGTCTCAGCGATAATAATAAGAGAAATAACGATAATATCAACAGAAATAAGGATAGTAACAATAGAATGAGGATAATAATAACAGTTATAGCGGTACGAATAATAGTAGCGGGGATAATAATAATAGTAATAACGACAATATCAATAGTAATAAAGATAGTAATAATGGAAGGACGATAATCATAACAGGCTCAGCGATAATAATAAGAGAAATAGCGATAATATCAAGGGAAATAAGCATAGTAATAATAGAATGAGGATAATCATAACAGTTATACCCATATGAATAATAGTAGCAGGGATAATAATAATAATAATAACGACAATATCAATAGTAATAAAGATAGTAATAATGGAATGAGGATAATTATAACAGGCTCAGCGATAATAATAAGAGAAATAACGATAATATCAACAGAAATAAGGATAGCAATAATAGAATGAGGATAATAATAACAGCTATGGTATAATGAATAATAATATTAGGGATAATAATAATAGTAATAACGACAATGTCAATAGTAATAAAGAGAGTAATAATGGAATGACGATAATCATAACAGGCTCAGCCATAATAATAAGAGAAATAACGATAATATCAACAGAAATAAGGATAGTAATAATAGAATGAGGATAATAATAACAGTTATATCGATATGAATAATAGTAGCGCGGATAATAATAATAGTAATAACGACAATATCAATAGTAATAAAGGTAGTAATAATGTAATGATGCTAATAATAATAATAGTCTCAGCGATAATAATAAGAGAAATAACGATAATATCAACAGAAATAAGGATAGTAACAATAGAATGAGGATAATAATAACAGTTATAGCGGTACGAATAATAGTAGCGGGGATAATAATAATAGTAATAACGACAATATCAATAGTAATAAAGATAGTAATAATGGAATTAGGATAATCATAACAGGCTCAGCGATAATAATAAGAATAATAACGATAATATCAACAGAAATAAGGATAGTAATAATAAAATGAGGATAATAATAACAGTTATAGCGATATGTATAATAGTAGCGCGGATAAAAATAATAGTAATAACGACAATATCAATAGTAATAAAGATAGTAATAATGGAAGGACGATAATCATAACAGGCTCAGCGATAATAATAAGAGAAATAACGATAATATCGACAGAAATAAGGGTAGTAATAATAGAATTGAGATAATAATAACAGTTATAGCATAATGAATAATAATAGTAGGGATAATAATAATAGTAATAACGACAATATCAATAGTAATAAAGGTAGTAATAATGTAATGATGCTAATAATAATAATAGTCTCAGCGATAATAATAAGAGAAATAACGATAATATCAACAGAAATAAGGATAGTAACAATAGAATGAGGATAATAATAACAGTTATAGTGGTACGAATAATAGTAGCGGGGATAATAATAATAGAAATAACGACAATATCAATAGTAATAAAGATAGTAATAATGGAATGAGAATAATCATAACAGGCTCAGCGGTAATAATAAGAGGAATAACGATAATATCAACGGAAATAAGGATAGTAATAATAGTATGAGGATAATAATAACAGTTATAGCCATATGAATAATAGTAGCAATGATAATAATAATAATAATAACGACAATATCAATAGTAATAAAGATAGTAATAATGGAATTAGGATAATCATAACAGGCTCAGCGATAATAATAAGAATAATAACGATAATATCAACAGAAATAAGGATAGTAATAATAAAATGAGGATAATAATAACAGTTATAGCGATATGTATAATAGTAGCGCGGATAAAAATAATAGTAATAACGACAATATCAATAGTAATAAAGATAGTAATAACGGGTGGACGATAATCATAATAGGCTCAGCGATAATAATAAGAGAAATAACGATAATATCAACGGAAATAAGGATAGTAATAATAGAATGAGGATAATAATAACAGTTATAGCCATATGAATAATAGTGGTAGGTATAATAATAATAGTAATAACGACAATATCAATAGTAATAAAGATAGTTATAATGGAGTGAGGATTATGATAACAGTGTCAGCGATAATAATAACAAAAATACCGATAATATCAACAGAAATAAGGATTGCAATAATGGAATGAGGATAATCATAACAGGCTCAGCGATAATAATAAGAGAAATAACGATAATTTAAACAGAAATAAGGGTGGTAATAATAGAATTGAGATAATAGTAACAGTTATAGCCATATGAATAATAGTAGTAGGAATAATAATAATAGCAATAACGACAATATAAATAGTAATAAAGATAGTAATAATGTAATGACGACAATCATAACAGGCTCAGCGATAATAATAAGAGAAATAACGATAATATCAACAGAAATAAGGATAGTAATAATTGAATTGAGGATAATTATAATAGTTATAGCGATATGAATAATAGTAGGGCGGATAATAATAATAGTAATAACGACAATATCAATAGTAATAAAGATAGTAATAATGGAAGGACGATAATCATAACAGGCTCAGCGATAATAATAAGAGAAATAACGATAATATCGACAGAAATAAGGGTAGTAATAATAGAATTGAGATAATAATAACAGTTATAGCATAATGAATAATAATAGTAGGGATAATAATAATTGTAATAACGACAATGTCAATAGTAATAAAGATAGTAATAATGGAATGGCGATAATCATAACAGGCTCAGCCATAATAATAAGAGACATAACGATAATATCAACGGAAATAAGGATAGTAATAATAGTATGAGGATAATAATAACAGTTATAGCCATTAGAATAATAGTAGCAGGGATAATAATAATAATAATAACGACAATATCAATAGTAATAAAGATAGTAATAATGGAATGAGGATAATCATAACAGGCTCAGCGGTAATAATAAGAGAAATAACGATAATATCAACGGAAATAAGGATAGTAATAATAGTATGAGGATAATAATAACAGTTATAGCCATATGAATAATAGTAGCAATGATAATAATAATAATAATAACGACAATATCAATAGTAGTAAAGATAGTAATAATGGAATGAGGATAATTATAACAGGCTCAGCGATAATAATAAGAGAAATAACGATAATATCAACAGAAATAAGGATTGTAATAATAGAATGAGGATAATAATAACAGTTATAGCGATATGAATAATAGTAGCGGGGATAATAATAATAATAATAACGACAATATCAATAGTAATAAAGATAGTAATAATGGAATGAGGATAATCATAACAGGCTCAGCGATAATAATAAGAGAAACAGCGATAATATCAACAGAAATAAGGATAGTAATAATAGAATGAGGATAATAATAACAGTTATAGCGATATGAATAATAGTAGCGCGGATAATAATAATAGTAATAACGACAATATCAATAGTAATAAAGATAGTAAAAATGGAATGGCGATAGTCATAACAGGCTCAGCGATAATAATAAGAGAAATAACGATAATATCAACAGAAATAAGGATAGTAACAATAGAATGAGGATAATAATAACAGTTATAGCGGTACGAATAATAGTAGCGGGGATAATAATAATAGTAATAACGACAATATCAATAGTAATAAAGACAGTAATAATAGAATTGAGATAATAATAACAGTTATAGCATAATGAATAATAATAGTAGGGATAATAATAATTGTAATAACGACAATGTCAATAGTAATAAAGATAGTAATAATGGAATGGCGATAATCATAACAGGCTCAGCCATAATAATAAGAGACATAACGATAATATCAACGGAAATAAGGATAGTAATAATAGTATGAGGATAATAATAACAGTTATAGCCATTAGAATAATAGTAGCAGGGATAATAATAATAATAATAATAACGACAATATCAATAGTAATAAAGATAGTAATAATGGAATGAGGATAATTATAACAGGCTCAGCGATAATAATAAGAGAAATAACGATAATATCAACAGAAATAAGGATAGCAATAATAGAATGAGGATAATAATAACAGTTATAGCCATATGAATAATAGTAGCAGGGATAATAATAATAATAATAACGACAATATCAATAGTAATAAAGATAGTAATAATGGAATGAGGATAATCATAACAGGCTCAGCGGTAATGATAAGAGAAATAACGATCATATCAACAGAAATAAGCATAGTAATAATAAAATGAGGATAATAATAACAGTTATAGCGATATGAATAATAGTAGCGCGGATAATAATAATAGTAATAACGACAATATCAATAGTAATAAAGATAGTAATAATGGAAGGACGATAATCATAACAGGCTCAGCCGTAATAATAAGTGAAATAACGATAATATCAACGGAAATAAGGATAGTAATAATAGTATGAGGATAATAATAACAGTTATAGCCATATGAGTAATAGTAGCAGGGATAATAATAATAATAATAACGACAATATCAATAGTAATAAAGATAGTAATAATGGAATGAGGATAATTATAACAGGCTCAGCGATATTAATAAGAGAAATAACGATAATATCAACAGAAATAAGGATAGTAACAATAGAATGAGGATAATAATAACAGTTATAGCGGTACGAATAATAGTAGCGGGGATAATAATAGTAGTAATAACGACAATATCAATAGTAATAAAGACAGTAATAATAGAATTGAGATAATAATAACAGTTATAGCATAATGAATAATAATAGTAGGGATAATAATAATAGTAATAACGACAATGTCAATAGTAATAAAGATAGTAATAATGGAATGGCGATAATCATAACAGGCTCAGCCATAATAATAAGAGACATAACGATAATATCAACGGAAATAAGGATAGTAATAATAGTATGAGGATAATAATAACAGTTATAGCCATTAGAATAATAGTAGCAGGGATAATAATAATAATAATAACGACAATATCAATAGTAATAAAGATAGTAATAATGGAATGAGGATAATTATAACAGGCTCAGCGATAATAATAAGAGAAATAACGATAATATCAACAGAAATAAGGATAGCAATAATAGAATGAGGATAATAATAACAGTTATAGCCATATGAATAATAGTAGCAGGGATAATAATAATAATAATAACGAGAATATCAATAGTAATAAAGATAGTAATAATGGAATGAGGATAATCATAACAGGCTCAGCGGTAATAATAAGAGAAATAACGATCATATCAACAGAAATAAGCATAGTAATAATAAAATGAGGATAATAATAACAGTTATAGCGATATGAATAATAGTAGCGCGGATAATAATAATAGTAATAACGACAATATCAATAGTAATAAAGATAGTAATAATGGAAGGACGATAATCATAACAGGCTCAGCCGTAATAATAAGTGAAATAACGATAATATCAACGGAAATAAGGATAGTAATAATAGTATGAGGATAATAATAACAGTTATAGCCATATGAATAATAGTAGCAGGGATAATAATAATAATAATAACGACAATATCAATAGTAATAAAGATAGTAATAATGGAATGAGGATAATTATAACAGGCTCAGCGATAATAATAAGAGAAATAACGATAATATCAACAGAAATAAGGATAGTAACAATAGAATGAGGATAATAATAACAGTTATAGCGGTACGAATAATAGTAGCGGGGATAATAATAGTAGTAATAACGACAATATCAATAGTAATAAAGACAGTAATAATAGAATTGAGATAATAATAACAGTTATAGCATAATGAATAATAATAGTAGGGATAATAATAATAGTAATAACGACAATGTCAATAGTAATAAAGATAGTAATAATGGAATGGCGATAATCATAACAGGCTCAGCCATAGTAATAAGAGAAATAACGATAATATCAACGGAAATAAGAATAGTAATAATAGTATGAGGATAATAATAACAGTTATAGCCATATGAATAATAGTAGCAGGGATAATAATAATAATAATAACGACAATATCAATAGTAATAAAGATAGTAATAATGGAATGAGGATAATTATAACAGGCTCAGCGATAATAATAAGAGAAGTAACGATAATATCAACAGAAATAATTATAGCAATAATAGAATGAGGATAATAATAACAGTTATAGTATAATGAATAATAATATTAGGGATAATAATAATAGTAATAACGACAATGTCAATAGTAATAAAGAGAGTAATAATGGAATGACGATAATCATAACAGGCTCAGCCATAATAATAAGAGAAATAACGATAATATCAACAGAAATAAGGATAGTAATAATAGAATGAGGATAATAATAACAGTTATATCGATATGAATAATAGTAGCGCGGATAATAATAATAGTAATAACGACAATATCAATAGTAATAAAGGTAGTAATAATGTAATGATGCTAATAATAATAATAGTCTCAGCGATAATAATAAGAGAAATAACGATAATATCAACAGAAATAAGGATAGTAACAATAGAATGAGGATAATAATAACAGTTATAGCGGTACGAATAATAGTAGCGGGGATAATAATAATAGTAATAACGACAATATCAATAGTAATAAAGATAGTAATAATGGAATGAGGATAATTATAACAGGCTCAGCGATAATAATAAGAGAAATAACGATAATATCAACAGAAATAAGGATAGTAATAATAGAATGAGGATAATAATAACAGTTATATCGATATGAATAATAGTAGCGGGGATAATAATAATAGTAATAACGACAATATCATTAGTAATAAAGGTAGTAATAATGTAATGATGCTAATAATAATAATAGTCTCAGCGATAATAATAAGAGAAATAACGATAATATCAACAGAAATAAGGATAGTAACAATAGAATGAGGATAATAATAACAGTTATAGCGGTACGAATAATAGTAGCGGGGATAATAATAATAGTAATAACGACAATATCAATAGTAATAAAGATAGTAATAATGGAATGAGGATAATCATAACAGGCTCAGCGGTAATAATAAGAGAAATAACGATAATATCAACGGAAATAAGGATAGTAATAATAGTATGAGGATAATAATAACAGTTATAGCCATATGAATAATAGTAGCAATGATAATAATAATAATAATAACGACAATATCAATAGTAATAAAGATAGTAATAATGGAATGAGGATAATTATAACAGGCTCAGCGATAATAATAAGAGAAATAACGATAATATCAACAGAAATAAGGATTGTAATAATAGAATGAGGATAATAATAACAGTTATAGCGATATGAATAATAGTAGCGGGGATAATAATAATAATAATAACGACAATATCAATAGTAATAAAGATAGTAATAATGGAATGAGGATAATCATAACAGGCTCAGCGATAATAATAAGAGAAACAGCGATAATATCAACAGAAATAAGGATAGTAATAATAGAATGAGGATAATAATAACAGTTATAGCGATATGAATAATAGTAGCGCGGATAATAATAATAGTAATAACGACAATATCAACAGTAATAAAGATAGTAATAATGGAATGGCGATAGTCATAACAGGCTCAGCGATAATAATAAGAGAAATAACGATAATATCAACAGAAATAAGGATAGTAACAATAGAATGAGGATAATAATAACAGTTATAGCGGTACGAATAATAGTAGCGGGGATAATAATAATAGTAATAACGACAATATCAATAGTAATAAAGACAGTAATAATAGAATTGAGATAATAATAACAGTTATAGCATAATGAATAATAATAGTAGGGATAATAATAATTGTAATAACGACAATGTCAATAGTAATAAAGATAGTAACAATGGAATGGCGATAATCATAACAGGCTCAGCCATAATAATAAGAGACATAACGATAATATCAACGGAAATAAGGATAGTAATAATAGTATGAGGATAATAATAACAGTTATAGCCATTAGAATAATAGTAGCAGGGATAATAATAATAATAATAACGACAATATCAATAGTAATAAAGATAGTAATAATGGAATGAGGATAATTATAACAGGCTCAGCGATAATAATAAGAGAAATAACGATAATATCAACAGAAATAAGGATAGCAATAATAGAATGAGGATAATAATAACAGTTATAGCCATATGAATAATAGTAGCAGGGATAATAATAATAATAATAACGACAATATCAATAGTAATAAAGATAGTAATAATGGAATGAGGATAATCATAACAGGCTCAGCGGTAATAATAAGAGAAATAACGATCATATCAACAGAAATAAGCATAGTAATAATAAAATGAGGATAATAATAACAGTTATAGCGATATGAATAATAGTAGCGCGGATAATAATAATAGTAATAACGACAATATCAATAGTAATAAAGATAGTAATAATGGAAGGACGATAATCATAACAGGCTCAGCCGTAATAATAAGTGAAATAACGATAATATCAACGGAAATAAGGATAGTAATAATAGTATGAGGATAATAATAACAGTTATAGCCATATGAATAATAGTAGCAGGGATAATAATAATAATAATAACGACAATATGAATAGTAATAAAGATAGTAATAATGGAATGAGGATAATTATAACAGGCTCAGCGATAATAATAAGAGAAATAACGATAATATCAACAGAAATAAGGATAGCAATAATAGAATGAGGATAATAATAACAGTTATAGTATAATGAATAATAATATTAGGGATAATAATAATAGTAATAACGACAATGTCAATAGTAATAAAGAGAGTAATAATGGAATGACGATAATCATAACAGGCTCAGCGGTAATAATAAGAGAAATAACGATCATATCAACAGAAATAAGGATAGTAATAATAAAATGAGGATAATAATAACAGTTATAGCGATATGTATAATAGTAGCGCGGATAAAAATAATAGTAATAACGACAATATCAATAGTAATAAAGATAGTAATAATGGAAGGACGATAATCATAACAGGCTCAGCGACAATAATAAGAGAAATAACGGTAATATCGACAGAAATAAGGGTAGTAATAATAGAATTGAGATAATAATAACAGTTATAGCATAATGAATAATAATAGTAGGGATAATAATAATAGTAATAACGACAATGTCAATAGTAACAAAGATAGTAATAATGGAATGGCGATAATCATAACAGGCTCAGCCATAATAATAAGAGAAATAACGATAATATCAACAGAAATAAGGATAGTAATAATAGAATGAGGATAATAATAACAGTTATATCGATATGAATAATAGTAGCGGGGATAATAATAATAGTAATAACGACAATATCAATAGTAATAAAGGTAGTAATAATGTAATGATGCTAATAATAATAATAGTCTCAGCGATAATAATAAGAGAAATAACGATAATATCAACAGAAATAAGGATAGTAACAATAGAATGAGGATAATAATAACAGTTATAGCGGTACGAATAATAGTAGCGGGGATAATAATAATAGTAATAACGACAATATCAATAGTAATAAAGATAGTAATAATGGAATGAGGATAATCATAACAGGCTCAGCGGTAATAATAAGAGAAATAACGATAATATCAACGGAAATAAGGATAGTAATAATAGTATGAGGATAATAATAACAGTTATAGCCATATGAATAATAGTAGCAATGATAATAATAATAATAATAACGACAATATCAATAGTAATAAAGATAGTAATAATGGAATGAGGATAATTATAACAGGCTCAGCGATAATAATAAGAGAAATAACGATAATATCAACAGAAATAAGGATAGTAATAATAGAATGAGGATAATAATAACAGTTATATCAATATGAATAATAGTAGCGCGGATAATAATAATAGTAATAACGACAATATCAATAGTAATAAAGGTAGTAATAATGTAATGATGCTAATAATAATAATAGTCTCAGCGATAATAATAAGAGAAATAACGATAATATCAACAGAAATAAGGATAGTAACAATAGAATGAGGATAATAATAACAGTTATAGCGGTACGAATAATAGTAGCGGGGATAATAATAATAGTAATAACGACAATATCAATAGTAATAAAGATAGTAATAATGGAATGAGGATAATTATAACAGGCTCAGCGATAATAATAAGAATAATAACGATAATATCAACAGAAATAAGGATAGTAATAATAAAATGAGGATAATAATAACAGTTATAGCGATATGTATAATAGTAGCGCGGATAAAAATAATAGTAATAACGACAATATCAATAGTAATAAAGGTAGTAATAATGGAAGGACGATAATCATAACAGGCTCAGCGATAATAATAAGAGAAATAACGATAATATCGACAGAAATAAGGGTAGTAATAATAGAATTGAGATAATAATAACAGTTATAGCATAATGAATAATAATAGTAGGGATAATAATAATAGTAATAACGACAATGTCAATAGTAATAAAGATAGTAATAATGGAATGGCGATAATCATAACAGGCTCAGCCATAATAATAAGAGAAATAACGATAATATCAACAGAAATAAGGATAGTAATAATAGAATGAGGATAATAATAACAGTTATATCGATATGAATAATAGTAGCGGGGATAATAATAATAGTAATAACGACAATATCAATAGTAATAAAGGTAGTAATAATGTAATGATGCTAATAATAATAATAGTCTCAGCGATAATAATAAGAGAAATAACGATAATATCAACAGAAATAAGGATAGTAACAATAGAATGAGGATCCGGGCCGGGGGTCTTCACCCCCGGGGGCGGACGTTCACCGCAACCCGGCGCGTCCCCAGGTGGCGGATAGGGGATTGGCCAGTAGATATACTGGGTAGTTGCGAAATAAGCGCCTTTTGGCGACGAATAAGCAACCGCGGACCAAATGGACTAGGGGAAGGAACCCCGAATATAAACCTACCATGGTGAAGTCTACGTGTAGCACAACACCTGCCGGGGGTTCGGGTACTCCGGCACCGGCGTTTAGGGGTGGGCAAGCGGGCCCCTATGCGTCGTTATCCTGCAACCGCAGCACCACCGTGGTGGCTGACCTGGCCATGGTGGTGTCTCCTGCTACAGGCAGCAAACACGCGCAGTCGGCTCCAGCGCCGAGTAAAGTTCAGTCGTTGGCCGTCATGGCTGAGAAGCTGGAAGCGGAACAGCTGGATCGTATGCGCCGTGTCCTCGGCACCATGCAATCTGCTGTATCGAGGCAGAGAAACGTCTCCATGGATGTGAAGAATGGTTTGCAACACCTCCAGGAGTGCCTTGACGCTCTCCGTCATGGGAGGGAGCTGCGGCGGAAGGCGGGCCATCGTGCTAACCCTCCCCCTGCTACAAAGCCAGCACCTAGACCTGATGCGGTATCTGTAGCTCCCCTAGCTCAAGCGGCACCCGCTCGCAAACGTGCTCGGGCGGTCATTTCCAGCTCGGAGGAGGAGTTGCAGAAAAGGAAGAAGGCGGAAGACGACCGGGACTCGTGGGCCACCGTCGCTCGCCGAAAAAAGAAGGATCGGGCGGCAGCAAATAACCCCACCACTGCCACAGGACCCTCCGTCAACCCGCGGACGGAGGTTGTGAAAGAAAAAGAGGGTAAGAAGAGGAAAAAGAGGAAGAAGCCTCGAGGTACGCGAAGGGACGCGATAGTCGTCACGCCCGCAGTGGGGCAGACGTATGCATCGGTTCTGACCGCACTCAGGACCAGTTTGCGCCCAGAGCAGGTTGGTACCGAAATCCGCGCAGCGCGGAAGACGAGGGAGGGCGCCGTCCTTCTGGAACTCGGGAAGTGCGATGACCAGTCCGCGCTCCAGAAGGCCCTCCGAGACGCTATCGGTGAGGCCGGGCAGGCGAAGATCCTCGGAAGTCGTACACGACTTGAGGTCCTCGACCTGGACTGCCTCACTACCTCTGAGGAAGTCGAAGAAGCCATTCGGCGGGAGATTGGCAACGACTCGATCGGAGAGGTCAAGATCTCCGTCTTTCCGCCGAATGAGCGCGAACAGCGGTTGGCAGTCCTGGACATGGAACAGAAATCGGCGCAAAAGCTGTTGGAACGCGGACGACTGCGCGTCGGATGGGTTAGCTGCCGCATACGTCCCCGCGTGGAAATACAACGGTGCTTCCGCTGTCTAGGATACGGGCATCGGCGCGCTGAGTGCAAAGGGCCAGATAGAAGTGCCCTTTGCTGGAAGTGCGGCCAGCAGGGGCACAAAGCGGTAAGTTGCACTGAGAAGCCATGCTGCTTCTTATGCGCCGAGCACGGCAACATAGCGGCTACTGAGCATGTTCCGGGCTCCGGTGCTTGTAAAGTTTTCCGCGAGGAGCTAGGCAGGCGGAAGCAGCAGCAGAAGAGATGACCACCGTCCTTCAGGGTAACCTGAACGGGAGTCGGGTCGCTGATGACATGCTCACACAGCTGGTGCACGAGCACAGCGTGAGCGTTGCCATCGTCAGCGAACCCTACCGGGTGAAGGACCGGTGGCTTGCCGATGAATCCGGCGTTGCTGCGATCTGGATAGTGGATCCATCCCGCGTCCAGGTTATATCCAGCGGCACCGGAAGTGGTTATGTCTGGGTGAGGACGGAGCTTGCGACATTCACCAGTTGCTACTTCTCCCCCAACGATGCCATCCAGGAATATCGGAGGAAACTCGAGGCTCTTGAGGACGACCTTCGCGATATTCCCGGTGACTTGATAGTTGCCGGTGATTTCAATGCGAGGGCCAGAGAGTGGGGTATGCCAACACCAAACACCAGGGGCATTCTGGTTTTGGAGATGGCTGCCCGCCTCGGTCTGGTCGTCCTCAACACTGGGGAAACACCCACGTATCGAAGACCGGGCTTCGGGTATTCTATTCCGGATATCACGATGGTGTCGGAAAGTCTGATCCGCAAAGCCGTTGACTGGCGGGTGATGGAAGACTTCACTGGTAGTGATCACCAGTACATCACCTTCCAGCTCATCGACGGGGTGCGCATGCAACACGCTGCTAGCGCCCGTCGACCGCTTGGTTGGAACGCAGCCAAGCTGGACGGCGACAAACTCGTCGCAGTACTGCAGGATGGTGCTCCAGGCATTCCGCCGCTGCCTGACGGCACGGTGGATGCGATCGCGGTGGAGGAGCTTGTGGATACAACCATGGGTCTCCTTCATCGTGCTTGCGATGCTTCTATGCCGAGAAGACGCGCATGGACCGGTAGGAAGCAGGCCTACTGGTGGAGTGACCACATTGCCGAGCTCCGGAGGCACTGCCTAAAATGCCGCCGTAAGGCACAACGTGTCAAAACGCGGCAGGCAAATGCGGACCTTATTGCCGTCCTTACGGCAGAATACAAGGTCGCCAAAAAATCTTTAGGCAGGGCCATCCGGGAAAGCAAGGTGCGCTGCTGGCAGCAGCTCTGCGACGAGGCGGACCAGAATCCTTGGGGGAAAGGCTACAGGCTGGTGATGGGCAAGCTTCACCCACCCAGACCGCTTATGGGTGAGTCCACGGTGACGCCTATTGTGGATGCCCTCTTCCCGACCCATTCCGAGCGGGACGATATCCCATCGGTTGTGTCGGAGGAGGATGTCCCCGCGTTCACCGTGGACGAGCTCGCGAGGGCCGTAGGGCCCATGAAAACCCGCAAGTCCCCGGGCCCCGACGGCATACCGACAGAGGCGGTGAAGGTGGTAGCGAAGCATCACCCGAGTCTCTTGCTCGGTATGTACAACGGGTGCCTGAGGGCAGGAGTCTTTCCGGCCAGGTGGAAGTTGGCACGCCTTGCCCTTATTAGTAAGGGTAAAGGCAACCCGGACTCTCCGTCATCGTACCGTCCGCTGTGCATGTTAGACACGGCGGGTAAGCTGATGGAGAGAATGCTCAAACCGCGGCTGGAAGCAGCCGTGGAGCAATCCGGGGGCCTCTCCCACCGGCAGCACGGCTTCCGCAAGGGGCATTCGACGATTGGCGCGATAGACGAGGTGATCGGGGCAGTGCGGCAGGCGAACACCGCGTGCCATCAGGCACGACCTGTTGTGCTCCTGGTCACCCTCGACGTCAGGAACGCGTTCAATTCGGCAAGGTGGAGCGACATACTCGGCGCTCTAGAGCGGTCCTTCAGAATACCAGCCTATCTCTCAGCAGTGCTGAGAAACTATCTGAAGGATCGCTGGCTGTCGTATGAGACGGCCCAAGGCCCGAGGTTAAAGAGGGTAACCTCAGGGGCAGCCCAGGGCTCGGTCTTAGGGCCGGACCTCTGGAACGTCTTGTACGACAGCCTGCTCCGCCTGGAGATGCCGGATGGCGCGTTCCTGGTCGCGTATGCCGACGACGTCGCTGTTGTCATCACCGCGCGCAGTCCCGAGCTGGCCCAGCTTTTACTTAATCAAGTAATGCGTAGGGTCAGCGGGTGGATGGAGGACCACAGTCTTCAGTTGGCGCTAGCCAAAACTGGGATCGTGTTCCTCAGCAGAAAGAGGATCCCCACCCCCATTAACATGATGGTCGGGACTCACGCGGTACAGACACGTAAATCGGTGCGGTACCTGGGGGTTATGCTGGATTCCCGGCTCACCTTCTGGGACCACATCCGTAGTGTCTGCGACAAAGCCACTGATGACATGGCGGCGTTAAGTCGCCTAATGGCGAACGTCGGAGGCCCGAAGCCGTGCAAAAGGAGACTCCTGCTTGCGTCCGTCCAATCGGCCCTGCTGCATGGGGCAGAGATCTGGGCGGACGCCTTGCGGGTCAAGAAGTATAGGGCGCGCATGTCTACCGTCCAGCGTCGAGGAGCTTTGCGGATGACTTGCGCATACCGCACAGTGTCCGAGGATGCCGTGCTGGTCGTCGCTGGCAGCATCCCAATCGACTTGCTCGCCCAGGAGCGAAGGGAGATTTATCTCCTCAGCTCTGAACTGGGTCGCGCAATGGCAGCGGAGCAGGCCCGTGTCCGTTCGATGGGATGCTGGCAGCAACGTTGGACCGAGAGCACGAAAGGACGGTGGACTGAGCGTCTTATACCGTGCCTGCAGCCCTGGTGCACGCGTCTCCACGGTGAGGTGAACTTTTACCTGACCCAGTTCTTCACAGGCCACGGGTACTTCCGTCGGTACCTGTGGAGGATGGGGAAGGTGGGTTCGCCTCGATGCCTGTACTGTGGAGGCGCGGAAAGCGACGACGCGTTCCACACGTTCTTCATCTGCGAACACTTCACAGAGGAACGAGGAACTGTGGAGCGCCGAACCGGCGTGGCGAACATCACGCCCGAAAACATCGTAGGGATGATGCTCGCCAGCCAGGACTGCTGGGACGCTATGGCGCAGTACGTCGAAGGCGTGCTGCGCCGCAAGCGAACTGAGGGTTGCCTTGAGACACCTTAAAGGCACGAAAGCGTGTAACACGCGACGCGCCACGCTGGCGCCCGTAGCCCTGCCTCGGAACGAAGTAATGCGATAAGCAGTACCGCTCCGGGGTAATAGGGGAGAAAAGAGGAGGGGTTTTAGTGGGTATATCCGGAAACGATTCAACCGTTTCCGGGGAGTCCTACACTACCCAGGTGAGGTTGTACCCACGTGGTAGCCTCTCTGGGTGTGCGTAACGCATTTCCCCTCCTCTGAAAAAAAAAAAAAAAAAAAAAAAAAAAACAATAGAATGAGGATAATAATAACAGTTATAGCGGTACGAATAATAGTAGCGGGGATAATAATAATAGTAATAACGACAATATCAATAGTAATAAAGATAGTAATAATGGAAGGACGATAATCATAACAGGCTCAGCGATAATAATAAGAGAAATAACGATAATATCAAGGGAAATAAGCATAGTAATAATAGAATGAGGATAATCATAACAGTTATACCCATATGAATAATAGTAGCAGGGATAATAATAATAATAATAACGACAATATCAATAGTAATAAAGATAGTAATAATGGAATGAGGATAATTATAACAGGCTCAGCGATAATAATAAGAGAAATAACGATAATATCAACAGAAATAAGGATAGCAATAATAGAATGAGGATAATAATAACAGCTATGGTATAATGAATAATAATATTAGGGATAATAATAATAGTAATAACGACAATGTCAATAGTAATAAAGAGAGTAATAATGGAATGACGATAATCATAACAGGCTCAGCCATAATAATAAGAGAAATAACGATAATATCAACAGAAATAAGGATAGTAATAATAGAATGAGGATAATAATAACAGTTATATCGATATGAATAATAGTAGCGCGGATAATAATAATAGTAATAACGACAATATCAATAGTAATAAAGGTAGTAATAATGTAATGATGCTAATAATAATAATAGTCTCAGCGATAATAATAAGAGAAATAACGATAATATCAACAGAAATAAGGATAGTAACAATAGAATGAGGATAATAATAACAGTTATAGCGGTACGAATAATAGTAGCGGGGATAATAATAATAGTAATAACGACAATATCAATAGTAATAAAGATAGTAATAATGGAATTAGGATAATCATAACAGGCTCAGCGATAATAATAAGAATAATAACGATAATATCAACAGAAATAAGGATAGTAATAATAAAATGAGGATAATAATAACAGTTATAGCGATATGTATAATAGTAGCGCGGATAAAAATAATAGTAATAACGACAATATCAATAGTAATAAAGATAGTAATAATGGAAGGACGATAATCATAACAGGCTCAGCGATAATAATAAGAGAAATAACGATAATATCGACAGAAATAAGGGTAGTAATAATAGAATTGAGATAATAATAACAGTTATAGCATAATGAATAATAATAGTAGGGATAATAATAATAGTAATAACGACAATATCAATAGTAATAAAGGTAGTAATAATGTAATGATGCTAATAATAATAATAGTCTCAGCGATAATAATAAGAGAAATAACGATAATATCAACAGAAATAAGGATAGTAACAATAGAATGAGGATAATAATAACAGTTATAGTGGTACGAATAATAGTAGCGGGGATAATAATAATAGAAATAACGACAATATCAATAGTAATAAAGATAGTAATAATGGAATGAGAATAATCATAACAGGCTCAGCGGTAATAATAAGAGGAATAACGATAATATCAACGGAAATAAGGATAGTAATAATAGTATGAGGATAATAATAACAGTTATAGCCATATGAATAATAGTAGCAATGATAATAATAATAATAATAACGACAATATCAATAGTAATAAAGATAGTTATAATGGAGTGAGGATTATGATAACAGTGTCAGCGATAATAATAACAAAAATACCGATAATATCAACAGAAATAAGGATTGCAATAATGGAATGAGGATAATCATAACAGGCTCAGCGATAATAATAAGAGAAATAACGATAATTTAAACAGAAATAAGGGTGGTAATAATAGAATTGAGATAATAGTAACAGTTATAGCCATATGAATAATAGTAGTAGGAATAATAATAATAGCAATAACGACAATATAAATAGTAATAAAGATAGTAATAATGTAATGACGACAATCATAACAGGCTCAGCGATAATAATAAGAGAAATAACGATAATATCAACAGAAATAAGGATAGTAATAATTGAATTGAGGATAATTATAATAGTTATAGCGATATGAATAATAGTAGGGCGGATAATAATAATAGTAATAACGACAATATCAATAGTAATAAAGATAGTAATAATGGAAGGACGATAATCATAACAGGCTCAGCGATAATAATAAGAGAAATAACGATAATATCGACAGAAATAAGGGTAGTAATAATAGAATTGAGATAATAATAACAGTTATAGCATAATGAATAATAATAGTAGGGATAATAATAATAGTAATAACGACAATGTCAATAGTAATAAAGATAGTAATAATGGAATGGCGATAATCATAACAGGCTCAGCCATAATAATAAGAGAAATAACGATAATATCAACAGAAATAAGGATAGTAATAATAGAATGAGGATAATAATAACAGTTATATCGATATGAATAATAGTAGCGGGGATAATAATAATAGTAATAACGACAATATCAATAGTAATAAAGGTAGTAATAATGTAATGATGCTAATAATAATAATAGTCTCAGCGATAATAATAAGAGAAATAACGATAATATCAACGGAAATAAGGATAGTAATAATAGAATGAGGATAATAATAACAGTTATAGCCATATGAATAATAGTGGTAGGTATAATAATAATAGTAATAACGACAATATCAATAGTAATAAAGATAGTTATAATGGAGTGAGGATTATGATAACAGTGTCAGCGATAATAATAACAAAAATACCGATAATATCAACAGAAATAAGGATTGCAATAATGGAATGAGGATAATCATAACAGGCTCAGCGATAATAATAAGAGAAATAACGATAATTTAAACAGAAATAAGGGTGGTAATAATAGAATTGAGATAATAGTAACAGTTATAGCCATATGAATAATAGTAGTAGGAATAATAATAATAGCAATAACGACAATATAAATAGTAATAAAGATAGTAATAATGTAATGACGACAATCATAACAGGCTCAGCGGTAATAATAAGAGGAATAACGATAATATCAACGGAAATAAGGATAGTAATAATAGTATGAGGATAATAATAACAGTTATAGCCATATGAATAATAGTAGCAATGATAATAATAATAATAATAACGACAATATCAATAGTAATAAAGATAGTAATAATGGAATTAGGATAATCATAACAGGCTCAGCGATAATAATAAGAATAATAACGATAATATCAACAGAAATAAGGATAGTAATAATAAAATGAGGATAATAATAACAGTTATAGCGATATGTATAATAGTAGCGCGGATAAAAATAATAGTAATAACGACAATATCAATAGTAATAAAGATAGTAATAATGGAAGGACGATAATCATAACAGGCTCAGCGATAATAATAAGAGAAATAACGATAATATCGACAGAAATAAGGGTAGTAATAATAGAATTGAGATAATAGTAACAGTTATAGCATAATGAATAATAATAGTAGGGATAATAAAAATAGTAATAACGACAATGTCAATAGTAATAAAGATAGTAATAATGGAATGGCGATAATCATAACAGGCTCAGCCATAATAATAAGAGAAATAACGATAATATCAACGGAAATAAGGATAGTAATAATAGTATGAGGATAATAATAACAGTTATAGCCATATGAATAATAGTAGCAATGATAATAATTATAATAATAACGACAATATCAATAGTAATAAAGATAGTAATAATGGAATGATGATAATCATAACAGGCTCAGCGATAATAATAAGAGAAATAGCGATAATATCAACAGAAATAAGGATAGTAATAATAGAATGAGGATAATCATAACAGTTATACCCATATGAATAATAGTAGGGCCGATAATAATAATAGAAATAACGACAATATCAATACTAATAAAGATAGTAATAATGGAATGAGGATAATGATAACAGTGTCAGCGAGAATAATACCAAAAATACCGACAATATCAACAGAAATAAGGATAGCAATAATAGATTGAGGATAATAATAGCAGTTATAGCATAATGAATAATAACAGTAGGAATAATAATAATAGTAATAACGACAATGTCAATAGTAATAAAGATAGTAATAATGGAATGACGATAATCATAACAGGCTCAGCGATAATAATAAGAGAAATAACGATAATATCGACAGAAATAAGGGTAGTAATAATAGAATTGAGATAATAATAACAGTTATAGCATAATGAATAATAATAGTAGGGACAATAATAATAGTAATAACGACAATGTCAATAGTAATAAAGATAGTAATAATGGAATGGCGATAATCATAACAGGCTCAGCCATAAGAATAAGAGAAATAACGATAATATCAACAGAAATAAGGATAGTAATAATAGAATGAGGATAATAATAACAGTTATAGCGATATGAATAATAGTAGCAGGGATAATAATAATAGTAATAACGACAATGTCAATAGTAATAAAGATAGTAATAATGGAATGGCGATAATCATAGCAGGCTCAGCGATAATAATAAGAGAAACAACGATAATATCAACGGAAATAAGGATAGTAATAATAGAATGAGGATAATCATAACAGTTATAGCCATATGAATAATAGTAGCAGAGATAATAATAATAGTAATAACGACAGTATGAATAGTAATGTAGATAGTAATAATGGAATTAGGATAATCATAACAGGTTCAGCGATAATAATAAGAGAAATAACGATAATATCAACAGGAATAAGGATAGTAATAATGAAATGAGGATAACAATAACAGTTATAGCGGTATGAATAATAGTAGCGCGGATAATAATAATAGTAATAACGACAATATCAATAGTAATAAAGATAGTAATAATGGGTGGACGATAATCATAACAGGCTCTGCGATAATAATAAGAGAAATAACGATAATATCAACGGAAATAAGGATAGTAATAATAGAATGAGGATAATAATAACAGTTATAGCCATATGAATAATAGTAGTAGGTATAATAATAATAGTAATAACGACAATATCAATAGTAATAAAGATAGTTATAATGGAGTGAGGATTATGATAACAGTGTCAGCGATAATAATAACAAAAATACCGATAATATCAACAGAAATAAGGATAGCAATAATGGAATGAGGATAATGATAACAGTTATAGCATAATGAATAATAGTAGTAGGGATAATAATAATAGTAATAACGACAATATAAATAATAATAAAGATAGTAATAATGGAATTAGGATAATCATAACAGGCTCAGCGATAATAGTAAGAATAATAACGATAATATCAACAGAAATAAGGATAGTAATAATAAAATGAGGATAATAATAACAGTTATAGCGATATGAATAATAGTAGCGCGGATAATAATAATAGTAATAACGACAATATCAATAGTAATAAAGATAGTAATAATGGAAGGACGATAATCATAACAGGCTCAGCGATAATAATAGGAGAAATAACGATAATATCAACAGAAATAAGGATAGTAATAATGGATTTGAGATAATAATAACAGTTATAGCCATATGAATAATAGTAGTAGGTATAATAATAATAGTAATAACGACAATATCAATAGTAATAAACATAGTTATAATGGAATGAGGATTATGATAACAGTGTCAGCGATAGTAATCACAAAAATACCGATAATATCAACAGAAATAAGGATAGCAATAATGGAATGAGGATAGTAATAACAGTTATAGCATAATGAATAATAGTAGTAGGGATAATAATAATAGCAATAACGACAATATAAATAGTAATAAAGATAGTAATAATGGAATGACGACAATCATAACAGGCTCAGCAATAATAATAAGAGAAATAACGAAAATATCAACAGAAATAAGGATAGTAATTATAGAATTGAGGATAATAATAATAGTTATAGCGATATGAATAATAGTAGGGCGGATAATAATAATAGTAATAACGACAATATCAATAGTAATAAAGATAGTAATAATGGAAGGACGATAATCATAACAAGCTCAGCGATAATAATAGGAGAAATAACGATAATATCAACAGAAATAAGGATAGTAATAATAGATTTGAGATAATAATAACAGTTATAGCCATATGAATAATAGTAGTAGGTATAATAATAATAGTAATAACGACAATATCAATAGTAATAAAGATAGTTATAATGGAATGAGGATTATGATAACAGTGTCAGCGATAGTAATCACAAAAATACCGATAATATCAACAGAAATAAGGATAGCAATAATGGAATGAGGATAGTAATAACAGTTATAGCGATATGAATAATAGTATCGGGGATAATAATAATAGTAATAACGACAATGTCAATAGTAATAAAGATAGTAATAATGGAATGGCGATAATCATAGCAGGCTCAGCGATAATAATAAGAGAAACAACGATAATATCAACGGAAATAAGGATAGTAATAATAGTATGAGGATAATAATAACAGTTATAGCCATATGAATAATAGTAGCAATGATAATAATAATAATAATAACGACAATATCAATAGTAATAAAGATAGTAATAATGGAATGAGGATAATTATAACAGGCTCAGCGATAATAATAAGAGAAATAACGATAATATCAACAGAAGTAAGGATAGTAATAATAGAATGAGGATAATAATAACAGTTATAGCGATATGAATAATAGTAGCGGGGATAATAATAATAATAATGACGACAATATCATTAGTAATAAAGATAGTAATAATGGAATGAGGATAATCATAACAGGCTCAGCGATAATAATAAGAGAAATAGCGATAATATCAACAGAAATAAGGATAGTAATAATAGAATGAGGATAATAATAACAGTTATATCGATATGAATAATAGTAGCGCGGATAATAATAATAGTAATAACGACAATATCAATAGTAATAAAGGTAGTAATAATGTAATGATGCTAATAATAATAATAGTCTCAGCGATAATAATAAGAGAAATAACGATAATATCAACAGAAATAAGGATAGTAACAATAGAATGAGGATAATAATAACAGTTATAGCGGTACGAATAATAGTAGCGGGGATAATAATAATAGTAATAACGACAATATCAATAGTAATAAAGATAGTAATAATGGAATGAGGATAATTATAACATGCTCAGCGATAATAATAAGAGAAATAACGATAATATCAACAGAAATAAGGATAGTAATAATAGAATGAGGATAATAATAACAGTTATAGCGATATGAATAATAGTAGCGGGGATAATAATAATAGTAATAACGACAATATCAATAGTAATAAAGATAGTAATAATGGAATTAGGATAATCATAACAGGCTCAGCGATAATAATAAGAATAATAACGATAATATCAACAGAAATAAGGATAGTAATAATAAAATGAGGATAATAATAACAGTTATAGCGATATGTATAATAGTAGCGCGGATAAAAATAATAGTAATAACGACAATATCAATAGTAATAAAGATAGTAATAATGGAAGGACGATAATCATAACAGGCTCAGCGATAATAATAAGAGAAATAACGATAATATCGACAGAAATAAGGGTAGTAATAATAGAATTGAGATAATAGTAACAGTTATAGCATAATGAATAATAATAGTAGGGATAATAAAAATAGTAATAACGACAATGTCAATAGTAATAAAGATAGTAATAATGGAATGGCGATAATCATAACAGGCTCAGCCATAATAATAAGAGAAATAACGATAATATCAACAGAAATAAGGATAGTAATAATAGAATGAGGATAATAATAACAGTTATATCGATATGAATAATAGTAGCGGGGATAATAATAATAGTAATAACGACAATATCAATAGTAATAAAGGTAGTAATAATGTAATGATGCTAATAATAATAATAGTCTCAGCGATAATAATAAGAGAAATAACGATAATATCAACAGAAATAAGGATAGTAACAATAGAATTAGGATAATAATAACAGTTATAGCGGTACGAATAATAGTAGCGGGGATAATAATAATAGTAATAACGACAATATCAATAGTAATAAAGATAGTAATAATGGAATGAGGATAATCATAACAGGCTCAGCGGTAATAATAAGAGAAATAACGATAATATCAACGGAAATAAGGATAGTAATAATAGTATGAGGATAATAATAACAGTTATAGCCATATGAATAATAGTAGCAATGATAATAATAATAATAATAACGACAATATCAATAGTAATAAAGATAGTAATAATGGAATGATGATAATTATAACAGGCTCAGCGATAATAATAAGAGAAATAACAATAATATCAACAGAAATAAGGATAGTAATAATAGAATGAGGATAATAATAACAGTTATAGCGATATGAATAATAGTAGCGGGGATAATAATAATAATAATAACGACAATATCAATAGTAATAAAGATAGTAATAATGAAATGAGGATAATCATAACAGGCTCAGCGATAATAATAAGAGAAATAGCGATAATATCAACAGAAATAAGGATAGTAATAATAGAATGAGGATAATCATAACAGTTATACCCATATGAATAATAGTAGGGCGGATAATAATAATAGAAATAACGACAATATCAATACTAATAAAGATAGTAATAATGGAATGAGGATAATGATAACAGAGTCAGCGAGAATAATACCAAAAATACCGACAATATCAACAGAAATAAGGATAGCAATAATAGATTGAGGATAATAATAGCAGTTATAGCATAATGAATAATAATAGTAGGAATAATAATAATAGTAATAACGACAATGTCAATAGTAATGAAGATAGTAATAATGGAATGACGATAATCATAACAGGCTCAGCGATAATAATAAGAGAAATAACGATAATATCGACAGAAATAAGGGTAGTAATAATAGAATTGAGATAATAATAACAGTTATAGCATAATGAATAATAATAGTAGGGACAATAATAATAGTAATAACGACAATGTCAATAGTAATAAAGATAGTAATAATGGAATGGCGATAATCATAACAGGCTCAGCCATAAGAATAAGAGAAATAACGATAATATCAACAGAAATAAGGATAGTAATAATAGAATGAGGATAATAATAACAGTTATAGCGATATGAATAATAGTAGCAGGGATAATAATAATAGTAATAACGACAATGTCAATAGTAATAAAGATAGTAATAATAGAATGGCGATAATCATAGCAGGCTCAGCGATAACAATAAGAGAAACAACGATAATATCAACGGAAATAAGGATAGTAATAATAGAATGAGGATAATCATAACAGTTATAGCCATATGAATAATAGTAGCAGAGATAATAATAATAGTAATAACGACAATATCAATAGTAATAAAGATAGTAATAATGGAATGAGGATAATCATAACAGGCTCAGCGGTAATAATAAGAGAAATAACGATAATATCAACGGAAATAAGGATAGTAATAATAGTATGAGGATAATAATAACAGTTATAGCCATATGAATAATAGTAGCAATGATAATAATAATAATAATAACGACAATATCAATAGTAATAAAGATAGTAATAATGGAATGATGATAATTATAACAGGCTCAGCGATAATAATAAGAGAAATAACAATGATATCAACAGAAATAAGGATAGTAATAATAGAATGAGGATAATAATAACAGTTATAGCCATATGAATAATAGTAGCAATGATAATAATAATAATAATAACGACAATATCAATAGTAATAAAGATAGTAATAATGGAATGATGATAATTATAACAGGCTCAGCGATAATAATAAGAGAAATAACAATAATATCAACAGAAATAAGGATAGTAATAATAGAATGAGGATAATAATAACAGTTATAGCGATATGAATAATAGTAGCGGGGATAATAATAATAATAATAACGATAATATCAATAGTAATAAAGATAGTAATAATGAAATGAGGATAATCATAACAGGCTCAGCGATAATAATAAGAGAAATAGCGATAATATCAACAGAAATAAGGATAGTAATAATAGAATGAGGATAATCATAACAGTTATACCCATATGAATAATAGTAGGGCGGATAATAATAATAGAAATAACGACAATATCAATACTAATAAAGATAGTAATAATGGAATGAGGATAATGATAACAGAGTCAGCGAGAATAATACCAAAAATACCGACAATATCAACAGAAATAAGGATAGCAATAATAGATTGAGGATAATAATAGCAGTTATAGCATAATGAATAATAATAGTAGGAATAATAATAATAGTAATAACGACAATGTCAATAGTAATGAAGATAGTAATAATGGAATGACGATAATCATAACAGGCTCAGCGATAATAATAAGAGAAATAACGATAATATCGACAGAAATAAGGGTAGTAATAATAGAATTGAGATAATAATAACAGTTATAGCATAATGAATAATAATAGTAGGGACAATAATAATAGTAATAACGACAATGTCAATAGTAATAAAGATAGTAATAATGGAATGGCGATAATCATAACAGGCTCAGCCATAAGAATAAGAGAAATAACGATAATATCAACAGAAATAAGGATAGTAATAATAGAATGAGGATAATAATAACAGTTATAGCGATATGAATAATAGTAGCAGGGATAATAATAATAGTAATAACGACAATGTCAATAGTAATAAAGATAGTAATAATAGAATGGCGATAATCATAGCAGGCTCAGCGATAACAATAAGAGAAACAACGATAATATCAACGGAAATAAGGATAGTAATAATAGAATGAGGATAATCATAACAGTTATAGCCATATGAATAATAGTAGCAGAGATAATAATAATAGTAATAACGACAGTATCAATAGTAATGTAGATAGTAATAATGGAATTAGGATAATCATAACAAGCTCAGCGATAATAATAGGAGAAATAACGATAATATCAACAGAAATAAGGATAGTAATAATAGATTTGAGATAATAATAACAGTTATAGCCATATGAATAATAGTAGTAGGTATAATAATAATAGTAATAACGACAATATCAATAGTAATAAAGATAGTTATAATGGAATGAGGATTATGATAACAGTGTCAGCGATAGTAATCACAAAAATACCGATAATATCAACAGAAATAAGGATAGCAATAATGGAATGAGGATAGTAATAACAGTTATAGCGATATGAATAATAGTATCGGGGATAATAATAATAGTAATAACGACAATGTCAATAGTAATAAAGATAGTAATAATGGAATGGCGATAATCATAGCAGGCTCAGCGATAATAATAAGAGAAACAACGATAATATCAACGGAAATAAGGATAGTAATAATAGTATGAGGATAATAATAACAGTTATAGCCATATGAATAATAGTAGCAATGATAATAATAATAATAATAACGACAATATCAATAGTAATAAAGATAGTAATAATGGAATGAGGATAATTATAACAGGCTCAGCGATAATAATAAGAGAAATAACGATAATATCAACAGAAGTAAGGATAGTAATAATAGAATGAGGATAATAATAACAGTTATAGCGATATGAATAATAGTAGCGGGGATAATAATAATAATAATGACGACAATATCATTAGTAATAAAGATAGTAATAATGGAATGAGGATAATCATAACAGGCTCAGCGATAATAATAAGAGAAATAGCGATAATATCAACAGAAATAAGGATAGTAATAATAGAATGAGGATAATAATAACAGTTATATCGATATGAATAATAGTAGCGCGGATAATAATAATAGTAATAACGACAATATCAATAGTAATAAAGGTAGTAATAATGTAATGATGCTAATAATAATAATAGTCTCAGCGATAATAATAAGAGAAATAACGATAATATCAACAGAAATAAGGATAGTAACAATAGAATGAGGATAATAATAACAGTTATAGCGGTACGAATAATAGTAGCGGGGATAATAATAATAGTAATAACGACAATATCAATAGTAATAAAGATAGTAATAATGGAATGAGGATAATTATAACATGCTCAGCGATAATAATAAGAGAAATAACGATAATATCAACAGAAATAAGGATAGTAATAATAGAATGAGGATAATAATAACAGTTATAGCGATATGAATAATAGTAGCGGGGATAATAATAATAGTAATAACGACAATATCAATAGTAATAAAGATAGTAATAATGGAATTAGGATAATCATAACAGGCTCAGCGATAATAATAAGAATAATAACGATAATATCAACAGAAATAAGGATAGTAATAATAAAATGAGGATAATAATAACAGTTATAGCGATATGTATAATAGTAGCGCGGATAAAAATAATAGTAATAACGACAATATCAATAGTAATAAAGATAGTAATAATGGAAGGACGATAATCATAACAGGCTCAGCGATAATAATAAGAGAAATAACGATAATATCGACAGAAATAAGGGTAGTAATAATAGAATTGAGATAATAGTAACAGTTATAGCATAATGAATAATAATAGTAGGGATAATAAAAATAGTAATAACGACAATGTCAATAGTAATAAAGATAGTAATAATGGAATGGCGATAATCATAACAGGCTCAGCCATAATAATAAGAGAAATAACGATAATATCAACAGAAATAAGGATAGTAATAATAGAATGAGGATAATAATAACAGTTATATCGATATGAATAATAGTAGCGGGGATAATAATAATAGTAATAACGACAATATCAATAGTAATAAAGATAGTAATAATGTAATGATGCTAATAATAATAATAGTCTCAGCGATAATAATAAGAGAAATAACGATAATATCAACAGAAATAAGGATAGTAACAATAGAATTAGGATAATAATAACAGTTATAGCGGTACGAATAATAGTAGCGGGGATAATAATAATAGTAATAACGACAATATCAATAGTAATAAAGATAGTAATAATGGAATGAGGATAATCATAACAGGCTCAGCGGTAATAATAAGAGAAATAACGATAATATCAACGGAAATAAGGATAGTAATAATAGTATGAGGATAATAATAACAGTTATAGCCATATGAATAATAGTAGCAATGATAATAATAATAATAATAACGACAATATCAATAGTAATAAAGATAGTAATAATGGAATGATGATAATTATAACAGGCTCAGCGATAATAATAAGAGAAATAACAATAATATCAACAGAAATAAGGATAGTAATAATAGAATGAGGATAATAATAACAGTTATAGCGATATGAATAATAGTAGCGGGGATAATAATAATAATAATAACGACAATATCAATAGTAATAAAGATAGTAATAATGAAATGAGGATAATCATAACAGGCTCAGCGATAATAATAAGAGAAATAGCGATAATATCAACAGAAATAAGGATAGTAATAATAGAATGAGGATAATCATAACAGTTATACCCATATGAATAATAGTAGGGCGGATAATAATAATAGAAATAACGACAATATCAATACTAATAAAGATAGTAATAATGGAATGAGGATAATGATAACAGAGTCAGCGAGAATAATACCAAAAATACCGACAATATCAACAGAAATAAGGATAGCAATAATAGATTGAGGATAATAATAGCAGTTATAGCATAATGAATAATAATAGTAGGAATAATAATAATAGTAATAACGACAATGTCAATAGTAATGAAGATAGTAATAATGGAATGACGATAATCATAACAGGCTCAGCGATAATAATAAGAGAAATAACGATAATATCGACAGAAATAAGGGTAGTAATAATAGAATTGAGATAATAATAACAGTTATAGCATAATGAATAATAATAGTAGGGACAATAATAATAGTAATAACGACAATGTCAATAGTAATAAAGATAGTAATAATGGAATGGCGATAATCATAACAGGCTCAGCCATAAGAATAAGAGAAATAACGATAATATCAACAGAAATAAGGATAGTAATAATAGAATGAGGATAATAATAACAGTTATAGCGATATGAATAATAGTAGCAGGGATAATAATAATAGTAATAACGACAATGTCAATAGTATTAAAGATAGTAATAATAGAATGGCGATAATCATAGCAGGCTCAGCGATAACAATAAGAGAAACAACGATAATATCAACGGAAATAAGGATAGTAATAATAGAATGAGGATAATCATAACAGTTATAGCCATATGAATAATAGTAGCAGAGATAATAATAATAGTAATAACGACAGTATCAATAGTAATGTAGATAGTAATAATGTAATTAGGATAATCATAACAGGTTCAGCGATAATAATAAGAGAAATAACGATAATATCAACAGAAATAAGGATAGTAATAATGAAATGAGGATAACAATAACAGTTATAGCGATATGAATAATAGTAGCGCGGATAATAATAATAGTAATAACGACAATATCAATAGTAATAAAGACAGTAATAATGGGTGGACGATAATCATAACAGGCTCTGCGATAATAATAAGAGAAATAACGATTTTATCAACGGAAATAAGGATAGTAATAATAGAATGAGGATAATAATAACAGTTATAGCCATATGAATAATAGTAGTAGGTATAATAATAATAGTAATAACGACAATATCAATAGTAATAAAGATAGTTATAATGGAGTGAGGATTATGATAACAGTGTCAGCGATAATAATAACAAAAATACCGATAATATCAACAGAAATAAGGATAGCAATAATGGAATGAGGATAATGATAACAGTTATAGCATAATGAATAATAGTAGAAGGGATAATAATAATAGTAATAACGACAATATAAATAATAATAAAGATAGTAATAATGGAATTAGGATAATCATAACAGGCTCAGCGATAATAGTAAGAATAATAACGATAATATCAACAGAAATAAGGATAGTAATAATAAAATGAGGATAATGATAACAGTTATAGCGATATGAATAATAGTAGCGCGGATAATAATAATAGTAATAACGACAATATCAATAGTAATAAAGATAGTAATAATGGGTGGACGATAATCATAACAGGCTCTGCGATAATAATAAGAGAAATAACGATAATATCAACGGAAGTAAGGATAGTAATAATAGAATGAGGATAATAGTAACAGTTATAGCCATATGAATAATAGTAGTAGGTATAATAATAATAGTAATAACGACAATATCAATAGTAATAAAGATAGTTATAATGGAGTGAGGATTATGATAACAGTGTCAGCGATAATAATAACAAAAATACCGATAATATCAACAGAAATAAGGATAGCAATAATGGAATGAAGATAATGATAACAGTTATAGCATAATGAATAATAGTAGTAGGGATAATAATAATAGTAATAACGACAATATAAATAGTAATAATGATAGTAATAATTGAATGACGACAATCATAACAGGCTCAGCGATAATAATAAGAGAAATAACGATAATATCAACAGAAATAAGGATAGTAATAATAGAATTGAGGATAATAATAGTAGTTATAACGATATGAATAATGGTAGGGCGGATAATAATAATAGTAATATCGACAATATCAATAGTAATAAAGATAGTTATAATGGAATGAGGATAATGATAACAGTGTGAGCGATAATAATAACAAAAAAACCGATAATATCAACAGAAGTAAGGATAGCAATAATAGAATGAGGATAATAATAACAGTTATAGCGATAGGAATAATAGTAGCGGGGATAATAATAATAGTAATAACGACAATATCAATAGTAATAAAGACAGTAATAATGGAATGAGGATAATCATAACAGGCTCAGCGATAATAATACGAGAAATAACGATAATATCAACAGAAATAAGGATAGTAGTAATAGAATTGAGATAATAATAACAATTATTGCGATATGAATAATAGTAGCGGGGATAATAGTAATAGTAATAACGACAATATCAATAGTAATAAAGATAGTAATAATGGAATTAGGATAATCATAACAGGCTCAGCGATAATAATAAGAGGAATAACGATAATATCAACGGAAATAAGGATAGTAATAATAGAATGAGGATAATATTAACAGTTATAGCGATATGAATAATAGTAGCGGGGATAATAATAATAGTAATAACGACAATGTCAATAGTAATAAAGATAGTAATAATGGAATGGCGATAATCATAGCAGGCTCAGCGATAATAATAAGAGAAACAACGATAATATCAACGGAAATAAGGATAGTAATAATAGAATGAGGATAATCATAACAGTTATAGCCATATGAATAATAGTAGCAGAGATAATAATAATAGTAATAACGACAATATCAATAGTAATGTAGATAGTAATAATGGAATTAGGATAATCATAACAGGTTCAGCGATAATAATAAGAGAAATAACGATAATATCAACAGAAATAAGGATAGTAATAATAAAATGAGGATAACAATAACAGTTATAGCGATATGAATAATAGTAGCGCGGATAATAATAATAGTAATAAAGACAATATCAATAGTAATAAAGATAGTAATAACGGGTGGACGATAATCATAACAGGCTCAGCGATAATAATAAGAGAAATAACGATAATATCAACGGAAATAAGGATAGTAATAATAGAATGAGGATAATAATAACAGTTATAGCCATATGAATAATAGTGGTAGGTATAATAATAATAGTAATAACGACAATATCAATAGTAATAAAGATAGTTATAATGGAGTGAGGATTATGATAACAGTGTCAGCGATAATAATAACAAAAATACCGATAATATCAACAGAAATAAGGATTGCAATAATGGAATGAGGATAATCATAACAGGCTCAGCGATAATAATAAGAGAAATAACGATAATTTAAACAGAAATAAGGGTGGTAATAATAGAATTGAGATAATAGTAACAGTTATAGCCATATGAATAATAGTAGTAGGAATAATAATAATAGCAATAACGACAATATAAATAGTAATAAAGATAGTAATAATGTAATGACGACAATCATAACAGGCTCAGCGATAATAATAAGAGAAATAGCGATAATATCAACAGAAATAAGGATAGTAATAATAGAATGAGGATAATCATAACAGTTATACCCATATGAATAATAGTAGGGCGGATAATAATAATAGAAATAACGACAATATCAATACTAATAAAGATAGTAATAATGGAATGAGGATAATGATAACAGAGTCAGCGAGAATAATACCAAAAATACCGACAATATCAACAGAAATAAGGATAGCAATAATAGATTGAGGATAATAATAGCAGTTATAGCATAATGAATAATAATAGTAGGAATAATAATAATAGTAATAACGACAATGTCAATAGTAATGAAGATAGTAATAATGGAATGACGATAATCATAACAGGCTCAGCGATAATAATAAGAGAAATAACGATAATATCGACAGAAATAAGGGTAGTAATAATAGAATTGAGATAATAATAACAGTTATAGCATAATGAATAATAATAGTAGGGACAATAATAATAGTAATAACGACAATGTCAATAGTAATAAAGATAGTAATAATGGAATGGCGATAATCATAACAGGCTCAGCCATAAGAATAAGAGAAATAACGATAATATCAACAGAAATAAGGATAGTAATAATAGAATGAGGATAATAATAACAGTTATAGCGATATGAATAATAGTAGCAGGGATAATAATAATAGTAATAACGACAATGTCAATAGTAATAAAGATAGTAATAATAGAATGGCGATAATCATAGCAGGCTCAGCGATAACAATAAGAGAAACAACGATAATATCAACGGAAATAAGGATAGTAATAATAGAATGAGGATAATCATAACAGTTATAGCCATATGAATAATAGTAGCAGAGATAATAATAATAGTAATAACGACAGTATCAATAGTAATGTAGATAGTAATAATGGAATTAGGATAATCATAACAAGCTCAGCGATAATAATAGGAGAAATAACGATAATATCAACAGAAATAAGGATAGTAATAATAGATTTGAGATAATAATAACAGTTATAGCCATATGAATAATAGTAGTAGGTATAATAATAATAGTAATAACGACAATATCAATAGTAATAAAGATAGTTATAATGGAATGAGGATTATGATAACAGTGTCAGCGATAGTAATCACAAAAATACCGATAATATCAACAGAAATAAGGATAGCAATAATGGAATGAGGATAGTAATAACAGTTATAGCGATATGAATAATAGTATCGGGGATAATAATAATAGTAATAACGACAATGTCAATAGTAATAAAGATAGTAATAATGGAATGGCGATAATCATAGCAGGCTCAGCGATAATAATAAGAGAAACAACGATAATATCAACGGAAATAAGGATAGTAATAATAGTATGAGGATAATAATAACAGTTATAGCCATATGAATAATAGTAGCAATGATAATAATAATAATAATAACGACAATATCAATAGTAATAAAGATAGTAATAATGGAATGAGGATAATTATAACAGGCTCAGCGATAATAATAAGAGAAATAACGATAATATCAACAGAAGTAAGGATAGTAATAATAGAATGAGGATAATAATAACAGTTATAGCGATATGAATAATAGTAGCGGGGATAATAATAATAATAATGACGACAATATCATTAGTAATAAAGATAGTAATAATGGAATGAGGATAATCATAACAGGCTCAGCGATAATAATAAGAGAAATAGCGATAATATCAACAGAAATAAGGATAGTAATAATAGAATGAGGATAATAATAACAGTTATATCGATATGAATAATAGTAGCGCGGATAATAATAATAGTAATAACGACAATATCAATAGTAATAAAGATAGTAATAATGGGTGGACGATAATCATAACAGGCTCTGCGATAATAATAAGAGAAATAACGATAATATCAACGGAAGTAAGGATAGTAATAATAGAATGAGGATAATAGTAACAGTTATAGCCATATGAATAATAGTAGTAGGTATAATAATAATAGTAATAACGACAATATCAATAGTAATAAAGATAGTTATAATGGAGTGAGGATTATGATAACAGTGTCAGCGATAATAATAACAAAAATACCGATAATATCAACAGAAATAAGGATAGCAATAATGGAATGAAGATAATGATAACAGTTATAGCATAATGAATAATAGTAGTAGGGATAATAATAATAGTAATAACGACAATATAAATAGTAATAATGATAGTAATAATTGAATGACGACAATCATAACAGGCTCAGCGATAATAATAAGAGAAATAACGATAATATCAACAGAAATAAGGATAGTAATAATAGAATTGAGGATAATAATAGTAGTTATAACGATATGAATAATGGTAGGGCGGATAATAATAATAGTAATATCGACAATATCAATAGTAATAAAGATAGTTATAATGGAATGAGGATAATGATAACAGTGTGAGCGATAATAATAACAAAAAAACCGATAATATCAACAGAAGTAAGGATAGCAATAATAGAATGAGGATAATAATAACAGTTATAGCGATAGGAATAATAGTAGCGGGGATAATAATAATAGTAATAACGACAATATCAATAGTAATAAAGACAGTAATAATGGAATGAGGATAATCATAACAGGCTCAGCGATAATAATACGAGAAATAACGATAATATCAACAGAAATAAGGATAGTAGTAATAGAATTGAGATAATAATAACAATTATTGCGATATGAATAATAGTAGCGGGGATAATAGTAATAGTAATAACGACAATATCAATAGTAATAAAGATAGTAATAATGGAATTAGGATAATCATAACAGGCTCAGCGATAATAATAAGAGGAATAACGATAATATCAACGGAAATAAGGATAGTAATAATAGAATGAGGATAATATTAACAGTTATAGCGATATGAATAATAGTAGCGGGGATAATAATAATAGTAATAACGACAATGTCAATAGTAATAAAGATAGTAATAATGGAATGGCGATAATCATAGCAGGCTCAGCGATAATAATAAGAGAAACAACGATAATATCAACGGAAATAAGGATAGTAATAATAGAATGAGGATAATCATAACAGTTATAGCCATATGAATAATAGTAGCAGAGATAATAATAATAGTAATAACGACAATATCAATAGTAATGTAGATAGTAATAATGGAATTAGGATAATCATAACAGGTTCAGCGATAATAATAAGAGAAATAACGATAATATCAACAGAAATAAGGATAGTAATAATAAAATGAGGATAACAATAACAGTTATAGCGATATGAATAATAGTAGCGCGGATAATAATAATAGTAATAAAGACAATATCAATAGTAATAAAGATAGTAATAACGGGTGGACGATAATCATAACAGGCTCAGCGATAATAATAAGAGAAATAACGATAATATCAACGGAAATAAGGATAGTAATAATAGAATGAGGATAATAATAACAGTTATAGCCATATGAATAATAGTGGTAGGTATAATAATAATAGTAATAACGACAATATCAATAGTAATAAAGATAGTTATAATGGAGTGAGGATTATGATAACAGTGTCAGCGATAATAATAACAAAAATACCGATAATATCAACAGAAATAAGGATTGCAATAATGGAATGAGGATAATCATAACAGGCTCAGCGATAATAATAAGAGAAATAACGATAATTTAAACAGAAATAAGGGTGGTAATAATAGAATTGAGATAATAGTAACAGTTATAGCCATATGAATAATAGTAGTAGGAATAATAATAATAGCAATAACGACAATATAAATAGTAATAAAGATAGTAATAATGTAATGACGACAATCATAACAGGCTCAGCGATAATAATAAGAGAAATAGCGATAATATCAACAGAAATAAGGATAGTAATAATAGAATGAGGATAATCATAACAGTTATACCCATATGAATAATAGTAGGGCGGATAATAATAATAGAAATAACGACAATATCAATACTAATAAAGATAGTAATAATGGAATGAGGATAATGATAACAGAGTCAGCGAGAATAATACCAAAAATACCGACAATATCAACAGAAATAAGGATAGCAATAATAGATTGAGGATAATAATAGCAGTTATAGCATAATGAATAATAATAGTAGGAATAATAATAATAGTAATAACGACAATGTCAATAGTAATGAAGATAGTAATAATGGAATGACGATAATCATAACAGGCTCAGCGATAATAATAAGAGAAATAACGATAATATCGACAGAAATAAGGGTAGTAATAATAGAATTGAGATAATAATAACAGTTATAGCATAATGAATAATAATAGTAGGGACAATAATAATAGTAATAACGACAATGTCAATAGTAATAAAGATAGTAATAATGGAATGGCGATAATCATAACAGGCTCAGCCATAAGAATAAGAGAAATAACGATAATATCAACAGAAATAAGGATAGTAATAATAGAATGAGGATAATAATAACAGTTATAGCGATATGAATAATAGTAGCAGGGATAATAATAATAGTAATAACGACAATGTCAATAGTAATAAAGATAGTAATAATAGAATGGCGATAATCATAGCAGGCTCAGCGATAACAATAAGAGAAACAACGATAATATCAACGGAAATAAGGATAGTAATAATAGAATGAGGATAATCATAACAGTTATAGCCATATGAATAATAGTAGCAGAGATAATAATAATAGTAATAACGACAGTATCAATAGTAATGTAGATAGTAATAATGGAATTAGGATAATCATAACAAGCTCAGCGATAATAATAGGAGAAATAACGATAATATCAACAGAAATAAGGATAGTAATAATAGATTTGAGATAATAATAACAGTTATAGCCATATGAATAATAGTAGTAGGTATAATAATAATAGTAATAACGACAATATCAATAGTAATAAAGATAGTTATAATGGAATGAGGATTATGATAACAGTGTCAGCGATAGTAATCACAAAAATACCGATAATATCAACAGAAATAAGGATAGCAATAATGGAATGAGGATAGTAATAACAGTTATAGCGATATGAATAATAGTATCGGGGATAATAATAATAGTAATAACGACAATGTCAATAGTAATAAAGATAGTAATAATGGAATGGCGATAATCATAGCAGGCTCAGCGATAATAATAAGAGAAACAACGATAATATCAACGGAAATAAGGATAGTAATAATAGTATGAGGATAATAATAACAGTTATAGCCATATGAATAATAGTAGCAATGATAATAATAATAATAATAACGACAATATCAATAGTAATAAAGATAGTAATAATGGAATGAGGATAATTATAACAGGCTCAGCGATAATAATAAGAGAAATAACGATAATATCAACAGAAGTAAGGATAGTAATAATAGAATGAGGATAATAATAACAGTTATAGCGATATGAATAATAGTAGCGGGGATAATAATAATAATAATGACGACAATATCATTAGTAATAAAGATAGTAATAATGGAATGAGGATAATCATAACAGGCTCAGCGATAATAATAAGAGAAATAGCGATAATATCAACAGAAATAAGGATAGTAATAATAGAATGAGGATAATAATAACAGTTATATCGATATGAATAATAGTAGCGCGGATAATAATAATAGTAATAACGACAATATCAATAGTAATAAAGGTAGTAATAATGTAATGATGCTAATAATAATAATAGTCTCAGCGATAATAATAAGAGAAATAACGATAATATCAACAGAAATAAGGATAGTAACAATAGAATGAGGATAATAATAACAGTTATAGCGGTACGAATAATAGTAGCGGGGATAATAATAATAGTAATAACGACAATATCAATAGTAATAAAGATAGTAATAATGGAATGAGGATAATTATAACATGCTCAGCGATAATAATAAGAGAAATAACGATAATATCAACAGAAATAAGGATAGTAATAATAGAATGAGGATAATAATAACAGTTATAGCGATATGAATAATAGTAGCGGGGATAATAATAATAGTAATAACGACAATATCAATAGTAATAAAGATAGTAATAATGGAATTAGGATAATCATAACAGGCTCAGCGATAATAATAAGAATAATAACGATAATATCAACAGAAATAAGGATAGTAATAATAAAATGAGGATAATAATAACAGTTATAGCGATATGTATAATAGTAGCGCGGATAAAAATAATAGTAATAACGACAATATCAATAGTAATAAAGATAGTAATAATGGAAGGACGATAATCATAACAGGCTCAGCGATAATAATAAGAGAAATAACGATAATATCGACAGAAATAAGGGTAGTAATAATAGAATTGAGATAATAGTAACAGTTATAGCATAATGAATAATAATAGTAGGGATAATAAAAATAGTAATAACGACAATGTCAATAGTAATAAAGATAGTAATAATGGAATGGCGATAATCATAACAGGCTCAGCCATAATAATAAGAGAAATAACGATAATATCAACAGAAATAAGGATAGTAATAATAGAATGAGGATAATAATAACAGTTATATCGATATGAATAATAGTAGCGGGGATAATAATAATAGTAATAACGACAATATCAATAGTAATAAAGGTAGTAATAATGTAATGATGCTAATAATAATAATAGTCTCAGCGATAATAATAAGAGAAATAACGATAATATCAACAGAAATAAGGATAGTAACAATAGAATTAGGATAATAATAACAGTTATAGCGGTACGAATAATAGTAGCGGGGATAATAATAATAGTAATAACGACAATATCAATAGTAATAAAGATAGTAATAATGGAATGAGGATAATCATAACAGGCTCAGCGGTAATAATAAGAGAAATAACGATAATATCAACGGAAATAAGGATAGTAATAATAGTATGAGGATAATAATAACAGTTATAGCCATATGAATAATAGTAGCAATGATAATAATAATAATAATAACGACAATATCAATAGTAATAAAGATAGTAATAATGGGTGGACGATAATCATAACAGGCTCTGCGATAATAATAAGAGAAATAACGATAATATCAACGGAAGTAAGGATAGTAATAATAGAATGAGGATAATAGTAACAGTTATAGCCATATGAATAATAGTAGTAGGTATAATAATAATAGTAATAACGACAATATCAATAGTAATAAAGATAGTTATAATGGAGTGAGGATTATGATAACAGTGTCAGCGATAATAATAACTAAAATACCGATAATATCAACAGAAATAAGGATAGCAATAATGGAATGAGGATAATGATAACAGTTATAGCATAATGAATAATAGTAGTAGGGATAATAATAATAGTAATAACGACAATATAAATAATAATAAAGATAGTAATAATGGAATTAGGATAATCATAACAGGCTCAGCGATAATAGTAAGAATAATAACGATAATATCAACAGAAATAAGGATAGTAATAATAAAATGAGGATAATAATAACAGTTATAGCGATATGAATAATAGTAGCGCGGATAATAATAATAGTAATAACGACAATATCAATAGTAATAAAGATAGTAATAATGGAAGGACGATAATCATAACAGGCTCAGCGATAATAATAGGAGAAATAACGATAATATCAACAGAAATAAGGATAGTAATAATAGATTTGAGATAATAATAACAGTTATAGCCATATGAATAATAGTAGTAGGTATAATAATAATAGTAATAACGACAATATCAATAGTAATAAACATAGTTATAATGGAATGAGGATTATGATAACAGTGTCAGCGATAGTAATCACAAAAATACCGATAATATCAACAGAAATAAGGATAGCAATAATGGAATGAGGATAGTAATAACAGTTATAGCATAATGAATAATAGTAGTAGGGATAATAATAATAGCAATAACGACAATATAAATAGTAATAATGATAGTAATAATTGAATGACGACAATCATAACAGGCTCAGCGATAATAATAAGAGAAATAACGATAATATCAACAGAAATAAGGATAGTAATAATAGAATTGAGGATAATAATAGTAGTTATAACGATATGAATAATGGTAGGGCGGATAATAATAATAGTAATATCGACAATATCAATAGTAATAAAGATAGTAATAATGGAATGGCGATAATCATAGCAGGCTCAGCGATAATAATAAGAGAAACAACGATAATATCAACGGAAATAAGGATAGTAATAATAGAATGAGGATAATCATAACAGTTATAGCCATATGAATAATAGTAGCAGAGATAATAATAATAGTAATAACGACAATATCAATAGTAATGTAGATAGTAATAATGGAATTAGGATAATCATAACAGGTTCAGCGATAATAATAAGAGAAATAACGATAATATCAACAGAAATAAGGATAGTAATAATAAAATGAGGATAACAATAACAGTTATAGCGATATGAATAATAGTAGCGCGGATAATAATAATAGTAATAAAGACAATATCAATAGTAATAAAGATAGTAATAACGGGTGGACGATAATCATAACAGGCTCAGCGATAATAATAAGAGAAATAACGATAATATCAACGGAAATAAGGATAGTAATAATAGAATGAGGATAATAATAACAGTTATAGCCATATGAATAATAGTGGTAGGTATAATAATAATAGTAATAACGACAATATCAATAGTAATAAAGATAGTTATAATGGAGTGAGGATTATGATAACAGTGTCAGCGATAATAATAACAAAAATACCGATAATATCAACAGAAATAAGGATTGCAATAATGGAATGAGGATAATCATAACAGGCTCAGCGATAATAATAAGAGAAATAACGATAATTTAAACAGAAATAAGGGTGGTAATAATAGAATTGAGATAATAGTAACAGTTATAGCCATATGAATAATAGTAGTAGGAATAATAATAATAGCAATAACGACAATATAAATAGTAATAAAGATAGTAATAATGTAATGACGACAATCATAACAGGCTCAGCGATAATAATAAGAGAAATAGCGATAATATCAACAGAAATAAGGATAGTAATAATAGAATGAGGATAATCATAACAGTTATACCCATATGAATAATAGTAGGGCGGATAATAATAATAGAAATAACGACAATATCAATACTAATAAAGATAGTAATAATGGAATGAGGATAATGATAACAGAGTCAGCGAGAATAATACCAAAAATACCGACAATATCAACAGAAATAAGGATAGCAATAATAGATTGAGGATAATAATAGCAGTTATAGCATAATGAATAATAATAGTAGGAATAATAATAATAGTAATAACGACAATGTCAATAGTAATGAAGATAGTAATAATGGAATGACGATAATCATAACAGGCTCAGCGATAATAATAAGAGAAATAACGATAATATCGACAGAAATAAGGGTAGTAATAATAGAATTGAGATAATAATAACAGTTATAGCATAATGAATAATAATAGTAGGGACAATAATAATAGTAATAACGACAATGTCAATAGTAATAAAGATAGTAATAATGGAATGGCGATAATCATAACAGGCTCAGCCATAAGAATAAGAGAAATAACGATAATATCAACAGAAATAAGGATAGTAATAATAGAATGAGGATAATAATAACAGTTATAGCGATATGAATAATAGTAGCAGGGATAATAATAATAGTAATAACGACAATGTCAATAGTAATAAAGATAGTAATAATAGAATGGCGATAATCATAGCAGGCTCAGCGATAACAATAAGAGAAACAACGATAATATCAACGGAAATAAGGATAGTAATAATAGAATGAGGATAATCATAACAGTTATAGCCATATGAATAATAGTAGCAGAGATAATAATAATAGTAATAACGACAGTATCAATAGTAATGTAGATAGTAATAATGGAATTAGGATAATCATAACAAGCTCAGCGATAATAATAGGAGAAATAACGATAATATCAACAGAAATAAGGATAGTAATAATAGATTTGAGATAATAATAACAGTTATAGCCATATGAATAATAGTAGTAGGTATAATAATAATAGTAATAACGACAATATCAATAGTAATAAAGATAGTTATAATGGAATGAGGATTATGATAACAGTGTCAGCGATAGTAATCACAAAAATACCGATAATATCAACAGAAATAAGGATAGCAATAATGGAATGAGGATAGTAATAACAGTTATAGCGATATGAATAATAGTATCGGGGATAATAATAATAGTAATAACGACAATGTCAATAGTAATAAAGATAGTAATAATGGAATGGCGATAATCATAGCAGGCTCAGCGATAATAATAAGAGAAACAACGATAATATCAACGGAAATAAGGATAGTAATAATAGTATGAGGATAATAATAACAGTTATAGCCATATGAATAATAGTAGCAATGATAATAATAATAATAATAACGACAATATCAATAGTAATAAAGATAGTAATAATGGAATGAGGATAATTATAACAGGCTCAGCGATAATAATAAGAGAAATAACGATAATATCAACAGAAGTAAGGATAGTAATAATAGAATGAGGATAATAATAACAGTTATAGCGATATGAATAATAGTAGCGGGGATAATAATAATAATAATGACGACAATATCATTAGTAATAAAGATAGTAATAATGGAATGAGGATAATCATAACAGGCTCAGCGATAATAATAAGAGAAATAGCGATAATATCAACAGAAATAAGGATAGTAATAATAGAATGAGGATAATAATAACAGTTATATCGATATGAATAATAGTAGCGCGGATAATAATAATAGTAATAACGACAATATCAATAGTAATAAAGGTAGTAATAATGTAATGATGCTAATAATAATAATAGTCTCAGCGATAATAATAAGAGAAATAACGATAATATCAACAGAAATAAGGATAGTAACAATAGAATGAGGATAATAATAACAGTTATAGCGGTACGAATAATAGTAGCGGGGATAATAATAATAGTAATAACGACAATATCAATAGTAATAAAGATAGTAATAATGGAATGAGGATAATTATAACATGCTCAGCGATAATAATAAGAGAAATAACGATAATATCAACAGAAATAAGGATAGTAATAATAGAATGAGGATAATAATAACAGTTATAGCGATATGAATAATAGTAGCGGGGATAATAATAATAGTAATAACGACAATATCAATAGTAATAAAGATAGTAATAATGGAATTAGGATAATCATAACAGGCTCAGCGATAATAATAAGAATAATAACGATAATATCAACAGAAATAAGGATAGTAATAATAAAATGAGGATAATAATAACAGTTATAGCGATATGTATAATAGTAGCGCGGATAAAAATAATAGTAATAACGACAATATCAATAGTAATAAAGATAGTAATAATGGAAGGACGATAATCATAACAGGCTCAGCGATAATAATAAGAGAAATAACGATAATATCGACAGAAATAAGGGTAGTAATAATAGAATTGAGATAATAGTAACAGTTATAGCATAATGAATAATAATAGTAGGGATAATAAAAATAGTAATAACGACAATGTCAATAGTAATAAAGATAGTAATAATGGAATGGCGATAATCATAACAGGCTCAGCCATAATAATAAGAGAAATAACGATAATATCAACAGAAATAAGGATAGTAATAATAGAATGAGGATAATAATAACAGTTATATCGATATGAATAATAGTAGCGGGGATAATAATAATAGTAATAACGACAATATCAATAGTAATAAAGGTAGTAATAATGTAATGATGCTAATAATAATAATAGTCTCAGCGATAATAATAAGAGAAATAACGATAATATCAACAGAAATAAGGATAGTAACAATAGAATTAGGATAATAATAACAGTTATAGCGGTACGAATAATAGTAGCGGGGATAATAATAATAGTAATAACGACAATATCAATAGTAATAAAGATAGTAATAATGGAATGAGGATAATCATAACAGGCTCAGCGGTAATAATAAGAGAAATAACGATAATATCAACGGAAATAAGGATAGTAATAATAGTATGAGGATAATAATAACAGTTATAGCCATATGAATAATAGTAGCAATGATAATAATAATAATAATAACGACAATATCAATAGTAATAAAGACAGTAATAATGGGTGGACGATAATCATAACAGGCTCTGCGATAATAATAAGAGAAATAACGATTTTATCAACGGAAATAAGGATAGTAATAATAGAATGAGGATAATAATAACAGTTATAGCCATATGAATAATAGTAGTAGGTATAATAATAATAGTAATAACGACAATATCAATAGTAATAAAGATAGTTATAATGGAGTGAGGATTATGATAACAGTGTCAGCGATAATAATAACAAAAATACCGATAATATCAACAGAAATAAGGATAGCAATAATGGAATGAGGATAATGATAACAGTTATAGCATAATGAATAATAGTAGAAGGGATAATAATAATAGTAATAACGACAATATAAATAATAATAAAGATAGTAATAATGGAATTAGGATAATCATAACAGGCTCAGCGATAATAGTAAGAATAATAACGATAATATCAACAGAAATAAGGATAGTAATAATAAAATGAGGATAATGATAACAGTTATAGCGATATGAATAATAGTAGCGCGGATAATAATAATAGTAATAACGACAATATCAATAGTAATAAAGATAGTAATAATGGGTGGACGATAATCATAACAGGCTCTGCGATAATAATAAGAGAAATAACGATAATATCAACGGAAGTAAGGATAGTAATAATAGAATGAGGATAATAGTAACAGTTATAGCCATATGAATAATAGTAGTAGGTATAATAATAATAGTAATAACGACAATATCAATAGTAATAAAGATAGTTATAATGGAGTGAGGATTATGATAACAGTGTCAGCGATAATAATAACAAAAATACCGATAATATCAACAGAAATAAGGATAGCAATAATGGAATGAGGATAATGATAACAGTTATAGCATAATGAATAATAGTAGTAGGGATAATAATAATAGTAATAACGACAATATAAATAATAATAAAGATAGTAATAATGGAATTAGGATAATCATAACAGGCTCAGCGATAATAGTAAGAATAATAACGATAATATCAACAGAAATAAGGATAGTAATAATAAAATGAGGATAATAATAACAGTTATAGCGATATGAATAATAGTAGCGCGGATAATAATAATAGTAATAACGACAATATCAATAGTAATAAAGATAGTAATAATGGAAGGACGATAATCATAACAGGCTCAGCGATAATAATAGGAGAAATAACGATAATATCAACAGAAATAAGGATAGTAATAATAGATTTGAGATAATAATAACAGTTATAGCCATATGAATAATAGTAGTAGGTATAATAATAATAGTAATAACGACAATATCAATAGTAATAAACATAGTTATAATGGAATGAGGATTATGATAACAGTGTCAGCGATAGTAATCACAAAAATACCGATAATATCAACAGAAATAAGGATAGCAATAATGGAATGAGGATAGTAATAACAGTTATAGCATAATGAATAATAGTAGTAGGGATAATAATAATAGCAATAACGACAATATAAATAGTAATAATGATAGTAATAATTGAATGACGACAATCATAACAGGCTCAGCGATAATAATAAGAGAAATAACGATAATATCAACAGAAATAAGGATAGTAATAATAGAATTGAGGATAATAATAGTAGTTATAACGATATGAATAATGGTAGGGCGGATAATAATAATAGTAATATCGACAATATCAATAGTAATAAAGATAGTTATAATGGAATGAGGATAATGATAACAGTGTGAGCGATAATAATAACAAAAAAACCGATAATATCAACAGAAGTAAGGATAGCAATAATAGAATGAGGATAATAATAACAGTTATAGCGATAGGAATAATAGTAGCGGGGATAATAATAATAGTAATAACGACAATATCAATAGTAATAAAGACAGTAATAATGGAATGAGGATAATCATAACAGGCTCAGCGATAATAATACGAGAAATAACGATAATATCAACAGAAATAAGGATAGTAGTAATAGAATTGAGATAATAATAACAATTATTGCGATATGAATAATAGTAGCGGGGATAATAGTAATAGTAATAACGACAATATCAATAGTAATAAAGATAGTAATAATGGAATTAGGATAATCATAACAGGCTCAGCGATAATAATAAGAGGAATAACGATAATATCAACGGAAATAAGGATAGTAATAATAGAATGAGGATAATATTAACAGTTATAGCGATATGAATAATAGTAGCGGGGATAATAATAATAGTAATAACGACAATGTCAATAGTAATAAAGATAGTAATAATGGAATGGCGATAATCATAGCAGGCTCAGCGATAATAATAAGAGAAACAACGATAATATCAACGGAAATAAGGATAGTAATAATAGAATGAGGATAATCATAACAGTTATAGCCATATGAATAATAGTAGCAGAGATAATAATAATAGTAATAACGACAATATCAATAGTAATGTAGATAGTAATAATGGAATTAGGATAATCATAACAGGTTCAGCGATAATAATAAGAGAAATAACGATAATATCAACAGAAATAAGGATAGTAATAATAAAATGAGGATAACAATAACAGTTATAGCGATATGAATAATAGTAGCGCGGATAATAATAATAGTAATAAAGACAATATCAATAGTAATAAAGATAGTAATAACGGGTGGACGATAATCATAACAGGCTCAGCGATAATAATAAGAGAAATAACGATAATATCAACGGAAATAAGGATAGTAATAATAGAATGAGGATAATAATAACAGTTATAGCCATATGAATAATAGTGGTAGGTATAATAATAATAGTAATAACGACAATATCAATAGTAATAAAGATAGTTATAATGGAGTGAGGATTATGATAACAGTGTCAGCGATAATAATAACAAAAATACCGATAATATCAACAGAAATAAGGATTGCAATAATGGAATGAGGATAATCATAACAGGCTCAGCGATAATAATAAGAGAAATAACGATAATTTAAACAGAAATAAGGGTGGTAATAATAGAATTGAGATAATAGTAACAGTTATAGCCATATGAATAATAGTAGTAGGAATAATAATAATAGCAATAACGACAATATAAATAGTAATAAAGATAGTAATAATGTAATGACGACAATCATAACAGGCTCAGCGATAATAATAAGAGAAATAACGATAATATCAACAGAAATAAGGATAGTAACAATAGAATGAGGATAATAATAACAGTTATAGCGGTACGAATAATAGTAGCGGGGATAATAATAGTAGTAATAACAACAATATCAATAGTAATAAAGACAGTAATAATAGAATTGAGATAATAATAACAGTTATAGCATAATGAATAATAATAGTAGGGATAATAATAATAGTAATAACGACAATGTCAATAGTAATAAAGATAGTAATAATGGAATGGCGATAATCATAACAGGCTCAGCCATAATAATAAGAGAAATAACGATAATATCAACAGAAGTAAGGATAGTAATAATAGAATGAGGATAATAATAACAGTTATAGCGATATGAATAATAGTAGCGGGGATAATAATAATAATAATAACGACAATATCAATAGTAATAAAGATAGTAATAATGGAATGAGGATAATCATAACAGGCTCAGCGATAATAATAAGAGAAATAGCGATAATATCAACAGAAATAAGGATAGTAATAATAGAATGAGGATAATAATAACAGTTATATCGATATGAATAATAGTAGCGCGGATAATAATAATAGTAATAACGACAATATCAATAGTAATAAAGGTAGTAATAATGTAATGATGCTAATAATAATAATAGTCTCAGCGATAATAATAAGAGAAATAACGATAATATCAACAGAAATAAGGATAGCAATAATAGAATGAGGATAATAATAACAGTTATAGCGATATGAATAGTAGTAGCGGGGATAATAATAATAGTAATAACGACAATGTCAATAGTAATAAAGATAGTAATAATGGAATGGCGATAATCATAACAGGCTCAGCGATAATAATAAGAGAAACAACGATAATATGAACAGAAATAATGATAGTAATAATTGAACGAGGATAATAAGAACAGTTATAGCCATATGAATAATAGTAGTAGGAATAATAAAAATAGCAATAACGACAATATCAATAGTAATAAAGACAGCTATAATGGAATGAGGATAATGATAACAGTGTCAGCGATAATAATAACAAAAATACCGATAATATCAACAGACATAAGGATAGAAATAATAGAATGAGGATAATAATAACAGTTATAGCGATGTGAATAATAGTAGCGGGGATAATAATAATAGTAATAACGACAATATCAATAGTAATAAAGATAGTACTAATGGAATGAGGATAATCATAACAGGCTCAGCGATAATAATAAGAGAAATGACGATAATATCAACAGAAATAAGGACAGTAATAATAGAATTGAGATAATTATAACAGTTATAACCATATGAATAATAGTAGTAGGAATAATAATAATAGTAATAACGACAATATCAATAGTAATAAAGGTAGAAATAATGGAATGAGGCTAAGAATAATAATAGTCTCACCGATAATAAAAAGAGAAGCAACGATAATATCAACAGAAATAAGGATAGTAATAATAGAATGAGGATAATAATAACAGTTATAGCGATATGAATAATAGTAGCGGGGATAATAATAATAGTAATAACGACAATATCAATAGTAATAAAGATAGTAACAATGGAATTAGGATAATCACAACAGGCTCAGCGATAATAATAAGAGAAATAACGATAATATCAACAGAAATAAGGATAGTAATAATAAAATGAGGATAATAATAACAGTTATAGCGATATGAATAATAGTAGCGCGGATAATAATAATAGTAATAACGACAATATCAAAAGTCATAAAGATAGTAATAATGGAAGGACGATAATCATAACAGGCTCAGCGATAATAATAAGAGAAATAACGATAATATCAACAGAAAGAAGTATAGTAATAATAGAATGAGGATAATAATAACAGTTATAGCCATATGAATAATAGTAGGAGGGATAATAATAATAATAATAACGACAATATCAATAGTAATAAAGATAGTAATAATAGAATGAGGATAATCATAACAGGCTCAGCGATTATAATGAGAGAAATAACGAGAATATCAACAGAAATAAGGATAGTAATAATAGAATGAGGATAATATTAACAGTTATAGCGATATGAATAATAGTAGCAGGGATAATAATAATAGTAATAACGACAATATCAATAGTAATAAAGATAGTAACAATGGAATTAGGATAATCATAACAGGCTCAGCGATAATAATAAGAGAAATAACGATAATGTTAACAGAAATAAGGATAGTAATAATAAAATGAGGATAATAATAACAGTTATAGCGACATGAATAATAGTAGCGCGGATAATAATAATAGTAAGAACGACAATATCAATAGTAATAAAGATACTAATAATGGAAGGACGATAATCATAACAGGCTCAGCGATAAAAATAAGAGAAATAACGTTAATATCAACAGAAAAAAGGATAGTAATAATAGAATGAGGATAGTAATAACAGTTATAGCCATATGAATAATAGTAGTAGGGATAATAATAATAGTAATAACGACAATATCAATAGTAATAAAGATAGTAATAATGGAATTAGGATAATGATAACAGTGTCAGCGATAATAATCACTAAAATACCGATAATATCAACAAAAATAAGGATAGAAATAATAGAATGAGGATAATAATAACAGTTATAGCAATGTGAATAAAAGTAGCGGGGCTAATAATAATAGTAATAACGACAATATCAATAGTAATAAAGATAGTAATAATGGAATGAGGATACTCATAACGGGCTCAGCGATAATAATAAGAGAAATAACGATAATATCAACAGAAATAAGGATAGTAATAACAGAATGAGGATAATAGTAACAGTTATAGGTATATGAATAATAGTAGCGGGGATAATAATAATAGTAATAACGACAATATCAATAGTAATAAAGATAGTAATAATGGAATGAGGATAATCATAACAGGCTCAGCGATAATAATAAGAGAAATAACGATAATATCAACAAAAATATGGGTAGTAATAGCAGAATGAGGATAATAATAACAGTTATAGCCATATGAATAATAGTAGTAGGGAAAATAATAATAGTAATAACGACAATATCAATAGTAATAAAGATAGTAATAATGGAAGGACGATAATCATAACAGCCTCAGCGATAATATTAAGAGAAATAACGATAATATCAACAGAAATAAGGATAGTAATAATAGAATTGAGATAATAATAACACTTATAGCCATATGAATAATAGTAGTAGGAATAATAATAATAGCAATGACGACAATATCAATAGTAATAAACATAGTTACAATGGAATGAGGATAATGATAACAGTGTCAGCGACAATAATAACAAAAATACCGATAATATCAACAGAAATAAGGATAGCAATAATAGAATGAGGATAATAATAACAGTTATAGCGATATGAATAGTAGTAGCGGGGATAATAATAATAGTAATAACGACAATGTCAATAGTAATAAAGATAGTAATAATGGAATGGCGATAATCATAACAGGCTCAGCGATAATAATAAGAGAAACAACGATAATATGAACAGAAATAATGATAGTAATAATTGAACGAGGATAATAAGAACAGTTATAGCCATATGAATAATAGTAGTAGGAATAATAAAAATAGCAATAACGACAATATCAATAGTAATAAAGACAGCTATAATGGAATGAGGATAATGATAACAGTGTCAGCGATAATAATAACAAAAATACCGATAATATCAACAGACATAAGGATAGAAATAATAGAATGAGGATAATAATAACAGTTATAGCGATGTGAATAATAGTAGCGGGGATAATAATAATAGTAGTATCGACAATATCAATAGTAATAAAGATAGTACTAATGGAATGAGGATAATCATAACAGGCTCAGCGATAATAATAAGAGAAATGACGATAATATCAACAGAAAGAAGGACAGTAATAATAGAATTGAGATAATTATAACAGTTATAACCATATGAATAATAGTAGTAGGAATAATAATAATAGTAATAACGACAATATCAATAGTAATAAAGGTAGAAATAATGGAATGAGGCTAAGAATAATAATAGTCTCACCGATAATAAAAAGAGAAGCAACGATAATATCAACAGAAATAAGGATAGTAATAATAGAATGAGGATAATAATAACAGTTATAGCGATATGAATAATAGAAGCTGGGATAATAATAATAGTAATAACGACAATATCAATAGTAATAAAGATAGTAACAATGGAATTAGGATAATCACAACAGGCTCAGCGATAATAATAAGAGAAATAACGATAATATCAACAGAAATAAGGATAGTAATAATAAAATGAGGATAATAATAACAGTTATAGCGATATGAATAATAGTAGCGCGGATAATAATAATAGTAATAACGACAATATCAATAGTAATAAAGATAGTAATAATGGAAGGACGATAATCATAACAGGCTCAGCGATAATAATAAGAGAAATAACGATAATATCAACAGAAAGAAGGATAGTAATAATAGAATGAGGATAATAATAATAATAATAACGACAATATCAATAGTAATAAAGATAGTAATAATGGAATGAGGATAATCATAACAGGCTCAGCGATTATAATGAGAGAAATAACGATAATATCAACAGAAATAAGGATAGTAATAATAGAATGAGGATAATATTAACAGTTATAGCGATATGAATAATAGTAGCAGGGATAATAATAATAGTAATAACGACAATATCAATAGTAATAAAGATAGTAACAATGGAATTAGGATAATCATAACAGGCTCAGCGATAATAATAAGAGAAATAACGATAATGTTAACAGAAATAAGGATAGTAATAATAAAATGAGGATAATAATAACAGTTATAGCGACATGAATAATAGTAGCGCGGATAATAATAATAGTAAGAACGACAATATCAATAGTAATAAAGATACTAATAATGGAAGGACGATAATCATAACAGGCTCAGCGATAATAATAAGAGAAATAACGATAATATCAACAGAAATAAGGATAGTAATAATAGAATTGAGATAATAATAACAGTTATAGCCATATGAATAATAGTAGTAGGAATAATAATAATAGTAATAACGACAATATCAATAGCAATAAAGATAGTAATAATGGAATGAGGATAATCATAACAGGCTCAGCGATAATAATAAGAGAAATAACGATAATATCAACAGAATTAAGGATAGTAATAATAGAATGAGGATAATAATAACAGTTATAGCCATAAGAATAATAGTAGTAGGGATAATAATAATAATAATAACGACAATATCAATAGTAATAAAGATAGTAATAATGGAATGAGGATAATCATAACTGGCACAACGATAATAATAAGAGGAATAACGATAATATCAACAGAAATAAGGATAGTAATAATAGAATGAGGATAATAATAACAGTTATAGCCATATGAATAATAGTAGTAGGGATAATAATAATAGTAATAACGACAATATCAATAGTAAGAAAGATAGTAAAAATGGAATTAGGATAATGATAACAGTGTCAGCGATAATAATAAAAAAATACCGATAATATCAACAAAAATAAGGATAGAAATAATAGAATGAGGATAATAATAACAGTTATAGCAATGTGAATAATAGTAGCGGGGATAATAATAATAGTAATAACGACAATATCAATAGTAATAAAGATAGTAATAATGGAATGAGGATACTCATAACGGGCTCAGCGATAATAATAAGAGAAATAACGATAATATCAACAGAAATAAGGATAGTAATAATAGAATGAGGATAATAGTAACAGTTATAGGTATATGAATAATAGTAGCGGGGATAATAATAATAGTAATAACGACAATATCAATAGTAATAAAGATAGTAATAATGGAATGAGGATAATCATAACAGGCTCAGCGATAATAATAAGAGAAATAACGATAATGTCAACAGAAATATGGGTAGTAATAGTAGAATGAGGATAATAATAACAGTTATAGCTGTATGAATAATAGTAGTAGGGATAATAATAATAATAATAACGACAATATCAATAGTAATAAAGATAGTAATAATGGAATGAGGATAATCATAACAGGCTCAGCGATAATAATAAGAGAAACAACGATAATATGAACAGAAATAATGATAGTAATAATTGAACGAGGATAATAAGAACAGTTATAGCCATATGAATAATAGTAGTAGGAATAATAAAAATAGCAATAACGACAATATCAATAGTAATAAAGACAGCTATAATGGAATGAGGATAATGATAACAGTGTCAGCGATAATAATAACAAAAATACCGATAATATCAACAGACATAAGGATAGAAATAATAGAATGAGGATAATAATAACAGTTATAGCGATGTGAATAATAGTAACGGGGATAATAATAATAGTAATAACGACAATATCAATAGTAATAAAGATAGTACTAATGGAATGAGGATAATCATAACAGGCTCAGCGATAAGAATAAGAGAAATGACGATAATATCAACAGAAATAAGGACAGTAATAATAGAATTGAGATAATTATAACAGTTATAACCATATGAATAATAGTAGTAGGAATAGTAATAATAGTAATAACGACAATATCAATAGTAATAAAGGTAGAAATAATGGAATGAGGCTAAGAATAATAATAGTCTCACCGATAATAAAAAGAGAAGCAACGATAATATCAACAGAAATAAGGATAGTAATAATAGAATGAGGATAATAATAACAGTTATAGCGATATGAATAATAGTAGCTGGGATAATAATAATAGTAATAACGACAATATCAATAGTAATAAAGATAGTAACAATGGAATTAGGATAATCACAACAGGCTCAGCGATAATAATAAGAGAAATAACGATAATATCAACAGAAATAAGGATAGTAATAATAAAATGAGGATAATAATAACAGTTATAGCGATATGAATAATAGTAGCGCGGATAATAATAATAGTAATAACGACAATATCAATAGTAATAAAGATAGTAACAATGGAATTAGGATAATCATAACAGGCTCAGCGATAATAATAAGAGAAATAACGATAATGTTAACAGAAATAAGGATAGTAATAATAAAATGAGGATAATAATAACAGTTATAGCGACATGAATAATAGTAGCGCGGATAATAATAATAGTAAGAACGACAATATCAATAGTAATAAAGATACTAATAATGGAAGGACGATAATCATAACAGGCTCAGCGATAATAATAAGAGAAATAACGATAATATCAACAGAAATAAGGATAGTAATAATAGAATTGAGATAATAATAACAGTTATAGCCATATGAATAATAGTAGTAGGAATAATAATAATAGTAATAACGACAATATCAATAGCAATAAAGATAGTAATAATGGAATGAGGATAATCATAACAGGCTCAGCGATAATAATAAGAGAAATAACGATAATATCAACAGAATTAAGGATAGTAATAATAGAATGAGGATAATAATAACAGTTATAGCCATAAGAATAATAGTAGTAGGGATAATAATAATAATAATAACGACAATATCAATAGTAATAAAGATAGTAATAATGGAATGAGGATAATCATAACTGGCACAACGATAATAATAAGAGGAATAACGACAATATCAACAGAAATAAGGATAGTAATAATAGAATGAGGATAATAATAACAGTTATAACCATATGAATAATAGTAGTAGGAATAGTAATAATAGTAATAACGACAATATCAATAGTAATAAAGGTAGAAATAATGGAATGAGGCTAAGAATAATAATAGTCTCACCGATAATAAAAAGAGAAGCAACGATAATATCAACAGAAATAAGGATAGTAATAATAGAATGAGGATAATAATAACAGTTATAGCGATATGAATAATAGTAGCGGGGATAATAATAATAGTAATAACGACAATATCAATAGTAATAAAGATAGTAACAATGGAATTAGGATAATCACAACAGGCTCAGCGATAATAATAAGAGAAATAACGATAATATCAACAGAAATAAGGATAGTAATAATAAAATGAGGATAATAATAACAGTTATAGCGATATGAATAATAGTAGCGCGGATAATAATAATAGTAATAACGACAATATCAATAGTAATAAAGATAGTAACAATGGAATTAGGATAATCATAACAGGCTCAGCGATAATAATAAGAGAAATAACGATAATGTTAACAGAAATAAGGATAGTAATAATAAAATGAGGATAATAATAACAGTTATAGCGATATGAATAATAGTAGCGCGGATAATAATAATAGTAAGAACGACAATATCAATAGTAATAAAGATACTAATAATGGAAGGACGATAATCATAACAGGCTCAGCGATAATAATAAGAGAAATAACGATAATATCAACAGAAATAAGGATAGTAATAATAGAATTGAGATAATAATAACAGTTATAGCCATATGAATAATAGTAGTAGGAATAATAATAATAGTAATAACGACAATATCAATAGTAATAAAGATAGTAATAATGGAATGAGGATAATCATAACTGGCACAACGATAATAATAAGAGGAATAACGACAATATCAACAGAAATAAGGATAGTAATAATAGAATGAGGATAATAATAACAGTTATAGCCATATGAATAATAGTAGTAGGGATAATAATAATAGTAATAACGACAATATCAATAGTAAGAAAGATAGTAAAAATGGAATTAGGATAATGATAACAGTGTCAGCGATAATAATCAAAAAATACCGATAATATCAACAAAAATAAGGATAGAAATAATAGAATGAGGATAATAATAACAGTTATAGCAATGTGAATAATAGTAGCGGGGATAATAATAATAGTAATAACGACAATATCAATAGTAATAAAGATAGTAATAATGGAATGAGGATAATCATAACAGGCTCAGCGATAATAATAAGAGAAATAACGATAATGTCAACAGAAATATGGGTAGTAATAGTAGAATGAGGATAATAATAACAGTTATAGCCATATGAATAATAGTAGTAGGGATAATAATAATAATAATAACGACAATATCAATAGTAATAAAGATAGTAATAATGGAATGAGGATAATGATAACAGTGTCAGCGATAATAATAACAAAAATACCGATAATATCAACAAAAATAAGGATAGAAATAATAGAATGAGGATAATAATAACAGTTATAGCGATGTGAATAATAGTAGCGGGGATAATAATAATAGTAATAACGACAATATCAATAGTAATAAAGATAGTAATAATGGAATGAGGATACTCATAACGGGCTCAGCGATAATAATAAGAGAAATAACGATAATATCAACAGAAATAAGGATAGTAATAATAGAATGACGATAATAGTAACAGTTATAGGGATATGAATAATAGTAGCGGGGATGATAATAATAGTAATAACGACAATATCAATAGTAAGAAAGATAGTAATAATGGAATGAGGATAATCATTACAGGCTCAGCGATAATAATAAGAGAAATAACGATAATATCAACAGAAATATGGGTAGTAATAATAGAATGAGGATAGTAATAACAGTTATAGCGATGTGAATAATAGTAGCGGGGATAATAATAATAGTAATAACGACAATATCAATAGTAATAAAGGTAGTAATAATGGAATGAGGATAATCATAACAGGCTCAGCGATAATAATAAGAGAAATAACGATAATATCAACAGAAATAAGGACAGTAATAATAGAATTGAGATAATAATAACAGTTATAGCCATATGAGTAATAGCAGTAGGAATAATAATAATAGTAATAACGACAATATCAATAGTAATAAAGGTAGAAATAATGGAATGAGGCTAAGAATAATAATAGTCTCACCGATAATAAAAAGAGAAACAACGATAATATCAACAGAAATAAGGATAGTAATAATAGAATGAGGATAATAGTAACAGTTATAGCGATATGAATAATAGTAGCGGGGATAATAATAATAGTAGTATCGACAATATCAATAGTAATAAAGATAGTACTAATGGAATGAGGATAATCATAACAGGCTCAGCGATAATAATAAGAGAAATGACGATAATATCAACAGAAATAAGGACAGTAATAATAGAATTGAGATAATTATAACAGTTATAACCATATGAATAATAGTAGTAGGAATAATAATAATAGTAATAACGACAATATCAATAGTAATAAAGGTAGAAATAATGGAATGAGGCTAAGAATAATAATAGTCTCACCGATAATAAAAAGAGAAGCAACGATAATATCAACAGAAATAAGGATAGTAATAATAGAATGAGGATAATAATAACAGTTATAGCGATATGAATAATAGAAGCGGGGATAATAATAATAGTAATAACGACAATATCAATAGTAATAAAGATAGTAACAATGGAATTAGGATAATCACAACAGGCTCAGCGATAATAATAAGAGAAATAACGATAATATCAACAGAAATAAGGATAGTAATAATAAAATGAGGATAATAATAACAGTTATAGCGATATGAATAATAGTAGCGCGGATAATAATAATAGTAATAACGACAATATCAATAGTAATAAAGATAGTAATAATGGAAGGACGATAATCATAACAGGCTCAGCGATAATAATAAGAGAAATAACGATAATATCAACAGAAAGAAGGATAGTAATAATAGAATGAGGATAATAATAATAATAATAACGACAATATCAATAGTAATAAAGATAGTAATAATGGAATGAGGATAATCATAACAGGCTCAGCGATTATAATGAGAGAAATAACGATAATATCAACAGAAATAAGGATAGTAATAATAGAATGAGGATAATATTAACAGTTATAGCGATATGAATAATAGTAGCAGGGATAATAATAATAGTAATAACGACAATATCAATAGTAATAAAGATAGTAACAATGGAATTAGGATAATCATAACAGGCTCAGCGATAATAATAAGAGAAATAACGATAATGTTAACAGAAATAAGGATAGTAATAATAAAATGAGGATAATAATAACAGTTATAGCGACATGAATAATAGTAGCGCGGATAATAATAATAGTAAGAACGACAATATCAATAGTAATAAAGATACTAATAATGGAAGGACGATAATCATAACAGGCTCAGCGATAATAATAAGAGAAATAACGATAATATCAACAGAAATAAGGATAGTAATAATAGAATTGAGATAATAATAACAGTTATAGCCATATGAATAATAGTAGTAGGAATAATAATAATAGTAATAACGACAATATCAATAGCAATAAAGATAGTAATAATGGAATGAGGATAATCATAACAGGCTCAGCGATAATAATAAGAGAAATAACGATAATATCAACAGAATTAAGGATAGTAATAATAGAATGAGGATAATAATAACAGTTATAGCCATAAGAATAAGAGTAGTAGGGATAATAATAATAATAATAACGACAATATCAATAGTAATAAAGATAGTAATAATGGAATGAGGATAATCATAACTGGCACAACGATAATAATAAGAGGAATAACGATAATATCAACAGAAATAAGGATAGTAATAATAGAATGAGGATAATAATAACAGTTATAGCCATATGAATAATAGTAGTAGGGATAATAATAATAGTAATAACGACAATATCAATAGTAAGAAAGATAGTAAAAATGGAATTAGGATAATGATAACAGTGTCAGCGATAATAATAAAAAAATACCGATAATATCAACAAAAATAAGGATAGAAATAATAGAATGAGGATAATAATAACAGTTATAGCAATGTGAATAAAAGTAGCGGGGCTAATAATAATAGTAATAACGACAATATCAATAGTAATAAAGATAGTAATAATGGAATGAGGATACTCATAACGGGCTCAGCGATAATAATAAGAGAAATAACGATAATATCAACAGAAATAAGGTTAGTAATAACAGAATGAGGATAATAGTAACAGTTATAGGTATATGAATAATAGTAGCGGGGATAATAATAATAGTAATAACGACAATATCAATAGTAATAAAGATAGTAATAATGGAATGAGGATAATCATAACAGGCTCAGCGATAATAATAAGAGAAATAACGATAATATCAACAAAAATATGGGTAGTAATAGCAGAATGAGGATAATAATAACAGTTATAGCCATATGAATAATAGTAGTAGGGAAAATAATAATAGTAATAACGACAATATCAATAGTAATAAAGATAGTAATAATGGAAGGACGATAATCATAACAGCCTCAGCGATAATATTAAGAGAAATAACGATAATATCAACAGAAATAAGGATAGTAATAATAGAATTGAGATAATAATAACACTTATAGCCATATGAATAATAGTAGTAGGAATAATAATAATAGCAATGACGACAATATCAATAGTAATAAACATAGTTACAATGGAATGAGGATAATGATAACAGTGTCAGCGACAATAATAACAAAAATACCGATAATATCAACAGAAATAAGGATAGCAATAATAGAATGAGGATAATAATAACAGTTATAGCGATATGAATAGTAGTAGCGGGGATAATAATAATAGTAATAACGACAATGTCAATAGTAATAAAGATAGTAATAATGGAATGGCGATAATCATAACAGGCTCAGCGATAATAGTAAGAGAACCAACGATAATATGAACAGAAATAATGATAGTAATAATTGAACGAGGATAATAAGAACAGTTATAGCCATATGAATAATAGTAGTAGGAATAATAAAAATAGCAATAACGACAATATCAATAGTAATAAAGACAGCTATAATGGAATGAGGATAATGATAACAGTGTCAGCGATAATAATAACAAAAATACCGATAATATCAACAGACATAAGGATAGAAATAATAGAATGAGGATAATAATAACAGTTATAGCGATGTGAATAATAGTAGCGGGGATAATAATAATAGTAATATCGACAATATCAATAGTAATAAAGATAGTACTAATGGAATGAGGATAATCATAACAGGCTCAGCGATAATAATAAGAGAAATGACGATAATATCAACAGAAATAAGGACAGTAATAATAGAATTGAGATAATTATAACAGTTATAACCATATGAATAATAGTAGTAGGAATAATAATAATAGTAATAACGACAATATCAATAGTAATAAAGGTAGAAATAATGGAATGAGGCTAAGAATAATAATAGTCTCACCGATAATAAAAAGAGAAGCAACGATAATATCAACAGAAATAAGGATAGTAATAATAGAATGAGGATAATAATAACAGTTATAGCGATATGAATAATAGAAGCGGGGATAATAATAATAGTAATAACGACAATATCAATAGTAATAAAGATAGTAACAATGGAATTAGGATAATCACAACAGGCTCAGCGATAATAATAAGAGAAATAACGATAATATCAACAGAAATAAGGATAGTAATAATAAAATGAGGATAATAATAACAGTTATAGCGATATGAATAATAGTAGCGCGGATAATAATAATAGTAATAACGACAATATCAATAGTAATAAAGATAGTATTAATGGAAGGACGATAATCATAACAGGCTCAGCGATAATAATAAGAGAAATAACGATAATATCAACAGAAAGAAGGATAGTAATAATAGAATGAGGATAATAATAACAGTTATAGCCATATGAATAATAGTGGGAGGGATAATAATAATAATAATAACGACAATATCAATAGTAATAAAGATAGTAATAATGGAATGAGGATAATCATAACAGGCTCAGCGATTATAATGAGAGAAATAACGATAATATCAACAGAAATAAGGATAGTAATAATAGAATGAGGATAATATTAACAGTTATAGCGATATGAATAATAGTAGCAGGGATAATAATAATAGTAATAACGACAATATCAATAGTAATAAAGATAGTAACAATGGAATTAGGATAATCATAACAGGCTCAGCGATAATAATAAGAGAAATAACGATAATGTTAACAGAAATAAGGATAGTAATAATAAAATGAGGATAATAATAACAGTTATAGCGACATGAATAATAGTAGCGCGGATAATAATAATAGTAAGAACGACAATATCAATAGTAATAAAGATACTAATAATGGAAGGACGATAATCATAACAGGCTCAGCGATAATAATAAGAGAAATAACGATAATATCAACAGAAATAAGGATAGTAATAATAGAATTGAGATAATAATAACAGTTATAGCCATATGAATAATAGTAGTAGGAATAATAATAATAGTAATAACGACAATATCAATAGTAAGAAAGATAGTAAAAATGGAATTAGGATAATGATAACAGTGTCAGCGATAATAATCAAAAAATACCGATAATATCAACAAAAATAAGGATAGAAATAGTAGAATGAGGATAATAATAACAGTTATAGGAATGTGAATAGTAGTAGCGGGGATAATAATAATAGTAATAACGACAATATCAATAGTAATAAAGATAGTAATAATGGAATGAGGATACTCATAACGGGCTCAGCGATAATAATAAGAGAAATAACGATAATATCAACAGAAATAAGGATAGTAATAATAGAATGAGGATAATAGTAACAGTTATAGGTATATGAATAATAGTAGCGGGGATAATAATAATAGTAATAACGACAATATCAATAGTAAGAAAGATAGTAATAATGGAATGAGGATAATCATAACAGGCTCAGCGATAATAATAAGAGAAATAACGATAATATCAACAGAAATATGGGTAGTAATAATAGAATGAGGATAGTAATAACAGTTATAGCGATGTGAATAATAGTAGCGGGGATAATAATAATAGTAATAACGACAATATCAATAGTAATAAAGGTAGTAATAATGGAATGAGGATAATCATAACAGGCTCAGCGATAATAATAAGAGAAATAACGATAATATCAACAGAAATAAGGACAGTAATAATAGAATTGAGATAATAATAACAGTTATAGCCATATGAGTAATAGCAGTAGGAATAATAATAATAGTAGTAACGACAATATCAATAGTAATAAAGGTAGAAATAATGGAATGAGGCTAAGAATAATAATAGTCTCACCGATAATAAAAAGAGAAACAACGATAATATCAACAGAAATAAGGATAGTAATAATAATAATAGTAGTAACGACAATATCAATAGTAATAAGGGTAGAAATAATGGAATGAGGCTAAGAATAATAATAGTCTCACCGATAATAAAAAGAGAAACAACGATAATATCAACAGAAATAAGGATAGTAATAATAGAATGAGGATAGTAGTAACAGTTATAGCGATATGAATAATAGAAGCGGGGATAATAATAATAGTAATAACGACAATATCAATAGTAATAAAGATAGTAACAATGGAATTAGGATAATCATAACAGGCTCAGCGATAATAATAAGAGAAATATCGATAATATCAACAGAAATAAGGATAGTAATAATAAAATGAGGATAATAATAACAGTTATAGCCATATGAATAATAGTAGTAGGGATAATAATAATAGTAATAACGACAATATCAATAGTAATAAAGATAGTAATAATGGAATGACGATAATCATAACAGGCTCAGCGATAATAATAATAGAAATGACGACAATATCAACAGAATTAAGGATAGTAATAATAGAATGAGGATAATAATAACAGTTATAGCCATATGAATAATAGTAGTAGGGATAATAATAATAATAATAACGACAATGTCAATAGTAATAAAGATAGTAATAATGGAATGAGGATAATCATAACTGGCACAACGATAATAATAAGAGGAATAACGATAATATCAACAGAAATAAGGATAGTAATAATAGAATGAGGATAATAATAACAGTTATAGCCATATGAATAATAGTAGTAGGAATAATAATAATAGTAATAACGACAATATCAATAGTAAGAAAGATAGTAAAAATGGAATTAGGATAATGATAACAGTGTCAGCGATAATAATCAAAAAATACCGATAATATCAACAAAAATAAGGATAGAAATAGTAGAATGAGGATAATAGTAACAGTTATAGGAATGTGAATAGTAGTAGCGGGGATAATAATAATAGTAGTAACGACAATATCAATAGTAATAAAGATAGTAATAATGCAATGAGGATACTCATAACGGGCTCAGCGATAATAATAAGAGAAATAACGATAATATCAACAGAAATAAGGATAGTAATAATAGAATGAGGATAATAGTAACAGTTATAGGTATATGAATAATAGTAGCGGGGATAATAATAATAGTAATAACGACAATATCAATAGTAAGAAAGATAGTAATAATGGAATGAGGATAATCATAACAGGCTCAGCGATAATAATAAGAGAAATAACGATAATATCAACAGAAATATGGGTAGTAATAATAGAATGAGGATAGTAATAACAGTTATAGCGATGTGAATAATAGTAGCGGGGATAATAATAATAGTAATAACGACAATATCAATAGTAATAAAGGTAGTAATAATGGAATGAGGATAATCATAACAGGCTCAGCGATAATAATAAGAGAAATAACGATAATATCAACAGAAATAAGGATAGTAATAATAGAATGAGGATAATAGTAACAGTTATAGGTATATGAATAATAGTAGCGGGGATAATAATAATAGTAATAACGACAATATCAATAGTAATAAAGATAGTAATAATGGAATGAGGATAATCATAACAGGCTCAGCGATAATAATAAGAGAAATAACGATAATATCAACAGAAATAAGGATAGTAATAATAGAATGAGGATAATAGTAACAGTTATAGGGATATGAATAATAGTAGTGGGGATGATAATAATAGTAATAACGACAATATCAATAGTAAGAAAGATAGTACTAATGGAATGAGGATAATCATAACAGGCTCAGCGATAATAATAAGAGAAATAACGATAATATCAACAGAAATATGGGTAGTAATAATAGAATGAGGATAGTAATAACAGTTATAGCGATGTGAATAATAGTAGCGGGGATAATAATAATAGTAATAACGACAATATCAATAGTAATAAAGATAGTAATAATGGAATGAGGATAATCATAACAGGCTCAGCGATAATAATAAGAGAAATAACGATAATATCAACAGAAATAAGGACAGTAATAATAGAATTGAGATAATAATAATAGTAATAACGACAATATCAATAGTAATAAAGATAGTAATAATGGAATGAGGATAATCATAACAGGCTCAGCGATAATAATAAGAGAAATAACGATAATATCAACAGAAATATGGGTAGTAATAGTAGAATGAGGATAATAATAACAGTTATAGTCATATGAATAATAGTAGCGGGGATAATAATAATAGTAATAACGACAATATCAATAGTAATAAAGATAGTAATAATGGAAGGACGATAATCATAACAGGCTCAGCGATAATAATAAGAGAAATAACGATAATATCAACAGAAAAAAGGATAGTAATAATAGAATGACGATAATAGTAACAGTTATAGGTATATGAATAATAGCAGCGGGGATAATAATAATAGTAATAACGACAATATCAATAGTAATAAAGATAGTAATAATGGAATGAGGATAATCATAACAGGCTCAGCGATAATAATAAGAGAAATAACGATAATATCAACGGAAATAAGGATAGTAATAATAGAATGAGGATAATAGTAACAGTTATAGGGATATGAATAATAGTAGCGGGGATGATAATAATAGTAATAACGACAATATCAATAGTAAGAAAGATAGTAATAATGGAATGAGGATAATCATAACAGGCTCAGCGATAATAATAAGAGAAATAACGATAATATCAACAGAAATATGGGTAGTAATAATAGAATGAGGATAGTAATAACAGTTATAGCGATGTGAATAATAGTAGCGGGGATAATAATAATAGTAATAACGACAATATCAATAGTAATAAAGATAGTAATAATGGAAGGACGATAATCATAACAGGCTCAGCGATAATAATAAGAGAAATAACGATAATATCAACAGAAAAAAGGATAGTAATAATAGAATGAGGATAATAATAACACTTATAGCCATATGAATAATAGTAGTAGGGATAATAATAATAGTAATAACGACAATATCAATAGTAATAAAGATAGTAATAATGGAATTAGGGTAATGATAACAGTGTCAGCGATAATAATCACTAAAATACCGATAATATCAACAAAAATAAGGATAGAAATAATAGAATGAGGATAATAATAACAGTTATAGCAATGTGAATAAAAGTAGCGGGGATAATAATAATAGTAATAACGACAATATCAATAGTAATAAAGATAGTAATAATGGAATGAGGATAATCATAACAGGCTCAGCGATAATAATAAGAGAAATAACGATAATATCAACAGAAATATGGGTAGTAATAGTAGAATGAGGATAATAATAACAGTTATAGCCATATGAATAATAGTAGTAGGGATAATAATAATAGTAATAACGACAATATCAATAGTAATAAAGATAGTAATAATGGAATGACGATAATCATAACAGGCTCAGCGATAATAATAATAGAAATGACGAAAATATCAACAGAATTAAGGATAGTAATAATAGAATGAGGATAATAATAACAGTTATAGCCATATGAATAATAGTAGTAGGGATAATAATAATAATAATAATAACGACAATATCAATAGTAATAAAGATAGTAATAATGGAATGAGGATAATCATAACTGGCACAACGATAATAATAAGAGGAATAACGATAATATCAACAGAAATAAGGATAGTAATAATAGAATGAGGATAATAATAACAGTTATAGCCATATGAATAATAGAAGTAGGGATAATAATAATAGTAATAACGACAATATCAATAGTAAGAAAGATAGTAAAAATGGAATTAGGATAATGATAACAGTGTCAGCGATAATAATCAAAAAATACCGATAATATCAACAAAAATAAGGATAGAAATAATAGAATGAGGATAATAATAACAGTTATAGCAATGTGAATAATAGTAGCGGGGATAATAATAATAGTAATAACGACAATATCAATAGTAATAAGGATAGTAATAATGGAATGAGGATAATCATAACAGGCTCAGCGATAATAATAAGAGAAATAACGATAATATCAACAGAAAAAAGGATAGTAATAATAGAATGAGGATAATAATAACAGTTATAGCCATATGAATAATAGTAGTAGGGATAATAATCATAATAATAACGACAATATCAATAGTAATAAAGATAGTAATAATGGAATGAGGATAATCATAACAGGCACAACGAGAATAATAAGAGAAATAACGATAATATCAACAAAAATAAGGATAGAAATAATAGAATGAGGATAATAATAACAGTTATAGCAATGTGAATAAAAGTAGCGGGGATAATAATAATAGTAATAACGACAATATCAATAGTAATAAAGATAGTTACAATGGAATGAGGATACTCATAACGGGCTCAGCGATAATAATAAGAGAAATAACGATAATATCAACAGAAATAAGGATAGTAATAACAGAATGAGGATAATAGTAACAGTTATAGGTATATGAATAATAGTAGCGGGGATAATAATAATAGTAATAACGACAATATCAATAGTAATAAAGATAGTAATAATGGAATGAGGATAATCATAACAGGCTCAGCGATAACAATAAGAGAAATAACGATAATGTCAACAGAAATATGGGTAGTAATAGTAGAATGAGGATAATAATAACAGTTATAGCCATATGAATAATAGTAGTAGGGATAATAATAATAGTAATAACGACAATATCAATAGTAATAAAGATAGTAATAATGGAATGACGATAATCATAACAGGCTCAGCGATAATAATAATAGAAATGACGACAATATCAACAGAATTAAGGATAGTAATAATAGATTTGAGATAATAATACCACTTATTGCCATATGAATAATAGTAGTAGGAATAATAATAATAGCAATGACGACAATATCAATAGTAATAAAGATAGTTACAATGGAATGAGGATAATTATAACAGTGTCAGCGACAATCATAACAAAAATACCGATAATATCAACAGAAATAAGGACAGCAATAATAGAATGAGGATAATAAGAACAGTTATAGCGATATGAATAATAGTAGCGCGGATAATAATAATAATAACAACGACAATATCAATAGTAATAAAGATAGTAATAATGGAATTAGGATAATCATGACAGGCTCAGCGATAATAATAAGAGAAATAACGATAATATCAACAGAAATAAGGATAGTAATAACAAAATGAGGATAATAATAACAGTTATAGCGATATGAATAATAGTAGCGGGGATAATAATAATAGTAATAACGACAATATCAATAGTAATAAAGATAGTAATAATGGAATGAGGCTAATAATAATAATAGTCTCACCGATAATAAAAAGAGAAACAACGATAATATCAACAGAAATAAGGATAGTAATAATAGTATGTGGATAATAATAACAGTTATAGCCATATGAATAATAGTAGCAGGGATAATAATAATAATAACAACGACAATATCAATAGTAATAAAGATAGTAATAATGGAATGAGGATAATGATAACAGTGTCAGCGATAATAATAACAAAAATACCGATAATATCAACAAAAATAAGGATAGAAATAATAGAATGAGGATAATAATAACAGTTATAGCGATGTGAATAATAGTAGCGGGGATAATAATAATAGTAGTAACGACAATATCAATAGTAATAAAGATAGTAACAATGGAATGAGGATAATCATAACAGGCTCAGCGATAATAATAAGAGAAATAACGATAATATCAACAGAAATATGGATAGTAATAATAGAATGAGGATAATAATAACAGTTATAGGTATATGAATAATAGTAGCGGGGATAATAATAATAGTAATAACGACAATATCAATAGTAATAAAGATAGTAATAATGGAATGAGGATAATCATAACAGGCTCAGCGATAACAATAAGAGAAATAACGATAATGTCAACAGAAATATGGGTAGTAATAGTAGAATGAGGATAATAATAACAGTTATAGCCATATGAATAATAGTAGTAGGGATAATAATAATAGTAATAACGACAATATCAATAGTAATAAAGATAGTAATAATGGAATGACGATAATCATAACAGGCTCAGCGATAATAATAATAGAAATGACGACAATATCAACAGAATTAAGGATAGTAATAATAGAATTGAGATAATAATACCACTTATTGCCATATGAATAATAGTAGTAGGAATAATAATAATAGCAATGACGACAATATCAATAGTAATAAAGATAGTTACAATGGAATGAGGATAATTATAACAGTGGCAGCGACAATCATAACAAAAATACCGATAATATCAACAGAAATAAGGACAGCAATAATAGAATGAGGATAATAAGAACAGTTATAGCGATATGAATAATAGTAGCGCGGATAATAATAATAATAACAACGACAATATCAATAGTAATAAAGATAGTAATAATGGAATTAGGATAATCATGACAGGCTCAGCGATAATAATAAGAGAAATAACGATAATATCAACAGAAATAAGGATAGTAATAACAAAATGAGGATAATAATAACAGTTATAGCGATATGAATAATAGTAGCGGGGATAATAATAATAGTAATAACGACAATATCAATAGTAATAAAGATAGTAATAATGGAATGAGGCTAATAATAATAATAGTCTCACCGATAATAAAAAGAGAAACAACGATAATATCAACAGAAATAAGGATAGTAATAATAGTATGTGGATAATAATAACAGTTATAGCCATATGAATAATAGTAGCAGGGATAATAATAATAATAACAACGACAATATCAATAGTAATAAAGATAGTAATAATGGAATGAGGATAATGATAACAGTGTCAGCGATAATAATAACAAAAATACCGATAATATCAACAAAAATAAGGATAGAAATAATAGAATGAGGATAATAATAACAGTTATAGCGATGTGAATAATAGTAGCGGGGATAATAATAATAGTAGTAACGACAATATCAATAGTAATAAAGATAGTAACAATGGAATGAGGATAATCATAACAGGCTCAGCGATAATAATAAGAGAAATAACGATAATATCAACAGAAATATGGATAGTAATAATAGAATGAGGATAATAATAACAGTTATAGCGATGTGAATAATAGTAGCGGGGATAATAATAATAGTAATAACGACAATATCAATAGTAATAAAGATAGTAATAATGGAATGACGATAATCATAACAGGCTCAGCGATAATAATAATAGAAATGACGACAATATCAACAGAATTAAGGATAGTAATAATAGAATTGAGATAATAATACCACTTATTGCCATATGAATAATAGTAGTAGGAATAATAATAATAGCAATGACGACAATATCAATAGTAATAAAGATAGTTACAATGGAATGAGGATAATTATAACAGTGTCAGCGACAATCATAACAAAAATACCGATAATATCAACAGAAATAAGGACAGCAATAATAGAATGAGGATAATAAGAACAGTTATAGCGATATGAATAATAGTAGCGCGGATAATAATAATAATAACAACGACAATATCAATAGTAATAAAGATAGTAATAATGGAATTAGGATAATCATGACAGGCTCAGCGATAATAATAAGAGAAATAACGATAATATCAACAGAAATAAGGATAGTAATAACAAAATGAGGATAATAATAACAGTTATAGCGATATGAATAATAGTAGCGGGGATAATAATAATAGTAATAACGACAATATCAATAGTAATAAAGATAGTAATAATGGAATGAGGCTAATAATAATAATAGTCTCACCGATAATAAAAAGAGAAACAACGATAATATCAACAGAAATAAGGATAGTAATAATAGTATGTGGATAATAATAACAGTTATAGCCATATGAATAATAGTAGCAGGGATAATAATAATAATAACAACGACAATATCAATAGTAATAAAGATAGTAATAATGGAATGAGGATAATGATAACAGTGTCAGCGATAATAATAACAAAAATACCGATAATATCAACAAAAATAAGGATAGAAATAATAGAATGAGGATAATAATAACAGTTATAGCGATGTGAATAATAGTAGCGGGGATAATAATAATAGTAGTAACGACAATATCAATAGTAATAAAGATAGTAACAATGGAATGAGGATAATCATAACAGGCTCAGCGATAATAATAAGAGAAATAACGATAATATCAACAGAAATATGGATAGTAATAATAGAATGAGGATAATAATAACAGTTATAGCGATGTGAATAATAGTAGCGGGGATAATAATAATAGTAATAACGACAATATCAATAGTAATAAAGATAGTAATAATGGAATGAGGATAATCATAACAGGCTCAGCGATAATATAAAGAGAAATAACGATAATATCAACAGAAAAAAGGATTGTAATAATAGAATGAGGATAATAATAACAGTTATAGCCATATGAATAATAGTAGTAGGGATAATAATAATAATAACGACAATATCAATAGTAATAAAGATAGTAATAATGGAATGAGGATAATCATAACAGGCACAACGAGAATAATAAGAGAAATAACGATAATATCAACAGAAATAAGGACAGTAATAATAGAATTGAGATAATAATAACAGTTATAGCCATATGAGTAATAGCAGTAGGAATAATAATAATAGTAGTAACGACAATATCAATAGTAATAAAGGTAGAAATAATGGAATGAGGCTAAGAATAATAATAGTCTCACCGATAATAAAAAGAGAAACAACGATAATATCAACAGAAATAAGGATAGTAATAATAATAATAGTAGTAACGACAATATCAATAGTAATAAAGGTAGAAATAATGGAATGAGGCTAAGAATAATAATAGTCTCACCGATAATAAAAAGAGAAACAACGATAATATCAACAGAAATAAGGATAGTAATAATAGAATGAGGATAGTAGTAACAGTTATAGCGATATGAATAATAGAAGCGGGGATAATAATAATAGTAATAACGACAATATCAATAGTAATAAAGATAGTAACAATGGAATTAGGATAATCATAACAGGCTCAGCGATAATAATAAGAGAAATATCGATAATATCAACAGAAATAAGGATAGTAATAATAAAATGAGGATAATAATAACAGTTATAGCCATATGAATAATAGTAGTAGGGATAATAATAATAGTAATAACGACAATATCAATAGTAATAAAGATAGTAATAATGGAATGACGATAATCATAACAGGCTCAGCGATAATAATAATAGAAATGACGACAATATCAACAGAATTAAGGATAGTAATAATAGAATGAGGATAATAATAACAGTTATAGCCATATGAATAATAGTAGTAGGGATAATAATAATAATAATAACGACAATATCAATAGTAATAAAGATAGTAATAATGGAATGAGGATAATCATAACTGGCACAACGATAATAATAAGAGGAATAACGATAATATCAACAGAAATAAGGATAGTAATAATAGAATGAGGATAATAATAACAGTTATAGCCATATGAATAATAGTAGTAGGAATAATAATAATAGTAATAACGACAATATCAATAGTAAGAAAGATAGTAAAAATGGAATTAGGATAATGATAACAGTGTCAGCGATAATAATCAAAAAATACCGATAATATCAACAAAAATAAGGATAGAAATAGTAGAATGAGGATAATAGTAACAGTTATAGGAATGTGAATAGTAGTAGCGGGGATAATAATAATAGTAGTAACGACAATATCAATAGTAATAAAGATAGTAATAATGCAATGAGGATACTCATAACGGGCTCAGCGATAATAATAAGAGAAATAACGATAATATCAACAGAAATAAGGATAGTAATAATAGAATGAGGATAATAGTAACAGTTATAGGTATATGAATAATAGTAACGGGGATAATAATAATAGTAATAACGACAATATCAATAGTAAGAAAGATAGTAATAATGGAATGAGGATAATCATAACAGGCTCAGCGATAATAATAAGAGAAATAACGATAATATCAACAGAAATATGGGTAGTAATAATAGAATGAGGATAGTAATAACAGTTATAGCGATGTGAATAATAGTAGCGGGGATAATAATAATAGTAATAACGACAATATCAATAGTAATAAAGGTAGTAATAATGGAATGAGGATAATCATAACAGGCTCAGCGATAATAATAAGAGAAATAACGATAATATCAACAGAAATAAGGACAGTCATAATAGAATTGAGATAATAATAACAGTTATAGCCATATGAGTAATAGCAGTAGGAATAATAATAATAGTAGTAACGACAATATCAATAGTAATAAAGGTAGAAATAATGGAATGAGGCTAAGAATAATAATGGTCTCACCGATAATAAAAAGAGAAACAACGATAATATCAACAGAAATAAGGATAGTAATAATAATAATAGTAGTAACGACAATATCAATAGTAATAAAGGTAGAAATAATGGAATGAGGCTAAGAATAATAATAGTCTCACCGATAATAAAAAGAGAAACAACGATAATATCAACAGAAATAAGGATAGTAATAATAGAATGAGGATAGTAGTAACAGTTATAGCGATATGAATAATAGAAGCGGGGATAATAATAATAGTAATAACGACAATATCAATAGTAATAAAGATAGTAACAATGGAATTAGGATAATCATAACAGGCTCAGCGATAATAATAAGAGAAATAACGATAATATCAACAGAAATAAGGATAGTAATAATAAAATGAGGATAATAATAACAGTTATAGCCATATGAATAATAGTAGTAGGGATAATAATAGTAGTAATAACGACAATATCAATAGTAAGAAAGATAGTAAAAATGGAATTAGGATAATGATAACAGTGTCAGCGATAATAATCAAAAAATACCGATAATATCAACAAAAATAAGGATAGAAATAATAGAATGAGGATAATAATAACAGTTATAGCAATGTGAATAATAGTAGCGGGGATAATAATAATAGTAATAACGACAATATCAATAGTAATAAAGATAGTAATAATGGAATGAGGATACTCATAACGGGCTCAGCGATAATAATAAGAGAAATAACGATAATATCAACAGAAATAAGGATAGTAATAATAGAATGAGGATAATAGTAACAGTTATAGGTATATGAATAATAGTAGCGGGGATAATAATAATAGTAATAACGACAATATCAATAGTAATAAAGATAGTAATAATGGAATGAGGATAATCATAACAGGCTCAGCGATAATAATAAGAGAAATAACGATAATATCAACAGAAATAAGGATAGTAATAATAGAATGAGGATAATAGTAACAGTTATAGGGATATGAATAATAGTAGTGGGGATGATAATAATAGTAATAACGACAATATCAATAGTAAGAAAGATAGTACTAATGGAATGAGGATAATCATAACAGGCTCAGCGATAATAATAAGAGAAATAACGATAATATCAACAGAAATATGGGTAGTAATAATAGAATGAGGATAGTAATAACAGTTATAGCGATGTGAATAATAGTAGCGGGGATAATAATAATAGTAATAACGACAATATCAATAGTAATAAAGATAGTAATAATGGAATGAGGATAATCATAACAGGCTCAGCGATAATAATAAGAGAAATAACGATAATATCAACAGAAATAAGGACAGTAATAATAGAATTCAGATAATAATAACAGTTATAGCCATATGAGTAATAGCAGTAGGAATAATAATAATAGTAATAACGACAATATCAATAGTAATAAAGGTAGAAATAATGGAATGAGGCTAAGAATAATAATAGTCTCACCGATAATAAAAAGAGAAACAACGATAATATCAACAGAAATAAGGATAGTAATAATATAATGAGGATAGTAGTAACAGTTATAGCGATATGAATAATAGAAGCGGGGATAATAATAATAGTAATAACGACAATATCAATAGTAATAAAGATAGTAACAATGGAATTAGGATAATCATAACAGGCTCAGCGATAATAATAAGAGAAATAACGATAATATCAACAGAAATAAGGATAGTAATAATAAAATGAGGATAATAATAGCAGTTATAGCCATATGAATAATAGTAGTAGGGATAATAATAGTAGTAATAACGACAATATCAATAGTAAGAAAGATAGTAAAAATGGAATTAGGATAATGATAACAGTGTCAGCGATAATAATCAAAAAATACCGATAATATCAACAAAAATAAGGATAGAAATAATAGAATGAGGATAATAATAACAGTTATAGCAATGTGAATAATAGTAGCGGGGATAATAATAATAGTAATAACGACAATATCAATAGTAATAAAGATAGTAATAATGGAATGAGGATACTCATAACGGGCTCAGCGATAATAATAAGAGAAATAACGATAATATCAACAGAAATAAGGATAGTAATAATAGAATGAGGATAATAGTAACAGTTATAGGTATATGAATAATAGTAGCGGGGATAATAATAATAGTAATAACGACAATATCAATAGTAATAAAGATAGTAATAATGGAATGAGGATAATCATAACAGGCTCAGCGATAATAATAAGAGAAATAACGATAATATCAACAGAAATAAGGTTAGTAATAATAGAATGAGGATAATAGTAACAGTTATAGGGATATGAATAATAGTAGTGGGGATGATAATAATAGTAATAACGACAATATCAATAGTAAGAAAGATAGTACTAATGGAATGAGGATAATCATAACAGGCTCAGCGATAATAATAAGAGAAATAACGATAATATCAACAGAAATATGGGTAGTAATAATAGAATGAGGATAGTAATAACAGTTATAGCGATGTGAATAATAGTAGCGGGGATAATAATAATAGTAATAACGACAATATCAATAGTAATAAAGATAGTAATAATGGAATGAGGATAATCATAACAGGCTCAGCGATAATAATAAGAGAAATAACGATAATATCAACAGAAATAAGGACAGTAATAATAGAATTGAGATAATAATAACAGTTATAGCCATATGAGTAATAGCAGTAGGAATAATAATAATAGTAATAACGACAATATCAATAGTAATAAAGGTAGAAATAATGGAATGAGGCTAAGAATAATAATAGTCTCACCGATAATAAAAAGAGAAACAACGATAATATCAACAGAAATAAGGATAGTAATAATAGAATGAGGATAATAGTAACAGTTATAGCGATATGAATAATAGAAGCGGGGATAATAATAATAGTAATAACGACAATATCAATAGTAATAAAGATAGTAACAATGGAATTAGGATAATCATAACAGGCTCAGCGATAATAATAAGAGAAATAACGATAATATCAACAGAAATAAGGATAGTAATAATAAAATGAGGATAATAATAACAGTTATAGCAATATGAATAATAGTAGCGCGGATAATAATAACAGTAATAACGACAATATCAATAGTAATAAGGATAGTAATGATGGAAGGACGATAATCATAACAGGCTCAGCGATAATAATAAGAGAAATAACGATAATATCAACAGAAATATGGATAGTAATAATAGAATGAGGATAATAATAATAGTAATAACGACAATATCAATAGTAATAAAGATAGTAATAATGGAATGAGGATAATCATAACAGGCTCAGCGATAATAATAAGAGAAATAACGATAATATCAACAGAAATATGGGTAGTAATAGTAGAATGAGGATAATAATAACAGTTATAGTCATATGAATAATAGTAGCGGGGATAATAATAATAGTAATAACGACAATATCAATAGTAATAAAGATAGTAATAATGGAAGGACGATAATCATAACAGGCTCAGCGATAATAATAAGAGAAATAACGATAATATCAACAGAAAAAAGGATAGTAATAATAGAATGACGATAATAATAACAGTTATAGCCATATGAATAATAGTAGTAGGGATAATAATAATAGTAATAACGACAATATCAATAGTAATAAAGATAGTAATAATGGAATTAGGATAATGATAACAGTGTCAGCGATAATAATCACTAAAATACCGATAATATCAACAAAAATAAGGATAGAAATAATAGAATGAGGATAATAATAACAGTTATAGCAATGTGAATAAAAGTAGCGGGGATAATAATAATAGTAATAACGACAATATCAATAGTAATAAAGATAGTAATAATGGAATGAGGATAATCATAACAGGCTCAGCGATAATAATAAGAGAAATAACGATAATATCAACAGAAATAAGGATAGTAATAATAAAATGAGGATAATAATAACAGTTATAGCCATATGAATAATAGTAGTAGGGATAATAATAATAGTAATAACGACAATATCAATAGTAATAAAGATAGTAATAATGGAATGACGATAATCATAACAGGCTCAGCGATAATAATAATAGAAATGACGACAATATCAACAGAATTAAGGATAGTAATAATAGAATGAGGATAATAATAACAGTTATAGCCATATGAATAATAGTAGTAGGGATAATAATAATAATAATAACGACAATATCAATAGTAATAAAGATAGTAATAATGGAATGAGGATAATCATAACTGGCACAACGATAGTAATAAGAGGAATAACGATAATATCAACAGAAATAAGGATAGTAATAATAGAATGAGGATAATAATAACAGTTATAGCCATATGAATAATAGTAGTAGGGATAATAATAATAGTAATAACGACAATATCAATAGTAAGAAAGATAGTAAAAATGGAATTAGGATAATGATAACAGTGTCAGCGATAATAATTAAAAAATACCGATAATATCAACAAAAATAAGGATAGAAATAATAGAATGAGGATAATAATAACAGTTATAGCAATGTGAATAATAGTAGCGGGGATAATAATAATAGTAATAACGACAATACCAATAGTAATAAAGATAGTAATAATGGAATGAGGATACTCATAACGGGCTCAGCGATAATAATAAGAGAAATAACGATAATATCAACAGAAATAAGGATAGTAATAATAGAATGAGGATAATAGTAACAGTTATAGGTATATGAATAATAGCAGCGGGGATAATAATAATAGTAATAACGACAATATCAATAGTAATAAAGATAGTAATAATGGAATGAGGATAATCATAACAGGCTCAGCGATAATAATAAGAGAAATAACGATAATATCAACGGAAATAAGGATAGTAATAATAGAATGAGGATAATAGTAACAGTTATAGGGATATGAATAATAGTAGCGGGGATGATAATAATAGTAATAACGACAATATCAATAGTAAGAAAGATAGTAATAATGGAATGAGGATAATCATAACAGGCTCAGCGATAATAATAAGAGAAATAACGATAATATCAACAGAAATATGGGTAGTAATAATAGAATGAGGATAGTAATAACAGTTATAGCGATGTGAATAATAGTAGCGGGGATAATAATAATAGTAATAACGACAATATCAATAGTAATAAAGATAGTAATAATGGAAGGACGATAATCATAACAGGCTCAGCGATAATAATAAGAGAAATAACGATAATATCAACAGAAAAAAGGATAGTAATAATAGAATGAGGATAATAATAACACTTATAGCCATATGAATAATAGTAGTAGGGATAATAATAATAGTAATAACGACAATATCAATAGTAATAAAGATAGTAATAATGGAATTAGGGTAATGATAACAGTGTCAGCGATAATAATCACTAAAATACCGATAATATCAACAAAAATAAGGATAGAAATAATAGAATGAGGATAATAATAACAGTTATAGCAATGTGAATAAAAGTAGCGGGGATAATAATAATAGTAATAACGACAATATCAATAGTAATAAAGATAGTAATAATGGAATGAGGATAATCATAACAGGCTCAGCGATAATAATAAGAGAAATAACGATAATATCAACAGAAATATGGGTAGTAATAGTAGAATGAGGATAATAATAACAGTTATAGCCATATGAATAATAGTAGTAGGGATAATAATAATAGTAATAACGACAATATCAATAGTAATAAAGATAGTAATAATGGAATGACGATAATCATAACAGGCTCAGCGATAATAATAATAGAAATGACGAAAATATCAACAGAATTAAGGATAGTAATAATAGAATGAGGATAATAATAACAGTTATAGCCATATGAATAATAGTAGTAGGGATAATAATAATAATAATAATAACGACAATATCAATAGTAATAAAGATAGTAATAATGGAATGAGGATAATCATAACTGGCACAACGATAATAATAAGAGGAATAACGATAATATCAACAGAAATAAGGATAGTAATAATAGAATGAGGATAATAATAACAGTTATAGCCATATGAATAATAGTAGTAGGGATAATAATAATAGTAATAACGACAATATCAATAGTAAGAAAGATAGTAAAAATGGAATTAGGATAATGATAACAGTGTCAGCGATAATAATCAAAAAATACCGATAATATCAACAAAAATAAGGATAGAAATAATAGAATGAGGATAATAATAACAGTTATAGCAATGTGAATAATAGTAGCGGGGATAATAATAATAGTAATAACGACAATATCAATAGTAATAAGGATAGTAATAATGGAATGAGGATAATCATAACAGGCTCAGCGATAATAATAAGAGAAATAACGATAATATCAACAGAAAAAAGGATAGTAATAATAGAATGAGGATAATAATAACAGTTATAGCCATATGAATAATAGTAGTAGGGATAATAATAATAATAATAACGACAATATCAATAGTAATAAAGATAGTAATAATGGAATGAGGATAATCATAACAGGCACAACGAGAATAATAAGAGAAATAACGATAATATCAACAAAAATAAGGATAGAAATAATAGAATGAGGATAATAATAACAGTTATAGCAATGTGAATAAAAGTAGCGGGGATAATAATAATAGTAATAACGACAATATCAATAGTAATAAAGATAGTTACAATGGAATGAGGATACTCATAACGGGCTCAGCGATAATAATAAGAGAAATAACGATAATATCAACAGAAATAAGGATAGTAATAACAGAATGAGGATAATAGTAACAGTTATAGGTATATGAATAATAGTAGCGGGGATAATAATAATAGTAATAACGACAATATCAATAGTAATAAAGATAGTAATAATGGAATGAGGATAATCATAACAGGCTCAGCGATAACAATAAGAGAAATAACGATAATGTCAACAGAAATATGGGTAGTAATAGTAGAATGAGGATAATAATAACAGTTATAGCCATATGAATAATAGTAGTAGGGATAATAATAATAGTAATAACGACAATATCAATAGTAATAAAGATAGTAATAATGGAATGACGATAATCATAACAGGCTCAGCGATAATAATAATAGAAATGACGACAATATCAACAGAATTAAGGATAGTAATAATAGAATTGAGATAATAATACCACTTATTGCCATATGAATAATAGTAGTAGGAATAATAATAATAGCAATGACGACAATATCAATAGTAATAAAGATAGTTACAATGGAATGAGGATAATTATAACAGTGTCAGCGACAATCATAACAAAAATACCGATAATATCAACAGAAATAAGGACAGCAATAATAGAATGAGGATAATAAGAACAGTTATAGCGATATGAATAATAGTAGCGCGGATAATAATAATAATAACAACGACAATATCAATAGTAATAAAGATAGTAATAATGGAATTAGGATAATCATGACAGGCTCAGCGATAATAATAAGAGAAATAACGATAATATCAACAGAAATAAGGATAGTAATAACAAAATGAGGATAATAATAACAGTTATAGCGATATGAATAATAGTAGCGGGGATAATAATAATAGTAATAACGACAATATCAATAGTAATAAAGATAGTATTAATGGAATGAGGCTAATAATAATAATAGTCTCACCGATAATAAAAAGAGAAACAACGATAATATCAACAGAAATAAGGATAGTAATAATAGTATGTGGATAATAATAACAGTTATAGCCATATGAATAATAGTAGCAGGGATAATAATAATAATAACAACGACAATATCAATAGTAATAAAGATAGTAATAATGGAATGAGGATAATGATAACAGTGTCAGCGATAATAATAACAAAAATACCGATAATATCAACAAAAATAAGGATAGAAATAATAGAATGAGGATAATAATAACAGTTATAGCGATGTGAATAATAGTAGCGGGGATAATAATAATAGTAGTAACGACAATATCAATAGTAATAAAGATAGTAACAATGGAATGAGGATAATCATAACAGGCTCAGCGATAATAATAAGAGAAATAACGATAATATCAACAGAAATATGGATAGTAATAATAGAATGAGGATAATAATAACAGTTATAGCGATGTGAATAATAGTAGCGGGGATAATAATAATAGTAATAACGACAATATCAATAGTAATAAAGATAGTAATAATGGAATGAGGATAATCATAACAGGCTCAGCGATAATATAAAGAGAAATAACGATAATATCAACAGAAAAAAGGATTGTAATAATAGAATGAGGATAATAATAACAGTTATTGCCATATGAATAATAGTAGTAGGGATAATAATAATAATAACGACAATATCAATAGTAATAAAGATAGTAATAATGGAATGAGGATAATCATAACAGGCACAACGAGAATAATAAGAGAAATAACGATAATATCAACAGAAATAAGGATAGTAATAATAGAATGAGGATAATAATAACAGTTATAGCCATATGAATAATAGTAGTAGGGATAATAATAATAGTAATAACGACAATATCAATAGTAATAAAGATAGTAATAATGGAATGAGGATAATCATAACAGGCTCAGCGATAATAATAAGAGAAATAACGATAATATCAACAGAAAAAAGGATTTAAATAATAGAATGAGGATAATAATAACAGTTATAGCCATATGAATAATAGTAGTAGGGATAATAATAGTAATAACGACAATATCAATAGTAATAAAGATAGTAATAATGGAATGAGGATAATCATAACAGGCTCAGCGATAGTAATAAGAGAAATAACGATAATGTCAACAGAAATATGGGTAGTAATAGTAGAATGAGGATAATAATAACAGTTATAGCCATATGAATAATAGTAGTAGGGATAATAATAATAGTAATAACGACAATATCAATAGTAATAAAGATAGTAATAATGGAATGACGATAATCATAACAGGCTCAGCGATAATAATAATAGAAATGACGACAATATCAACAGAATTAAGGATAGTAATAATAGAATTGAGATAATAATAACACTTATTGCCATATGAATAATAGTAGTAGGAATAATAATAATAGCAATGACGACAATATCAATAGTAATAAAGATAGTTACAATGGAATGAGGATAATGATAACAGTGTCAGCGACAATAATAACAAAAATACCGATAATATCAACAGAAATAAGGACAGCAATAATAGAATGAGGATAATAAGAACAGTTATAGCGATATGAATAATAGTAGCGGGGATAATAATAATAGTAATAACGACAATGTCAATAGTAATAAAGATAGTAATAATGGAATGACGATAATCATAACAGGCTCAGCGATAATAATAAGAGAAATAACGATAATATCAACAGAAATAAGGATAGTAATAATAGAATAAGGATAATAATAACAGTTAAAGTGATATGAATAATAGTAACGGGGATAATAATAATAGTGATAACGACAATATCAATAGTAATAAAGATATTAATAATGGAATTAGGATAATCATAACAGGCTCAGCGATAATAATAAGAGAAATAACGATAATATCAACAGAAATAAGGATAGTAATAATAAAATGAGGATAATAATAACAGTTATAGCGATATGAATAATAGTAGCGCGGATAATAATAATAATAACAACGACAATATCAATAGTAATAAAGATAGTAATAATGGAATTAGGATAATTATAACAGGCTCAGCGATAATAATAAGAGAAATAACGATAATATCAACAGAAATAAGGATAGTAATAACAAAATGAGGATAATAATAACAGTTATAGCGATATGAATAATAGTAGCGGGGATAATAATAATAGTAATAACGACAATATCAATAGTAATAAAGATAGTAATAATGGAATGAGGCTAATAATAATAATAGTCTCACCGATAATAAAAAGAGAAACAACGATAATATCAACAGAAATAAGGATAGTAATAATAGTATGTGGATAATAATAACAGTTATAGCCATATGAATAATAGTAGCAGGGATAATAATAATAATAACAACGACAATATCAATAGTAATAAAGATAGTAATAATGGAATGAGGATAATGATAACAGTGTCAGCGATAATAATAACAAAAATACCGATAATATCAACAAAAATAAGGATAGAAATAATAGAATGAGGATAATAATAACAGTTATAGCGATGTGAATAATAGTAGCGGGGATAATAATAATAGTAATAACGACAATATCAATAGTAATAAAGATAGTAACAATGGAATGAGGATAATCATAACAGGCTCAGCGATAATAATAAGAGAAATAACGATAATATCAACAGAAATATGGATAGTAATAATAGAATGAGGATAATAATAACAGTTATAGCGATGTGAATAATAGTAGCGGGGATAATAATAATAGTAATAACGACAATATCAATAGTAATAAAGATAGTAATAATGGAATGAGGATAATCATAACAGGCTCAGCGATAATAATAAGAGAAATAACGATAATATCAAGAGAAAAAAGGATTGTAATAATAGAATGAGGATAATAATAACAGTTATAGCCATATGAATAATAGTAGTAGGGATAATAATAATAATAACGACAATATCAATAGTAATAAAGATAGTAATAATGGAATGAGGATAATCATAACAGGCACAACGAGAATAATAAGAGAAATAACGATAATATCAACAGAAATAAGGATAGTAATAATAGAATGAGGATAATAATAACAGTTATAGCCATATGAATAATAGTAGTAGGGATAATAATAATAGTAATAACGACAATATCAATAGTAATAATGATAGTAATAATGGAATTAGAATAATGATAACAGTGTCAGCGATAATAATAACAAAAATACCGATAATATCAACAAAAATAAGGATAGAAATAATAGAATGAGGATAATAATAACAGTTATAGCAATGTGAATAAAAGTAGCGGGGATAATAATAATAGTAATAACGACAATATCAATAGTAATAAAGATAGTAATAATGGAATGAGGATACTCATAACGGGCTCAGCGATAATAATAAGCGAAATAACGATAATATCAACAGAAATAAGGATAGTAATAATAAAATGAGGATAATAATAACAGTTATAGCAATATGAATAATAGTAGCGCGGATAATAATAACAGTAATAACGACAATATCAATAGTAATAAGGATAGTAATGATGGAAGGACGATAATCATAACAGGCTCAGCGATAATAATAAGAGAAATAACGATAATATCAACAGAAATATGGATAGTAATAATAGAATGAGGATAATAATAATAGTAATAACGACAATATCAATAGTAATAAAGATAGTAATAATGGAATGAGGATAATCATAACAGGCTCAGCGATAATAATAAGAGAAATAACGATAATATCAACAGAAATATGGGTAGTAATAGTAGAATGAGGATAATAATAACAGTTATAGTCATATGAATAATAGTAGCGGGGATAATAATAATAGTAATAACGACAATATCAATAGTAATAAAGATAGTAATAATGGAAGGACGATAATCATAACAGGCTCAGCGATAATAATAAGAGAAATAACGATAATATCAACAGAAAAAAGGATAGTAATAATAGAATGACGATAATAATAACAGTTATAGCCATATGAATAATAGTAGTAGGGATAATAATAATAGTAATAACGACAATATCAATAGTAATAAAGATAGTAATAATGGAATTAGGATAATGATAACAGTGTCAGCGATAATAATCACTAAAATACCGATAATATCAACAAAAATAAGGATAGAAATAATAGAATGAGGATAATAATAACAGTTATAGCAATGTGAATAAAAGTAGCGGGGATAATAATAATAGTAATAACGACAATATCAATAGTAATAAAGATAGTAATAATGGAATGAGGATAATCATAACAGGCTCAGCGATAATAATAAGAGAAATAACGATAATATCAACAGAAATAAGGATAGTAATAATAAAATGAGGATAATAATAACAGTTATAGCCATATGAATAATAGTAGTAGGGATAATAATAATAGTAATAACGACAATATCAATAGTAATAAAGATAGTAATAATGGAATGACGATAATCATAACAGGCTCAGCGATAATAATAATAGAAATGACGACAATATCAACAGAATTAAGGATAGTAATAATAGAATGAGGATAATAATAACAGTTATAGCCATATGAATAATAGTAGTAGGGATAATAATAATAATAATAACGACAATATCAATAGTAATAAAGATAGTAATAATGGAATGAGGATAATCATAACTGGCACAACGATAGTAATAAGAGGAATAACGATAATATCAACAGAAATAAGGATAGTAATAATAGAATGAGGATAATAATAACAGTTATAGCCATATGAATAATAGTAGTAGGGATAATAATAATAGTAATAACGACAATATCAATAGTAAGAAAGATAGTAAAAATGGAATTAGGATAATGATAACAGTGTCAGCGATAATAATTAAAAAATACCGATAATATCAACAAAAATAAGGATAGAAATAATAGAATGAGGATAATAATAACAGTTATAGCAATGTGAATAATAGTAGCGGGGATAATAATAATAGTAATAACGACAATACCAATAGTAATAAAGATAGTAATAATGGAATGAGGATACTCATAACGGGCTCAGCGATAATAATAAGAGAAATAACGATAATATCAACAGAAATAAGGATAGTAATAATAGAATGAGGATAATAGTAACAGTTATAGGTATATGAATAATAGCAGCGGGGATAATAATAATAGTAATAACGACAATATCAATAGTAATAAAGATAGTAATAATGGAATGAGGATAATCATAACAGGCTCAGCGATAATAATAAGAGAAATAACGATAATATCAACGGAAATAAGGATAGTAATAATAGAATGAGGATAATAGTAACAGTTATAGGGATATGAATAATAGTAGCGGGGATGATAATAATAGTAATAACGACAATATCAATAGTAAGAAAGATAGTAATAATGGAATGAGGATAATCATAACAGGCTCAGCGATAATAATAAGAGAAATAACGATAATATCAACAGAAATATGGGTAGTAATAATAGAATGAGGATAGTAATAACAGTTATAGCGATGTGAATAATAGTAGCGGGGATAATAATAATAGTAATAACGACAATATCAATAGTAATAAAGATAGTAATAATGGAAGGACGATAATCATAACAGGCTCAGCGATAATAATAAGAGAAATAACGATAATATCAACAGAAAAAAGGATAGTAATAATAGAATGAGGATAATAATAACACTTATAGCCATATGAATAATAGTAGTAGGGATAATAATAATAGTAATAACGACAATATCAATAGTAATAAAGATAGTAATAATGGAATTAGGGTAATGATAACAGTGTCAGCGATAATAATCACTAAAATACCGATAATATCAACAAAAATAAGGATAGAAATAATAGAATGAGGATAATAATAACAGTTATAGCAATGTGAATAAAAGTAGCGGGGATAATAATAATAGTAATAACGACAATATCAATAGTAATAAAGATAGTAATAATGGAATGAGGATAATCATAACAGGCTCAGCGATAATAATAAGAGAAATAACGATAATATCAACAGAAATATGGGTAGTAATAGTAGAATGAGGATAATAATAACAGTTATAGCCATATGAATAATAGTAGTAGGGATAATAATAATAGTAATAACGACAATATCAATAGTAATAAAGATAGTAATAATGGAATGACGATAATCATAACAGGCTCAGCGATAATAATAATAGAAATGACGAAAATATCAACAGAATTAAGGATAGTAATAATAGAATGAGGATAATAATAACAGTTATAGCCATATGAATAATAGTAGTAGGGATAATAATAATAATAATAATAACGACAATATCAATAGTAATAAAGATAGTAATAATGGAATGAGGATAATCATAACTGGCACAACGATAATAATAAGAGGAATAACGATAATATCAACAGAAATAAGGATAGTAATAATAGAATGAGGATAATAATAACAGTTATAGCCATATGAATAATAGTAGTAGGGATAATAATAATAGTAATAACGACAATATCAATAGTAAGAAAGATAGTAAAAATGGAATTAGGATAATGATAACAGTGTCAGCGATAATAATCAAAAAATACCGATAATATCAACAAAAATAAGGATAGAAATAATAGAATGAGGATAATAATAACAGTTATAGCAATGTGAATAATAGTAGCGGGGATAATAATAATAGTAATAACGACAATATCAATAGTAATAAGGATAGTAATAATGGAATGAGGATAATCATAACAGGCTCAGCGATAATAATAAGAGAAATAACGATAATATCAACAGAAAAAAGGATAGTAATAATAGAATGAGGATAATAATAACAGTTATAGCCATATGAATAATAGTAGTAGGGATAATAATAATAATAATAACGACAATATCAATAGTAATAAAGATAGTAATAATGGAATGAGGATAATCATAACAGGCACAACGAGAATAATAAGAGAAATAACGATAATATCAACAAAAATAAGGATAGAAATAATAGAATGAGGATAATAATAACAGTTATAGCAATGTGAATAAAAGTAGCGGGGATAATAATAATAGTAATAACGACAATATCAATAGTAATAAAGATAGTTACAATGGAATGAGGATACTCATAACGGGCTCAGCGATAATAATAAGAGAAATAACGATAATATCAACAGAAATAAGGATAGTAATAACAGAATGAGGATAATAGTAACAGTTATAGGTATATGAATAATAGTAGCGGGGATAATAATAATAGTAATAACGACAATATCAATAGTAATAAAGATAGTAATAATGGAATGAGGATAATCATAACAGGCTCAGCGATAACAATAAGAGAAATAACGATAATGTCAACAGAAATATGGGTAGTAATAGTAGAATGAGGATAATAATAACAGTTATAGCCATATGAATAATAGTAGTAGGGATAATAATAATAGTAATAACGACAATATCAATAGTAATAAAGATAGTAATAATGGAATGACGATAATCATAACAGGCTCAGCGATAATAATAATAGAAATGACGACAATATCAACAGAATTAAGGATAGTAATAATAGAATTGAGATAATAATACCACTTATTGCCATATGAATAATAGTAGTAGGAATAATAATAATAGCAATGACGACAATATCAATAGTAATAAAGATAGTTACAATGGAATGAGGATAATTATAACAGTGTCAGCGACAATCATAACAAAAATACCGATAATATCAACAGAAATAAGGACAGCAATAATAGAATGAGGATAATAAGAACAGTTATAGCGATATGAATAATAGTAGCGCGGATAATAATAATAATAACAACGACAATATCAATAGTAATAAAGATAGTAATAATGGAATTAGGATAATCATGACAGGCTCAGCGATAATAATAAGAGAAATAACGATAATATCAACAGAAATAAGGATAGTAATAACAAAATGAGGATAATAATAACAGTTATAGCGATATGAATAATAGTAGCGGGGATAATAATAATAGTAATAACGACAATATCAATAGTAATAAAGATAGTATTAATGGAATGAGGCTAATAATAATAATAGTCTCACCGATAATAAAAAGAGAAACAACGATAATATCAACAGAAATAAGGATAGTAATAATAGTATGTGGATAATAATAACAGTTATAGCCATATGAATAATAGTAGCAGGGATAATAATAATAATAACAACGACAATATCAATAGTAATAAAGATAGTAATAATGGAATGAGGATAATGATAACAGTGTCAGCGATAATAATAACAAAAATACCGATAATATCAACAAAAATAAGGATAGAAATAATAGAATGAGGATAATAATAACAGTTATAGCGATGTGAATAATAGTAGCGGGGATAATAATAATAGTAGTAACGACAATATCAATAGTAATAAAGATAGTAACAATGGAATGAGGATAATCATAACAGGCTCAGCGATAATAATAAGAGAAATAACGATAATATCAACAGAAATATGGATAGTAATAATAGAATGAGGATAATAATAACAGTTATAGCGATGTGAATAATAGTAGCGGGGATAATAATAATAGTAATAACGACAATATCAATAGTAATAAAGATAGTAATAATGGAATGAGGATAATCATAACAGGCTCAGCGATAATATAAAGAGAAATAACGATAATATCAACAGAAAAAAGGATTGTAATAATAGAATGAGGATAATAATAACAGTTATTGCCATATGAATAATAGTAGTAGGGATAATAATAATAATAACGACAATATCAATAGTAATAAAGATAGTAATAATGGAATGAGGATAATCATAACAGGCACAACGAGAATAATAAGAGAAATAACGATAATATCAACAGAAATAAGGATAGTAATAATAGAATGAGGATAATAATAACAGTTATAGCCATATGAATAATAGTAGTAGGGATAATAATAATAGTAATAACGACAATATCAATAGTAATAAAGATAGTAATAATGGAATGAGGATAATCATAACAGGCTCAGCGATAATAATAAGAGAAATAACGATAATATCAACAGAAAAAAGGATTTAAATAATAGAATGAGGATAATAATAACAGTTATAGCCATATGAATAATAGTAGTAGGGATAATAATAGTAATAACGACAATATCAATAGTAATAAAGATAGTAATAATGGAATGAGGATAATCATAACAGGCTCAGCGATAATAATAAGAGAAATAACGATAATGTCAACAGAAATATGGGTAGTAATAGTAGAATGAGGATAATAATAACAGTTATAGCCATATGAATAATAGTAGTAGGGATAATAATAATAGTAATAACGACAATATCAATAGTAATAAAGATAGTAATAATGGAATGACGATAATCATAACAGGCTCAGCGATAATAATAATAGAAATGACGACAATATCAACAGAATTAAGGATAGTAATAATAGAATTGAGATAATAATAACACTTATTGCCATATGAATAATAGTAGTAGGAATAATAATAATAGCAATGACGACAATATCAATAGTAATAAAGATAGTTACAATGGAATGAGGATAATGATAACAGTGTCAGCGACAATAATAACAAAAATACCGATAATATCAACAGAAATAAGGACAGCAATAATAGAATGAGGATAATAAGAACAGTTATAGCGATATGAATAATAGTAGCGGGGATAATAATAATAGTAATAACGACAATGTCAATAGTAATAAAGATAGTAATAATGGAATGACGATAATCATAACAGGCTCAGCGATAATAATAAGAGAAATAACGATAATATCAACAGAAATAAGGATAGTAATAATAGAATAAGGATAATAATAACAGTTAAAGTGATATGAATAATAGTAACGGGGATAATAATAATAGTGATAACGACAATATCAATAGTAATAAAGATATTAATAATGGAATTAGGATAATCATAACAGGCTCAGCGATAATAATAAGAGAAATAACGATAATATCAACAGAAATAAGGATAGTAATAATAAAATGAGGATAATAATAACAGTTATAGCGATATGAATAATAGTAGCGCGGATAATAATAATAATAACAACGACAATATCAATAGTAATAAAGATAGTAATAATGGAATTAGGATAATTATAACAGGCTCAGCGATAATAATAAGAGAAATAACGATAATATCAACAGAAATAAGGATAGTAATAACAAAATGAGGATAATAATAACAGTTATAGCGATATGAATAATAGTAGCGGGGATAATAATAATAGTAATAACGACAATATCAATAGTAATAAAGATAGTAATAATGGAATGAGGCTAATAATAATAATAGTCTCACCGATAATAAAAAGAGAAACAACGATAATATCAACAGAAATGAGGATAGTAATAACAGAATGAGGATAATAGTAACAGTTATAGGTATATGAATAACAGTAGCGGGGATAATAATAATAGTAATAACGACAATATCAATAGTACTAAAGATAGTTACAATGGAATGAGGATAATGATAACAGTGTCAGCGATAATAATAACAAAAATACCGATAATATCAACAGAAATAAGCATATTAATAATAGAATTGAGGATAGTAATAATAGTTATAGCGATATGAATAATAGTAGGGCGGATAATAATAATAGTAATAACGACAATATCAATAGTAATAAAGATAGTAATAATGGAAGGACGATAATCATAACAGGCTCAGCGATAATAATAAGAGAAATAACGATAATATCAACAGAAAAAAGGATAGTAATAATAGAATGAGGATAATAATAACAGTTATAGCCATATGAATAATAGTAGTAGGGATAATAATAATAATAATAACGACAATATCAATAGTAATAAAGATAGTGATAATGGAATGAGGATAATGATAACAGTGTCAGCGATAATAATAACAAAAATACCGATAATATCAACAAAAATAAGGATAGAAATAATAGAATGAGGATAATAATAACAGTTATAGCGATGTGAATAATAGTAGCGGGGATAATAATAATAGTAATAACGACAATATCAATTGTAATAAAGATAGTAATAATGGAATGAGGATACTCATAACGGGCTCAGCGATAATAATAAGAGAAATAACGATAATATCAACAGAAATAAGGATAGTAATAATAGAATGAGGATAATAGTGACAGTTATAGGGATATGAATAATAGTAGCGGGGATGATAATAATAGTAATAACGACAATATCAATAGTAAGAAAGATAGTAATAATGGAATGAGGATAATCAAAGCAGGCTCAGCGATAATAATAAGAGAAATAACGATAATATCAACAGAAATATGGGTAGTAATAATAGAATGAGGATAGTAATAACAGTTATAGCGATGTGAATAATAGTAGCGGGGATAATAATAATAGTAATAACGACAATATCAATAGTAATAAAGGTAGTAATAATGGAATGAGGATAATCATAACAGGCTCAGCGATAATAATACGAGAAATAACGATAATATCAACAGAAATAAGGACAGTAATAATAGAATTGAGATAATAATAACAGTTATAGCCATATGAGTAATAGCAGTAGGAATAATAATAATAGTAATAACGACAATATCAATAGTAATAAAGGTAGAAATAATGGAATGAGGCTAAGAATAATAATAGTCTCACCGATAATAAAAAGAGAAACAACGATAATATCAACAGAAATAAGGATAGTAATAATAGAATGAGGATAATAGTAACAGTTATAGCGATATGAATAATAGAAGCTGGGATAATAATAATAGTAATAACGACAATATCAATAGTAATAAAGATAGTAACAATGGAATTAGGATAATCATAACAGGCTCAGCGATAATAATAAGAGAAATAACGATAATATCAACAGAAATAAGGATAGTAATAATAAAATGAGGATAATAATAACAGTTATAGCCATATGAATAATAGTAGTAGGGATAATAATAATAGTAATAACGACAATATCAATCGTAACAAAGATAGTAATAATGGAATGACGATAATCATAACAGGCTCAGCGATAATAATAATAGATATGACGACAATATCAACAGAATTAAGGATAGTAATAATAGAATGAGGATAATAATAACAGTTATAGCCATATGAATAATAGTAGTAGGGATAATAATAATAATAATAACGACAATATCAATAGTAATAAAGATAGTAATAATGGAATGAGGATAATGATAACAGTGTCAGCGATAATAATAACAAAAATACCGATAATATCAACAAAAATAAGGATAGAAATAATAGAATGAGGATAATAATAACAGTTATAGCGATGTGAATAATAGTAGCGGGGATAATAATAATAGTAATAACGACAATATCAATAGTAATAAAGATAGTAACAATGGAATGAGGATAATCATAACAGGCTCAGCGATAATAATAAGAGAAATAACGATAATATCAACAGAAATATGGATAGTAATAATAGAATGAGGATAATAATAACAGTTATAGCGATGTGAATAATAGTAGCGGGGATAATAATAATAGTAATAACGACAATATCAATAGTAATAAAGATAGTAATAATGGAATGAGGATAATCATAACAGGCTCAGCGATAATAATAAGAGAAATAACGATAATATCAACAGAAAAAAGGATTGTAATAATAGAATGAGGATAATAATAACAGTTATAGCCATATGAATAATAGTAGTAGGGATAATAATAATAATAACGACAATATCAATAGTAATAAAGATAGTAATAATGGAATGAGGATAATCATAACAGGCACAACGAGAATAATAAGAGAAATAACGATAATATCAACAGAAATAAGGATAGTAATAATAGAATGAGGATAATAATAACAGTTATAGCCATATGAATAATAGTAGTAGGGATAATAATAATAGTAATAACGACAATATCAATAGTAATAATGATAGTAATAATGGAATTAGAATAATGATAACAGTGTCAGCGATAATAATAACAAAAATACCGATAATATCAACAAAAATAAGGATAGAAATAATAGAATGAGGATAATAATAACAGTTATAGCAATGTGAATAAAAGTAGCGGGGATAATAATAATAGTAATAACGACAATATCAATAGTAATAAAGATAGTAATAATGGAATGAGGATACTCATAACGGGCTCAGCGATAATAATAAGCGAAATAACGATAATATCAACAGAAATGAGGATAGTAATAACAGAATGAGGATAATAGTAACAGTTATAGGTATATGAATAACAGTAGCGGGGATAATAATAATAGTAATAACGACAATATCAATAGTACTAAAGATAGTTACAATGGAATGAGGATAATGATAACAGTGTCAGCGATAATAATAACAAAAATACCGATAATATCAACAGAAATAAGCATATTAATAATAGAATTGAGGATAGTAATAATAGTTATAGCGATATGAATAATAGTAGGGCGGATAATAATAATAGTAATAACGACAATATCAATAGTAATAAAGATAGTAATAATGGAAGGACGATAATCATAACAGGCTCAGCGATAATAATAAGAGAAATAACGATAATATCAACAGAAAAAAGGATAGTAATAATAGAATGAGGATAATAATAACAGTTATAGCCATATGAATAATAGTAGTAGGGATAATAATAATAATAATAACGACAATATCAATAGTAATAAAGATAGTGATAATGGAATGAGGATAATGATAACAGTGTCAGCGATAATAATAACAAAAATACCGATAATATCAACAAAAATAAGGATAGAAATAATAGAATGAGGATAATAATAACAGTTATAGCGATGTGAATAATAGTAGCGGGGATAATAATAATAGTAATAACGACAATATCAATTGTAATAAAGATAGTAATAATGGAATGAGGATACTCATAACGGGCTCAGCGATAATAATAAGAGAAATAACGATAATATCAACAGAAATAAGGATAGTAATAATAGAATGAGGATAATAGTGACAGTTATAGGGATATGAATAATAGTAGCGGGGATGATAATAATAGTAATAACGACAATATCAATAGTAAGAAAGATAGTAATAATGGAATGAGGATAATCAAAGCAGGCTCAGCGATAATAATAAGAGAAATAACGATAATATCAACAGAAATATGGGTAGTAATAATAGAATGAGGATAGTAATAACAGTTATAGCGATGTGAATAATAGTAGCGGGGATAATAATAATAGTAATAACGACAATATCAATAGTAATAAAGGTAGTAATAATGGAATGAGGATAATCATAACAGGCTCAGCGATAATAATAAGAGAAATAACGATAATATCAACAGAAATAAGGACAGTAATAATAGAATTGAGATAATAATAACAGTTATAGCCATATGAGTAATAGCAGTAGGAATAATAATAATAGTAATAACGACAATATCAATAGTAATAAAGGTAGAAATAATGGAATGAGGCTAAGAATAATAATAGTCTCACCGATAATAAAAAGAGAAACAACGATAATATCAACAGAAATAAGGATAGTAATAATAGAATGAGGATAATAGTAACAGTTATAGCGATATGAATAATAGAAGCGGGGATAATAATAATAGTAATAACGACAATATCAATAGTAATAAAGATAGTAACAATGGAATTAGGATAATCATAACAGGCTCAGCGATAATAATAAGAGAAATAACGATAATATCAACAGAAATAAGGATAGTAATAATAAAATGAGGATAATAATAACAGTTATAGCCATATGAATAATAGTAGTAGGGATAATAATAATAGTAATAACGACAATATCAATAGTAACAAAGATAGTAATAATGGAATGACGATAATCATAACAGGCTCAGCGATAATAATAATAGATATGACGACAATATCAACAGAATTAAGGATAGTAATAATAGAATGAGGATAATAATAACAGTTATAGCCATATGAATAATAGTAGTAGGGATAATAATAATAATAATAACGACAATATCAATAGTAATAAAGATAGTAATAATGGAATGAGGATAATCATAACTGGCACAACGATAATAATAAGAGGAATAACGATAATATCAACAGAAATAAGGATAGTAATAATAGAATGAGGATAATAATAACAGTTATAGCCATATGAATAATAGTAGTAGGGATAATAATAATAGTAATAACGACAATATCAATAGTAAGAAAGATAGTAAAAATGGAATTAGGATAATGATAACAGTGTCAGCGATAATAATAAAAAAATACCGATAATATCAACAAAAATAAGGATAGAAATAATAGAATGAGGATAATAATAACAGTTATAGCAATGTGAATAATAGTAGCGGGGATAATAATAATAGTAATAACGACAATATCAATACTAATAAAGATAGTAATAATGGAATGAGGATACTCATAACGGGCTCAGCGATAATAATAAGAGAAATAACGATAATATCAACAGAAATAAGGATAGTAATAATAGAATGAGGATAATAGTAACAGTTATAGGTATATGAATAATAGTAGCGGGGATAATAATAATAGTAATAACGACAATATCAATAGTAATAAAGATAGTAATAATGGAATGAGGATAATCATAACAGGCTCAGCGATAATAATAAGAGAAATAACGATAATATCAACGGAAATAAGGATAGTAATAATAGAATGAGGATAATAGTAACAGTTATAGGGATATGAATAATAGTAGCGGGGATGATAATAATAGTAATAACGACAATATCAATAGTAAGAAAGATAGTAATAATGGAATGAGGATAATCATAACAGGCTCAGCGATAATAATAAGAGAAATAACGATAATATCAACAGAAATATGGGTAGTAATAATAGAATGAGGATAGTAATAACAGTTATAGCGATGTGAATAATAGTAGCGGGGATAATAATAATAGTAATAACGACAATATCAATAGTAATAAAGATAGTAATAATGGAGGGACGATAATCATAACAGGCTCAGCGATAATAATAAGAGAAATAACGATAATATCAACAGAAAAAAGGATAGTAATAATAGAATGAGGATAATAATAACAGTTATAGCCATATGAATAATAGTAGTAGGGATAATAATAATAGTAATAACGACAATATCAATAGTAATAAAGATAGTAATAATGGAATTAGGATAATGATAACAGTGTCAGCGATAATAATCACTAAAATACCGATAATATCAACAAAAATAAGGATAGAAATAATAGAATGAGGATAATAATAACAGTTATAGCAATGTGAATAAAAGTAGCGGGGATAATAATAATAGTAATAACGACAATATCAATAGTAATAAAGATAGTAATAATGGAATGAGGATAATCATAACAGGCTCAGCGATAATAATAAGAGAAATAACGATAATATCAACAGAAATATGGGTAGTAATAGTAGAATGAGGATAATAATAAGAGTTATAGCCATATGAATAATAGTAGTAGGGATAATAATAATAGTAATAACGACAATATCAATAGTAATAAAGATAGTAATAATGGAATGACGATAATCATAACAGGCTCAGCGATAATAATAATAGAAATGACGACAATATCAACAGAATTAAGGATAGTAATAATAGAATGCGGATAATAATAACAGTTATAGCCATATGAATAATAGTAGTAGGGATAATAATAATAATAATAATAACGACAATATCAATAGTAATAAAGATAGTAATAATGGAATGAGGATAATCATAACTGGCACAACGATAATAATAAGAGGAATAACGATAATATCAACAGAAATAAGGATAGTAATAATAGAATGAGGATAATAATAACGAGTTATAGCCATATGAATAATAGTAGTAGGGATAATAATAATAGTAATAACGACAATATCAATAGTAAGAAAGATAGTAAAAATGGAATTAGGATAATGATAACAGTGTCAGCGATAATAATCAAAAAATACCGATAATATCAACAAAAATAAGGATAGAAATAATAGAATGAGGATAATAATAACAGTTATAGCAATGTGAATAATAGTAGCGGGGATAATAATAATAGTAATAACGACAATATCAATAGTAATAAAGATAGTAATAATGGAATGAGGATACTAATAACGGGCTCAGCGATAATAATAAGAGAAATAACGATAATATCAACAGAAATAAGGATAGTAATAATAGAATGAGGATAATAGTAACAGTTATAGGTATATGAATAATAGTAGCGGGGATAATAATAATAGTAATAACGACAATATCAATAGTAATAAGGATAGTAATAATGGAATGAGGATAATCATAACAGGCTCAGCGATAATAATAAGAGAAATAACGATAATATCAACAGAAAAAAGGATAGTAACAATAGAATGAGGATAATAATAACAGTTATAGCCATATGAATAATAGTAGTAGGGATAATAATAATAATAATAACGACAATATCAATAGTAAGAAAGATAGTAATAATGGAATGAGGATAATCAAAGCAGGCTCAGCGATAATAATAAGAGAAATAACGATAATATCAACAGAAATATGGGTAGTAATAATAGAATGAGGATAGTAATAACAGTTATAGCGATGTGAATAATAGTAGCGGGGATAATAATAATAGTAATAACGACAATATCAATAGTAATAAAGGTAGTAATAATGGAATGAGGATAATCATAACAGGATCAGCGATAATAATAAGAGAAATAACGATAATATCAACAGAAATAAGGACAGTAATAATAGAATTGAGATAATAATAACAGTTATAGCCATATGAGTAATAGCAGTAGGAATAATAATAATAGTAATAACGACAATATCAATAGTAATAAAGGTAGAAATAATGGAATGAGGCTAAGAATAATAATAGTCTCACCGATAATAAAAAGAGAAACAACGACAATATCAACAGAAATAAGGATAGTAATAATAGAATGAGGATAATAGTAACAGTTATAGCGATATGAATAATAGAAGCGGGGATAATAATAATAGTAATAACGACAATATCAATAGTAATAAAGATAGTAACAATGGAATTAGGATAATCATAACAGGCTCAGCGATAATAATAAGAGAAATAACGATAATATCAACAGAAATAAGGATAGTAACAATAGAATGAGGATAATAGTAACAGTTATAGGGATATGAATAATAGTAGCGGGGATGATAATAATAGTAATAACGACAATATCAATAGTAAGAAAGATAGTAATAATGGAATGAGGATAATCATAACAGGCTCAGCGATAATAATAAGAGAAATAACGATAATATCAACAGAAATATGGGTAGTAATAATAGAATGAGGATAGTAATAACAGTTATAGCGATGTGAATAATAGTAGCGGGGATAATAATAATAGTAATAACGACAATATCAATAGTAATAAAGATAGTAATAATGGAAGGACGATAATCATAACAGGCTCAGCGATAATAATAAGAGAAATAACGATAATATCAACAGAAAAAAGGATAGTAATAATAGAATGAGGATAATAATAACAGTTATAGCCATATGAATAATAGTAGTAGGGATAATAATAATAGTAATAACGACAATATCAATAGTAATAAAGATAGTAATAATGGAATTAGGATAATGATAACAGTGTCAGCGATAATAATCACTAAAATACCGATAATATCAACAAAAATAAGGATAGAAATAATAGAATGAGGATAATAATAACAGTTATAGCAATGTGAATAAAAGTAGCGGGGATAATAATAATAGTAATAACGACAATATCAATAGTAATAAAGATAGTAATAATGGAATGAGGATAATCATAACAGGCTCAGCGATAATAATAAGAGAAATAACGATAATATCAACAGAAATATGGGTAGTAATAGTAGAATGAGGATAATAATAACAGTTATAGCCATATGAATAATAGTAGTAGGGATAATAATAATAGTAGTAACGACAATATCAATAGTAATAAAGATAGTAATAATGGAAGGACGATAATCATAACAGGCTCAGCGATAATAATAAGAGAAATAACGATAATATCAACAGAAAAAAGGATAGTAATAATAGAATGAGGATAATAATAACAGTTATAGCCATATGAATAATAGTAGTAGGGATAATAATAATAGTAATAACGACAATATCAATAGTAATAAAGATAGTAATAATGGAATTAGGATAATGATAACAGTGTCAGCGATAATAATCACTAAAATACCGATAATATCAACAAAAATAAGGATAGAAATAATAGAATGAGGATAATAATAACAGTTATAGCAATGTGAATAAAAGTAGCGGGGATAATAATAATAGTAATAACGACAATATCAATAGTAATAAAGATAGTAATAATGGAATGAGGATAATCATAACAGGCTCAGCGATAATAATAAGAGAAATAACGATAATATCAACAGAAATATGGGTAGTAATAGTAGAATGAGGATAATAATAACAGTTATAGCCATATGAATAATAGTAGTAGGGATAATAATAATAGTAGTAACGACAATATCAATAGTAATAAAGATAGTAATAATGGAATGACGATAATCATAACAGGCTCAGCGATAATAATAATAGAAATGACGACAATATCAACAGAATTAAGGATAGTAATAATAGAATGAGGATAATAATAACAGTTATAGCCATATGAATAATAGTAGTAGGGATAATAATAATAATAATAATAACGACAATATCAATAGTAATAAAGATAGTAATAATGGAATGACGATAATCATAACTGGCACAACGATAATAATAAGAGGAATAACGATAATATCAACAGAAATAAGGATAGTAATAATAGAATGAGGATAATAATAACAGTTATAGCCATATGAATAATAGTAGTAGGGATAATAATAATAGTAATAACGACAATATCAATAGTAAGAAAGATAGTAAAAATGGAATTAGGATAATGATAACAGTGTCAGCGATAATAATCAAAAAATACCGATAATATCAACAAAAATAAGGATAGAAATAATAGAATGAGGATAATAATAACAGTTATAGCAATGTGAATAATAGTAGCGGGGATAATAATAATAGTAATAACGACAATATCAATAGTAATAAAGATAGTAATAATGGAATGAGGATACTCATAAAGGGCTCAGCGATAATAATAAGAGAAATAACGATAATATCAACAGAAATAAGGATAGTAATAATAGAATGAGGATAATAGTAACAGTTATAGGTATATGAATAATAGTAGCGGGGATAATAATAATAGTAATAACGACAATATCAATAGTAATAAAGATAGTAATAATGGAATGAGGATAATCATAACAGGCTCAGCGATAATAATAAGAGAAATAACGATAATATCAACGGAAATAAGGATAGTAATAATAGAATGAGGATAATAGTAACAGTTATAGGGATATGAATAATAGTAGCGGGGATCATAATAATAGTAATAACGACAATATCAATAGTAAGAAAGATAGTAATAATGGAATGAGGATAATCATAACAGGCTCAGCGATAATAATAAGAGAAATAACGATAATATCAACAGAAATATGGGTAGTAATAATAGAATGAGGATAGTAATAACAGTTATAGCGATGTGAATAATAGTAGCGGGGATAATAATAATAGTAATAACGACAATATCAATAGTAATAAAGATAGTAATAATGGAAGGACGATAATCATAACAGGCTCAGCGATAATAATAAGAGAAATAACGATAATATCAACAGAAAAAAGGATAGTAATAATAGAATGAGGATAATAATAACAGTTATAGCCATATGAATAATAGTAGTAGGGATAATAATAATAGTAATAACGACAATATCAATAGTAATAAAGATAGTAATAATGGAATTAGGATAATGATAACAGTGTCAGCGATAATAATCACTAAAATACCGATAATATCAACAAAAATAAGGATAGAAATAATAGAATGAGGATAATAATAACAGTTATAGCAATGTGAATAAAAGTAGCGGGGATAATAATAATAGTAATAACGACAATATCAATAGTAATAAAGATAGTAATAATGGAATGAGGATAATCATAACAGGCTCAGCGATAATAATAAGAGAAATAACGATAATATCAACAGAAATATGGGTAGTAATAGTAGAATGAGGATAATAATAACAGTTATAGCCATATGAATAATAGTAGTAGGGATAATAATAATAGTAATAACGACAATATCAATAGTAATAAAGATAGTAATAATGGAATGACGATAATCATAACAGGCTCAGCGATAATAATAATAGAAATGACGACAATATCAACAGAATTAAGGATAGTAATAATAGAATGAGGATAATAATAACAGTTATAGCCATATGAATAATAGTAGTAGGGATAATAATAATAATAATAATAACGACAATATCAATAGTAATAAAGATAGTAATAATGGAATGAGGATAATCATAACTGGCACAACGATAATAATAAGAGGAATAACGATAATATCAACAGAAATAAGGATAGTAATAATAGAATGAGGATAATAATAACAGTTATAGCCATATGAATAATAGTAGTAGGGATAATAATAATAGTAATAACGACAATACCAATAGTAATAATGATAGTAATAATGGAATTAGGATAATGATAACAGTGTCAGCGATAATAATCGCTAAAATACCGATAATATCAACAAAAATAAGGATAGAAATAATAGAATGAGGATAATAATAACAGTTATAGCAATGTGAATAAAAGTAGCGGGGATAATAATAATAGTAATAACGACAATATCAATAGTAATAAAGATAGTAATAATGGAAGGACGATAATCATAACAGGCTCAGCGATAATAATAAGAGAAATAACGATAATATCAACAGAAAAAAGGATAGTAATAATAGAATGAGGATAATAATAACAGTTATAGCCATATGAATAATAGTAGTAGGGATAATAATAATAATAATAACGACAATATCAATAGTAATAAAGATAGTAATAATGGAATGAGGATAATGATAACAGTGTCAGCGATAATAATAACAAAAATACCGATAATATCAACAAAAATAAGGATAGAAATAATAGAATGAGGATAATAATAACAGTTATAGCGATGTGAATAATAGTAGCGGGGATAATAATAATAGTAATAACGACAATATCAATAGTAATAAAGATAGTAATAATGGAATGAGGATACTCATAACGGGCTCAGCGATAATAATAAGAGAAATAACGATAATATCAACAGAAATAAGGATAGTAATAATAGAATGAGGATAATAGTAACAGTTATAGGGATATGAATAATAGTAGCGGGGATCATAATAATAGTAATAACGACAATATCAATAGTAAGAAAGATAGTAATAATGGAATGAGGATAATCATAACAGGCTCAGCGATAATAATAAGAGAAATAACGATAATATCAACAGAAATATGGGTAGTAATAATAGAATGAGGATAGTAATAACAGTTATAGGGATATGAATAATAGTAGCGGGGATGATAATAATAGTAATAACGACAATATCAATAGTAAGAAAGATAGTAATAATGGAATGAGGATAATCATAACAGGCTCAGCGATAATAATAAGAGAAATAACGATAATATCAACAGAAATATGGGTAGTAATAATAGAATGAGGATAGTAATAACAGTTATAGCGATGTGAATAATAGTAGCGGGGATAATAATAATAGTAATAACGACAATATCAATAGTAATAAAGATAGTAATAATGGAGGGACGATAATCATAACAGGCTCAGCGATAATAATAAGAGAAATAACGATAATATCAACAGAAAAAAGGATAGTAATAATAGAATGAGGATAATAATAACAGTTATAGCCATATGAATAATAGTAGTAGGGATAATAATAATAGTAATAACGACAATATCAATAGTAATAAAGATAGTAATAATGGAATTAGGATAATGATAACAGTGTCAGCGATAATAATCACTAAAATACCGATAATATCAACAAAAATAAGGATAGAAATAATAGAATGAGGATAATAATAACAGTTATAGCAATGTGAATAAAAGTAGCGGGGATAATAATAATAGTAATAACGACAATATCAATAGTAATAAAGATAGTAATAATGGAATGAGGATAATCATAACAGGCTCAGCGATAATAATAAGAGAAATAACGATAATATCAACAGAAATATGGGTAGTAATAGTAGAATGAGGATAATAATAAGAGTTATAGCCATATGAATAATAGTAGTAGGGATAATAATAATAGTAATAACGACAATATCAATAGTAATAAAGATAGTAATAATGGAATGACGATAATCATAACAGGCTCAGCGATAATAATAATAGAAATGACGACAATATCAACAGAATTAAGGATAGTAATAATAGAATGCGGATAATAATAACAGTTATAGCCATATGAATAATAGTAGTAGGGATAATAATAATAATAATAATAACGACAATATCAATAGTAATAAAGATAGTAATAATGGAATGAGGATAATCATAACTGGCACAACGATAATAATAAGAGGAATAACGATAATATCAACAGAAATAAGGATAGTAATAATAGAATGAGGATAATAATAACGAGTTATAGCCATATGAATAATAGTAGTAGGGATAATAATAATAGTAATAACGACAATATCAATAGTAAGAAAGATAGTAAAAATGGAATTAGGATAATGATAACAGTGTCAGCGATAATAATCAAAAAATACCGATAATATCAACAAAAATAAGGATAGAAATAATAGAATGAGGATAATAATAACAGTTATAGCAATGTGAATAATAGTAGCGGGGATAATAATAATAGTAATAACGACAATATCAATAGTAATAAAGATAGTAATAATGGAATGAGGATACTAATAACGGGCTCAGCGATAATAATAAGAGAAATAACGATAATATCAACAGAAATAAGGATAGTAATAATAGAATGAGGATAATAGTAACAGTTATAGGTATATGAATAATAGTAGCGGGGATAATAATAATAGTAATAACGACAATATCAATAGTAATAAGGATAGTAATAATGGAATGAGGATAATCATAACAGGCTCAGCGATAATAATAAGAGAAATAACGATAATATCAACAGAAAAAAGGATAGTAACAATAGAATGAGGATAATAATAACAGTTATAGCCATATGAATAATAGTAGTAGGGATAATAATAATAATAATAACGACAATATCAATAGTAAGAAAGATAGTAATAATGGAATGAGGATAATCAAAGCAGGCTCAGCGATAATAATAAGAGAAATAACGATAATATCAACAGAAATATGGGTAGTAATAATAGAATGAGGATAGTAATAACAGTTATAGCGATGTGAATAATAGTAGCGGGGATAATAATAATAGTAATAACGACAATATCAATAGTAATAAAGGTAGTAATAATGGAATGAGGATAATCATAACAGGATCAGCGATAATAATAAGAGAAATAACGATAATATCAACAGAAATAAGGACAGTAATAATAGAATTGAGATAATAATAACAGTTATAGCCATATGAGTAATAGCAGTAGGAATAATAATAATAGTAATAACGACAATATCAATAGTAATAAAGGTAGAAATAATGGAATGAGGCTAAGAATAATAATAGTCTCACCGATAATAAAAAGAGAAACAACGACAATATCAACAGAAATAAGGATAGTAATAATAGAATGAGGATAATAGTAACAGTTATAGCGATATGAATAATAGAAGCGGGGATAATAATAATAGTAATAACGACAATATCAATAGTAATAAAGATAGTAACAATGGAATTAGGATAATCATAACAGGCTCAGCGATAATAATAAGAGAAATAACGATAATATCAACAGAAATAAGGATAGTAACAATAGAATGAGGATAATAGTAACAGTTATAGGGATATGAATAATAGTAGCGGGGATGATAATAATAGTAATAACGACAATATCAATAGTAAGAAAGATAGTAATAATGGAATGAGGATAATCATAACAGGCTCAGCGATAATAATAAGAGAAATAACGATAATATCAACAGAAATATGGGTAGTAATAATAGAATGAGGATAGTAATAACAGTTATAGCGATGTGAATAATAGTAGCGGGGATAATAATAATAGTAATAACGACAATATCAATAGTAATAAAGATAGTAATAATGGAAGGACGATAATCATAACAGGCTCAGCGATAATAATAAGAGAAATAACGATAATATCAACAGAAAAAAGGATAGTAATAATAGAATGAGGATAATAATAACAGTTATAGCCATATGAATAATAGTAGTAGGGATAATAATAATAGTAATAACGACAATATCAATAGTAATAAAGATAGTAATAATGGAATTAGGATAATGATAACAGTGTCAGCGATAATAATCACTAAAATACCGATAATATCAACAAAAATAAGGATAGAAATAATAGAATGAGGATAATAATAACAGTTATAGCAATGTGAATAAAAGTAGCGGGGATAATAATAATAGTAATAACGACAATATCAATAGTAATAAAGATAGTAATAATGGAATGAGGATAATCATAACAGGCTCAGCGATAATAATAAGAGAAATAACGATAATATCAACAGAAATATGGGTAGTAATAGTAGAATGAGGATAATAATAACAGTTATAGCCATATGAATAATAGTAGTAGGGATAATAATAATAGTAGTAACGACAATATCAATAGTAATAAAGATAGTAATAATGGAAGGACGATAATCATAACAGGCTCAGCGATAATAATAAGAGAAATAACGATAATATCAACAGAAAAAAGGATAGTAATAATAGAATGAGGATAATAATAACAGTTATAGCCATATGAATAATAGTAGTAGGGATAATAATAATAGTAATAACGACAATATCAATAGTAATAAAGATAGTAATAATGGAATTAGGATAATGATAACAGTGTCAGCGATAATAATCACTAAAATACCGATAATATCAACAAAAATAAGGATAGAAATAATAGAATGAGGATAATAATAACAGTTATAGCAATGTGAATAAAAGTAGCGGGGATAATAATAATAGTAATAACGACAATATCAATAGTAATAAAGATAGTAATAATGGAATGAGGATAATCATAACAGGCTCAGCGATAATAATAAGAGAAATAACGATAATATCAACAGAAATATGGGTAGTAATAGTAGAATGAGGATAATAATAACAGTTATAGCCATATGAATAATAGTAGTAGGGATAATAATAATAGTAGTAACGACAATATCAATAGTAATAAAGATAGTAATAATGGAATGACGATAATCATAACAGGCTCAGCGATAATAATAATAGAAATGACGACAATATCAACAGAATTAAGGATAGTAATAATAGAATGAGGATAATAATAACAGTTATAGCCATATGAATAATAGTAGTAGGGATAATAATAATAATAATAATAACGACAATATCAATAGTAATAAAGATAGTAATAATGGAATGACGATAATCATAACTGGCACAACGATAATAATAAGAGGAATAACGATAATATCAACAGAAATAAGGATAGTAATAATAGAATGAGGATAATAATAACAGTTATAGCCATATGAATAATAGTAGTAGGGATAATAATAATAGTAATAACGACAATATCAATAGTAAGAAAGATAGTAAAAATGGAATTAGGATAATGATAACAGTGTCAGCGATAATAATCAAAAAATACCGATAATATCAACAAAAATAAGGATAGAAATAATAGAATGAGGATAATAATAACAGTTATAGCAATGTGAATAATAGTAGCGGGGATAATAATAATAGTAATAACGACAATATCAATAGTAATAAAGATAGTAATAATGGAATGAGGATACTCATAAAGGGCTCAGCGATAATAATAAGAGAAATAACGATAATATCAACAGAAATAAGGATAGTAATAATAGAATGAGGATAATAGTAACAGTTATAGGTATATGAATAATAGTAGCGGGGATAATAATAATAGTAATAACGACAATATCAATAGTAATAAAGATAGTAATAATGGAATGAGGATAATCATAACAGGCTCAGCGATAATAATAAGAGAAATAACGATAATATCAACGGAAATAAGGATAGTAATAATAGAATGAGGATAATAGTAACAGTTATAGGGATATGAATAATAGTAGCGGGGATCATAATAATAGTAATAACGACAATATCAATAGTAAGAAAGATAGTAATAATGGAATGAGGATAATCATAACAGGCTCAGCGATAATAATAAGAGAAATAACGATAATATCAACAGAAATATGGGTAGTAATAATAGAATGAGGATAGTAATAACAGTTATAGCGATGTGAATAATAGTAGCGGGGATAATAATAATAGTAATAACGACAATATCAATAGTAATAAAGATAGTAATAATGGAAGGACGATAATCATAACAGGCTCAGCGATAATAATAAGAGAAATAACGATAATATCAACAGAAAAAAGGATAGTAATAATAGAATGAGGATAATAATAACAGTTATAGCCATATGAATAATAGTAGTAGGGATAATAATAATAGTAATAACGACAATATCAATAGTAATAAAGATAGTAATAATGGAATTAGGATAATGATAACAGTGTCAGCGATAATAATCACTAAAATACCGATAATATCAACAAAAATAAGGATAGAAATAATAGAATGAGGATAATAATAACAGTTATAGCAATGTGAATAAAAGTAGCGGGGATAATAATAATAGTAATAACGACAATATCAATAGTAATAAAGATAGTAATAATGGAATGAGGATAATCATAACAGGCTCAGCGATAATAATAAGAGAAATAACGATAATATCAACAGAAATATGGGTAGTAATAGTAGAATGAGGATAATAATAACAGTTATAGCCATATGAATAATAGTAGTAGGGATAATAATAATAGTAATAACGACAATATCAATAGTAATAAAGATAGTAATAATGGAATGACGATAATCATAACAGGCTCAGCGATAATAATAATAGAAATGACGACAATATCAACAGAATTAAGGATAGTAATAATAGAATGAGGATAATAATAACAGTTATAGCCATATGAATAATAGTAGTAGGGATAATAATAATAATAATAATAACGACAATATCAATAGTAATAAAGATAGTAATAATGGAATGAGGATAATCATAACTGGCACAACGATAATAATAAGAGGAATAACGATAATATCAACAGAAATAAGGATAGTAATAATAGAATGAGGATAATAATAACAGTTATAGCCATATGAATAATAGTAGTAGGGATAATAATAATAGTAATAACGACAATACCAATAGTAATAATGATAGTAATAATGGAATTAGGATAATGATAACAGTGTCAGCGATAATAATCGCTAAAATACCGATAATATCAACAAAAATAAGGATAGAAATAATAGAATGAGGATAATAATAACAGTTATAGCAATGTGAATAAAAGTAGCGGGGATAATAATAATAGTAATAACGACAATATCAATAGTAATAAAGATAGTAATAATGGAAGGACGATAATCATAACAGGCTCAGCGATAATAATAAGAGAAATAACGATAATATCAACAGAAAAAAGGATAGTAATAATAGAATGAGGATAATAATAACAGTTATAGCCATATGAATAATAGTAGTAGGGATAATAATAATAATAATAACGACAATATCAATAGTAATAAAGATAGTAATAATGGAATGAGGATAATGATAACAGTGTCAGCGATAATAATAACAAAAATACCGATAATATCAACAAAAATAAGGATAGAAATAATAGAATGAGGATAATAATAACAGTTATAGCGATGTGAATAATAGTAGCGGGGATAATAATAATAGTAATAACGACAATATCAATAGTAATAAAGATAGTAATAATGGAATGAGGATACTCATAACGGGCTCAGCGATAATAATAAGAGAAATAACGATAATATCAACAGAAATAAGGATAGTAATAATAGAATGAGGATAATAGTAACAGTTATAGGGATATGAATAATAGTAGCGGGGATGATAATAATAGTAATAACGACAATATCAATAGTAAGAAAGATAGTAATAATGGAATGAGGATAATCAAAGCAGGCTCAGCGATAATAATAAGAGAAATAACGATAATATCAACAGAAATATGGGTAGTAATAATAGAATGAGGATAGTAATAACAGTTATAGCGATGTGAATAATAGTAGCGGGGATAATAATAATAGTAATAACGACAATATCAATAGTAATAAAGGTAGTAATAATGGAATGAGGATAATCATAACAGGATCAGCGATAATAATAAGAGAAATAACGATAATATCAACAGAAATAAGGACAGTAATAATAGAATTGAGATAATAATAACAGTTATAGCCATATGAGTAATAGCAGTAGGTATAATAATAATAGTAATAACGACAATATCAATAGTAATAAAGGTAGAAATAATGGAATGAGGCTAAGAATAATAATAGTCTCACCGATAATAAAAAGAGAAACAACGATAATATCAACAGAAATAAGGATAGTAATAATAGAATGAGGATAATAGTAACAGTTATAGCGATATGACGAGTGACGATAATCATAACAGGCTCAGCGATAATAATAATAGAAATGACGACAATATCAACAGAATTAAGGATAGTAATAATAGAATGAGGATAATAATAACAGTTATAGCCATATGAATAATAGTAGTAGGGATAATAATAATAATAATAACGACAATATCAATAGTAATAAAGATAGTAATAATGGAATGAGGATAATCATAACTGGCACAACGATAATAATAAGAGGAATAACGATAATATCAACAGAAATAAGGATAGTAATAATAGAATGAGGATAATAATAACAGTTATAGCCATATGAATAATAGTAGTAGGGATAATAATAATAGTAATAACGACAATATCAATAGTAAGAAAGATAGTAAAAATGGAATTAGGATAATGATAACAGTGTCAGCGATAATAATCAAAAAATACCGATAATATCAACAAAAATAAGGATAGAAATAATAGAATGAGGATAATAATAACAGTTATAGCAATGTGAATAATAGTAGCGGGGATAATAATAATAGTAATAACGACAATATCAATAGTAATAAAGATAGTAATAATGGAATGAGGATACTAATAACGGGCTCAGCGATAATAATAAGAGAAATAACGATAATATCAACAGAAATAAGGATAGTAATAATAGAATGAGGATAATAGTAACAGTTATAGGTATATGAATAATAGTAGCGGGGATAATAATAATAGTAATAACGACAATATCAATAGTAATAAGGATAGTAATAATGGAATGAGGATAATCATAACAGGCTCAGCGATAATAATAAGAGAAATAACGATAATATCAACAGAAAAAAGGATAGTAATAATAGAATGAGGATAATAATAACAGTTATAGCCATATGAATAATAGTAGTAGGGATAATAATAATAGTAATAACGACAATATCAATAGTAATAATGATAGTAATAATGGAATTAGGATAATGATAACAGTGTCAGCGATAATAATCACTAAAATACCGATAATATCAACAAAAATAAGGATAGAAATAATAGAATGAGGATAATAATAACAGTTATAGCAATGTGAATAAAAGTAGCGGGGATAATAATAATAGTAATAACGACAATATCAATAGTAATAAAGATAGTAATAATGGAATGAGGATACTCATAACGGGCTCAGCGATAATAACAAGAGAAATAACGATAATATCAACAGAAATAAGGATAGTAATAACAGAATGAGGATAATAGTAACAGTTATAGGTATATGAATAATAGTAGCGGGGATAATAATAATAGTAATAACGACAATATCAATAGTAATAAAGATAGTTACAATGGAATGAGGATAATGATAACAGTGTCAGCGACAATAATAACAAAAATACCGATAATATCAACAGAAATAAGGATAGCAATAATAGAATGAGGATAATAATAACAGTTATAGCGATCTGAATAGTAGTAGCGGGGATAATAATAATAGTAATAACGACAATGTCAATAGTAATAAAGATAGTAATAATGGAATGGCGATAATCATAACAGGCTCAGCGATAATAATAAGAGAAACAACGATAATATGAACAGAAATAATGATAGTAATAATTGAATCAGGATAATAAGAACAGTTATAGCCATATGAATAATAGTAGTAGGAATAATAAAAATAGCAATAACGACAATATCAATAGTAATAAAGACAGCTATAATGGAATGAGGATAATGATAACAGTGTCAGCGATAATAATAACAAAAATACCGATAATATCAACAGAAATAAGGATAGTAATAACAGAATGAGGATAATAATAACAGTTATAGCAATGTGAATAAAAGTAGCGGGGATAATAATAATAGTAATAACGACAATATCAATAGTAATAAAGATAGTAATAATGGAATGAGGATACTCATAACGGGCTCAGCGATAATAATAAGAGAAATAACGATAATATCAACAGAAATAAGGAGAGTAATAACAGAATGAGGATAATAGTAACAGTTATAGGTATATGGATAATAGTAGCGGGGATAATAATAATAGTAATAACGACAATATCAATAGTAATAAAGATAGTAATAATGGAATGAGGATAATCATAACAGGCTCAGCGATAATAATAAGAGAAATAACGATAATGTCAACAGAAATATGGGTAGTAATAGTAGAATGAGGATAATAATAACAGTTATAGCCATATGAATAATAGTAGTAGGGATAATAATAATAGTAATAACGACAATATCAATAGTAATAAAGATAGTAATAATGGAATGACGATAATCATAACAGGCTCAGCGATAATAATAATAGAAATGACGACAATATCAACAGAATTAAGGATAGTAATAATAGAATTGAGATAATAATAACACTTATTGCCATATGAATAATAGTAGTAGGAATAATAATAATAGCAATGACGACAATATCAATAGTAATAAAGATAGTTACAATGGAATGAGGATAATGATAACAGTGTCAGCGACAATAATAACAAAAATACCGATAATATCAACAGAAATAAGGACAGCAATAATAGAATGAGGATAATAATAACAGTTATAGCGATATGAATAATAGTAGCGGGGATAATAATAATAGTAATAACGACAATGTCAATAGTAATAAAGATAGTAATAATGGAATGACGATAATCATAACAGGCTCAGCGATAATAATAAGAGAAATAACGATAATATCAACAGAAATAATGATAGTAATAATAGAATAAGGATAATAATAACAGTTAAAGTGATATGAATAATAGTAACGGGGATAATAATAATAGTGATAACGACAATATCAATAGTAATAAAGATATTAATAATGGAATTAGGATAATCATAACAGGCTCAGCGATAATAATAAGAGAAATAAAGATAATATCAACAGAAATAAGGATAGTAATAATAAAATGAGGATAATAATAACAGTTATAGCGATATGAATAATAGTAGCGCGGATAATAATAATAATAACAACGACAATATCAATAGTAATAAAGATAGTAATAATGGAATTAGGATAATCATAACAGGCTCAGCGATAATAATAAGAGAAATAACGATAATATCAACAGAAATAAGGATAGTAATAACAAAATGAGGATAATAATAACAGTTATAGCGATATGAATAATAGTAGCGGGGATAATAATAATAGTAATAACGACAATATCAATAGTAATAAAGATAGTAATAATGGAATGAGGATAATCATAACAGGCTCAGCGATAATAATAAGAGAAATAACGATAATGTCAACAGAAATATGGGTAGTAATAGTAGAATGAGGATAATAATAACAGTTATAGCCATATGAATAATAGTAGTAGGGATAATAATAATAGTAATAACGGCAATATCAATAGTAAGAAAGATAGTAATAATGGAAGGACGATAATCATAACAGGCTCAGCGATAATAATAAGAGAAATAACGATAACATCAACAGAAAAAAGGATAGTAATAATAGAATGAGGATAATAATAACAGTTATAGCCATATGAATAATAGTAGTAGGGATAATAATAATAGTAATAACGACAATATCAATAGTAATAAAGATAGTAATAATGGAATTAGGATAATGATAACAGTGTCAGCGATAATAATCACTAAAATACCGATAATATCAACAAAAATAAGGATAGAAATAATAGAATGAGGATAATAATAACAGTTATAGCAATGTGAATAATAGTAGCGGGGATAATAATAATAGTAATAACGACAATATCAATAGTAATAAAGATAGTAATAATGGAATGAGGATACTAATAACGGGCTCAGCGATAATAATAAGAGAAATAACGATAATATCAACAGAAATAAGGATAGTAATAATAGAATGAGGATAATAGTAACAGTTATAGGTATACGAATAATAGTAGCGGGGATAATAATAATAGTAATAACGACAATATCAATAGTAATAAGGATAGTAATAATGGAATGACGATAATCATAACTGGCACAACGATAATAATAAGAGGAATAACGATAATATCAACAGAAATAAGGATAGTAATAATAGAATGAGGATAATAATAACAGTTATAGCCATATGAATAATAGTAGTAGGGATAATAATAATAGTAATAACGACAATATCAATAGTAAGAAAGATAGTAAAAATGGAATTACGATAATGATAACAGTGTCAGCGATAATAATCAAAAAATACCGATAATATCAACAAAAATAAGGATAGAAATAATAGAATGAGGATAATAATAACAGTTATAGCAATGTGCATAATAGTAGCGGGGATAATAATAATAGTAATAACGACAATATCAATAGTAATAAAGATAGTAATAATGGAATACTAATAACGGGCTCAGCGATAATAATAAGAGAAATAACGATAATATCAACAGAAATAAGGATAGTAATAATAGAATGAGGATAATAGTAACAGTTATAGGTATACGAGTAATAGTAGCGGGGATAATAATAATAGTAATAACGACAATATCAATAGTAATAAGGATAGTAATAATGGAATGAGGATAATCATAACAGGCTCAGCGATAATAATAAGAGAAATAACGATAATATCAACAGAAAAAAGGATAGTAATAATAGAATGAGGATAATAATAACAGTTATAGCCATATGAATAATAGTAGTAGGGATAATAATAATAATAATAACGACAATATCAATAGTAATAAAGATAGTAATAATGGAATGAGGATAATCATAACAGGCACAACGAGAATAATAAGAGAAATAACGATAATATCAACAGAAATAAGGATAGTAATAATAGAATGAGGATAATAATAACAGTTATAGCCATATGAATAATAGTAGTAGGGATAATAATAATAGTAATAACGACAATATCAATAGTAATAATGATAGTAATAATGGAATTAGGATAATGATAACAGTGTCAGCGATAATAATCACTAAAATACCGATAATATCAACAAAAATAAGGATAGAAATAACAGAATGAGGATAATAATAACAGTTATAGCAATGTGAATAAAAGTAGCGGGGATAATAATAATAGTAATAACGACAATATCAATAGTAATAAAGATAGTAATAATGGAATGAGGATACTCATAACGGGCTCAGCGATAATAATAAGAGAAATAACGATAATATCAACAGAAATAAGGATAGTAATAACAGAATGAGGATAATAGTAACAGTTATAGGTATATGAATAATAGTAGCGGGGATAATAATAATAGTAATAACGACAATATCAATAGTAATAAAGATAGTTACAATGGAATGAGGATAATGATAACAGTGTCAGCGACAATAATAACAAAAATACCGATAATATCAACAGAAATAAGGATAGCAATAATAGAATGAGGATAATAATAACAGTTATAGCGATATGAATAGTAGTAGCGGGGATAATAATAATAGTAATAACGACAATGTCAATAGTAATAAAGATAGTAATAATGGAATGGCGATAATCATAACAGGCTCAGCGATAATAATAAGAGAAACAACGATAATATGAACAGAAATAATGATAGTAATAATTGAATCAGGATAATAAGAACAGTTATAGCCATATGAATAATAGTAGTAGGAATAATAAAAATAGCAATAACGACAATATCAATAGTAATAAAGACAGCTATAATGGAATGAGGATAATGATAACAGTGTCAGGGATAATAATAACAAAAATACCGATAATATCAACAGAAATAAGGATAGTAATAACAGAATGAGGATAATAATAACAGTTATAGCAATGTGAATAAAAGTAGCGGGGATAATAATAATAGTAATAACGACAATATCAATAGTAATAAAGATAGTAATAATGGAATGAGGATACTCATAACGGGCTCAGCGATAATAATAAGAGAAATAACGATAATATCAACAGAAATAAGGATAGTAATAACAGAATGAGGATAATAGTAACAGTTATAGGTATATGAATAATAGTAGCGGGGATAATAATAATAGTAATAACGACAATATCAATAGTAATAAAGATAGTAATAATGGAATGAGGATAATCATAACAGGCTCAACGATAATAATAAGAGAAATAACGATAATGTCAACAGAAATATGGGTAGTAATAGTAGAATGAGGATAATAATAACAGTTATAGCCATATGAATAATAGTAGTAGGGATAATAATAATAGAAATAACGACAATATCAATAGTAATAAAGATAGTAATAATGGAATGACGATAATCATAACAGGCTCAGCGATAATAATAATAGAAATGACGACAATATCAACAGAATTAAGGATAGTAATAATAGAATTGAGATAATAATAACACTTATTGCCATATGAATAATAGTAGTAGGAATAACAATAATAGCAATGACGACAATATCAATAGTAATAAAGATAGTTACAATGGAATGAGGATAATGATAACAGTGTCAGCGACAATCATAACAAAAATACCGATAATATCAACAGAAATAAGGACAGCAATAATAGAATGAGGATAATAATAACAGTTATAGCGATATGAATAATAGTAGCGGGGATAATAATAATAGTAATAACGACAATGTCAATAGTAATAAAGATAGTAATAATGGAATGACGATAATCAAAACAGGCTCAGCGATAATAATAAGAGAAATAACGATAATATCAACAGAAATAAGGATAGTAATAATAGAATAAGGATAATAATAACAGTTAAAGTGATATGAATAATAGTAACGGGGATAATAATAATAGTAATAACGACAATATCAATAGTAATAAAGATATTAATAATGGAATTAGGATAATCATAACAGGCTCAGCGATAATAATAAGAGAAATAAAGATAATATCAACAGAAATAAGGATAGTAATAATAAAATGAGGATAATAATAACAGTTATAGCGATATGAATAATAGTAGCGCGGATAATAATAATAATAACAACGACAATATCAATAGTAATAAAGATAGTAATAATGGAATTAGGATAATCATAACAGGCTCAGCGATAATAATAAGAGAAATAACGATAATATCAACAGAAATAAGGATAGTAATAACAAAATGAGGATAATAATAACAGTTATAGCGATATGAATAATAGTAGCGCGCATAATAATAATAGTAACAACGACAATATCAATAGTCATAAAGGTAGTAATAATGGAATGAGGCTAATAATAATAATAGTCTCACCGATAATAAAAAGAGAAACAACGATAATATCAACAGAAATAAGGATAGTAATAATAGTATGTGGATAATAATAACAGTTATAGCCATATGAATAATAGTAGCAGGGATAATAATAATAGTAATAACGACAATATCAATAGTAATAAAGATAGTAACAATGGAATGAGGATAATCATAACAGGCTCAGCGATAATAATAAGAGAAATAACGATAATATCAACAGAAATATGGATAGTAATAATAGACTGAGGATAATAATAACAGTTATAGCGATGTGAATAATAGTAGCGGGGATAATAATAATAGTAATAACGACAATATCAATAGTAATAAAGATAGTAATAATGGAATGAGGATAATCATAACAGGCTCAGCGATAATAATAAGAGAAATAACGATAATATCAACAGAAATATGGGTAGTAATAGTAGAATGAGGATAATAATAACAGTTATAGTCATATGAATAATAGTAGCGGGGATAATAATAATAGTAATAACGACAATATCAATTGTAATAAAGATAGTAATAATGGAAGGACGATAATCATAACAGGCTCAGCGATAATAATAAGAGAAATAACGATAACATCAACAGAAAAAAGGATAGTAATAATAGAATGAGGATAATAATAACAGTTATAGCCATATGAATAATAGTAGTAGGGATAATAATAATAGTAATAACGACAATATCAATAGTAATAAAGATAGTAATAATGGAATGAGGATAATCATAACAGGCTCAGCGATAATAATAAGAGAAATAACGATAATATCAACAGAAATATGGGTAGTAATAGTAGAATGAGGATAATAATAACAGTTATAGCCATATGAATAATAGTAGTAGGGATAATAATAATAGTAATAACGACAATATCAATAGTAATAAGGATAGTAATAATGGAATGACGATAATCATAACAGGCTCAGCGATAATAATAATAGAAATGACGACAATATCAACAGAATTAAGGATAGTAATAATAGAATGAGGATAATAATAACAGTTATAGCCATATGAATAATAGTAGTAGGGATAATAATAATAATAATAATAACGACAATATCAATAGTAATAAAGATAGTAATAATGGAATGAGGATAATCATAACTGGCACAACGATAATAATAAGAGGAATAACGATAATATCAACAGAAATAAGGATAGTAATAATAGAATGAGGATAATAATAACAGTTATAGCCATATGAATAATAGTAGTAGGGATAATAATAATAGTAATAACGACAATATCAATAGTAAGAAAGATAGTAAAAATGGAATTAGGATAATGATAACAGTGTCAGCGATAATAATAAAAAAATAACGATAATATCAACAAAAATAAGGATAGAAATAATAGAATGAGGATAATAATAACAGTTATAGTAATGTGAATAATAGTAGCGGGGATAATAATAATAGTAATAACGACAATATCAATAGTAATAAAGATAGTAATAATGGAATGAGGATACTAATAACGGGCTCAGCGATAATAATAAGAGAAATAACGATAATATCAACAGAAATAAGGATAGTAATAATAGAAAGAGGATAATAGTAACAGTTATAGGTATACGAATAATAGTAGGGGGGATAATAATAATAGTAATAACGACAATATCAATAGTAATAAGGATAGTAATAATGGAATGAGGATAATCATAACAGGCTCAGCGATAATAATAAGAGAAATAACGATAATATCAACAGAAAAAAGGATAGTAATAATAGAATGAGGATAATAATAACAGTTATAGCCATATGAATAATAGTAGTAGGGATAATAATAATAATAATAATAACGACAATATCAATAGTAATAAAGATAGTAATAATGGAATGAGGATAATCATAACAGGCACAACGAGAATAATAAGAGAAATAACGATAATATCAACAGAAATAAGGATAGTAATAATAGAATGAGGATAATAATAACAGTTATAGCCATATGAATAATAGTAGTAGGGATAATAATAATAGTAATAACGACAATATCAATAGTAATAATGATAGTAATAATGGAATTAGGATAATGATAACAGTATCAGCGACAATAATAACAAAAATACCGATAATATCAACAGAAATAAGGATAGCAATAATAGAATGAGGATAATAATAACAGTTATAGCGATATGAATAGTAGTAGCGGGGATAATAATAATAGTAATAACGACAATGTCAATAGTAATAAAGATAGTAATAATGGAATGGCGATAATCATAACAGGCTCAGCGATAATAATAAGAGAAACAACGATAATATGCACAGAAATAATGATAGTAATAATTGAATGAGGATAATAAGAACAGTTATAGCCATATGAATAATAGTAGTAGGAATAATAAAAATAGCAATAACGACAATATCAATAGGAATAAAGACAGCTATAATGGAATGAGGATAATGATAACAGTGTCAGCGATAATAATAACAAAAATACCGATAATATCAACAGAAATAAGGATAGTAATAACAGAATGAGGATAATAATAACAGTTATAGCAATGTGAATAAAAGTAGCGGGGATAATAATAATAGTAATAACGACAATATCAATAGTAATAAAGATAGTAATAATGGAATGAGGATACTCATAACGGGCTCAGCGATAATAATAAGAGAAATAACGATAATATCAACAGAAATAAGGATAGTAATAACAGAATGAGGATAATAGTAACAGTTATAGGTATATGAATAATAGTAGCGGGGATAATAATAATAGTAATAACGACAATATCAATAGTAATAAAGATAGTAATAATGGAATGAGGATAATCATAACAGGCTCAACGATAATAATAAGAGAAATAACGATAATGTCAACAGAAATATGGGTAGTAATAGTAGAATGAGGATAATAATAACAGTTATAGCCATATGAATAATAGTAGTAGGGATAATAATAATAGAAATAACGACAATATCAATAGTAATAAAGATAGTAATAATGGAATGACGATAATCATAACAGGCTCAGCGATAATAATAATAGAAATGACGACAATATCAACAGAATTAAGGATAGTAATAATAGAATTGAGATAATAATAACACTTATTGCCATATGAATAATAGTAGTAGGAATAACAATAATAGCAATGACGACAATATCAATAGTAATAAAGATAGTTACAATGGAATGAGGATAATGATAACAGTGTCAGCGACAATCATAACAAAAATACCGATAATATCAACAGAAATAAGGACAGCAATAATAGAATGAGGATAATAATAACAGTTATAGCGATATGAATAATAGTAGCGGGGATAATAATAATAGTAATAACGACAATGTCAATAGTAATAAAGATAGTAATAATGGAATGACGATAATCAAAACAGGCTCAGCGATAATAATAAGAGAAATAACGATAATATCAACAGAAATAAGGATAGTAATAATAAAATGAGGATAATAATAACAGTTATAGCGATATGAATAATAGTAGCGCGGATAATAATAATAATAACAACGACAATATCAATAGTAATAAAGATAGTAATAATGGAATTAGGATAATCATAACAGGCTCAGCGATAATAATAAGAGAAATAACGATAATATCAACAGAAATAAGGATAGTAATAACAAAATGAGGATAATAATAACAGTTATAGCGATATGAATAATAGTAGCGCGCATAATAATAATAGTAACAACGACAATATCAATAGTCATAAAGGTAGTAATAATGGAATGAGGCTAATAATAATAATAGTCTCACCGATAATAAAAAGAGAAACAACGATAATATCAACAGAAATAAGGATAGTAATAATAGTATGTGGATAATAATAACAGTTATAGCCATATGAATAATAGTAGCAGGGATAATAATAATAGTAATAACGACAATATCAATAGTAATAAAGATAGTAACAATGGAATGAGGATAATCATAACAGGCTCAGCGATAATAATAAGAGAAATAACGATAATAACAACAGAAATATGGATAGTAATAATAGACTGAGGATAATAATAACAGTTATAGCGATGTGAATAATAGTAGCGGGGATAATAATAATAGTAATAACGACAATATCAATAGTAATAAAGATAGTAATAATGGAATGAGGATAATCATAACAGGCTCAGCGATAATAATAATAGAAATGACGACAATATCAACAGAATTAAGGATAGTAATAATAGAATTGAGATAATAATAACACTTATTGCCATATGAATAATAGTAGTAGGAATAACAATAATAGCAATGACGACAATATCAATAGTAATAAAGATAGTTACAATGGAATGAGGATAATGATAACAGTGTCAGCGACAATCATAACAAAAATACCGATAATATCAACAGAAATAAGGACAGCAATAATAGAATGAGGATAATAATAACAGTTATAGCGATATGAATAATAGTAGCGGGGATAATAATAATAGTAATAACGACAATGTCAATAGTAATAAAGATAGTAATAATGGAATGACGATAATCAAAACAGGCTCAGCGATAATAATAAGAGAAATAACGATAATATCAACAGAAATAAGGATAGTAATAATAGAATAAGGATAATAATAACAGTTAAAGTGATATGAATAATAGTAACGGGGATAATAATAATAGTAATAACGACAATATCAATAGTAATAAAGATATTAATAATGGAATTAGGATAATCATAACAGGCTCAGCGATAATAATAAGAGAAATAAAGATAATATCAACAGAAATAAGGATAGTAATAATAAAATGAGGATAATAATAACAGTTATAGCGATATGAATAATAGTAGCGCGGATAATAATAATAATAACAACGACAATATCAATAGTAATAAAGATAGTAATAATGGAATTAGGATAATCATAACAGGCTCAGCGATAATAATAAGAGAAATAACGATAATATCAACAGAAATAAGGATAGTAATAACAAAATGAGGATAATAATAACAGTTATAGCGATATGAATAATAGTAGCGCGCATAATAATAATAGTAACAACGACAATATCAATAGTCATAAAGGTAGTAATAATGGAATGAGGCTAATAATAATAATAGTCTCACCGATAATAAAAAGAGAAACAACGATAATATCAACAGAAATAAGGATAGTAATAATAGTATGTGGATAATAATAACAGTTATAGCCATATGAATAATAGTAGCAGGGATAATAATAATAGTAATAACGACAATATCAATAGTAATAAAGATAGTAACAATGGAATGAGGATAATCATAACAGGCTCAGCGATAATAATAAGAGAAATAACGATAATATCAACAGAAATATGGATAGTAATAATAGACTGAGGATAATAATAACAGTTATAGCGATGTGAATAATAGTAGCGGGGATAATAATAATAGTAATAACGACAATATCAATAGTAATAAAGATAGTAATAATGGAATGAGGATAATCATAACAGGCTCAGCGATAATAATAAGAGAAATAACGATAATATCAACAGAAATATGGGTAGTAATAGTAGAATGAGGATAATAATAACAGTTATAGTCATATGAATAATAGTAGCGGGGATAATAATAATAGTAATAACGACAATATCAATTGTAATAAAGATAGTAATAATGGAAGGACGATAATCATAACAGGCTCAGCGATAATAATAAGAGAAATAACGATAACATCAACAGAAAAAAGGATAGTAATAATAGAATGAGGATAATAATAACAGTTATAGCCATATGAATAATAGTAGTAGGGATAATAATAATAGTAATAACGACAATATCAATAGTAATAAAGATAGTAATAATGGAATTAGGATAATGATAACAGTGTCAGCGATAATAATCACTAAAATACCGATAATATCAACAAAAATAAGGATAGAAATAATAGAATGAGGATAATAATAACAGTTATAGCAATGTGAATAAAAGAAGCGGGGATAATAATAATAGTAATAACGACAATATCAATAGTAATAAAGATAGTAATAATGGAATGAGGATAATCATAACAGGCTCAGCGATAATAATAAGAGAAATAACGATAATATCAACAGAAATATGGGTAGTAATAGTAGAATGAGGATAATAATAACAGTTATAGCCATATGAATAATAGTAGTAGGGATAATAATAATAGTAATAACGACAATATCAATAGTAATAAAGATAGTAATAATGGAATGACGATAATCATAACAGGCTCAGCGATAATAATAATAGAAATGACGACAATATCAACAGAATTAAGGATAGTAATAATAGAATGAGGATAATAATAACAGTTATAGCCATATGAATAATAGTAGTAGGGATAATAATAATAATAATAATAACGACAATATCAATAGTAATAAAGATAGTAATAATGGAATGAGGATAATCATAACTGGCACAACGATAATAATAAGAGGAATAACGATAATATCAACAGAAATAAGGATAGTAATAATAGAATGAGGATAATAATAACAGTTATAGCCATATGAGTAATAGTAGTAGGGATAATAATAATAGTAATAACGACAATATCAATAGTAAGAAAGATAGTAAAAATGGAATTAGGATAATGATAACAGTGTCAGCGATAATAATCAAAAAATAACGATAATATCAACAAAAATAAGGATAGAAATAATAGAATGAGGATAATAATAACAGTTATAGTAATGTGAATAATAGTAGCGGGGATAATAATAATAGTAATAACGACAATATCAATAGTAATAAAGATAGTAATAATGGAATGAGGATACTAATAACGGGCTCAGCGATAATAATAAGAGAAATAACGATAATATCAACAGAAATAAGGATAGTAATAATAGAATGAGGATAATAGTAACAGTTATAGGTATACGAATAATAGTAGGGGGGATAATAATAATAGTAATAACGACAATATCAATAGTAATAAGGATAGTAATAATGGAATGAGGATAATCATAACAGGCTCAGCGATAATAATAAGAGAAATAACGATAATATCAACAGAAAAAAGGATAGTAATAATAGAATGAGGATAATAATAACAGTTATAGCCATATGAATAATAGTAGTAGGGATAATAATAATAATAATAATAACGACAATATCAATAGTAATAAAGATAGTAATAATGGAATGAGGATAATCATAACAGGCACAACGAGAATAATAAGAGAAATAACGATAATATCAACAGAAATAAGGATAGTAATAATAGAATGAGGATAATAATAACAGTTATAGCCATATGAATAATAGTAGTAGGGATAATAATAATAGTAATAACGACAATATCAATAGTAATAATGATAGTAATAATGGAATTAGGATAATGATAACAGTATCAGCGACAATAATAACAAAAATACCGATAATATCAACAGAAATAAGGATAGCAATAATAGAATGAGGATAATAATAACAGTTATAGCGATATGAATAGTAGTAGAGGGGATAATAATAATAGTAATAACGACAATGTCAATAGTAATAAAGATAGTAATAATGGAATGGCGATAATCATAACAGGCTCAGCGATAATAATAAGAGAAACAACGATAATATGCACAGAAATAATGATAGTAATAATTGAATGAGGATAATAAGAACAGTTATAGCCATATGAATAATAGTAGTAGGAATAATAAAAATAGCAATAACGACAATATCAATAGTAATAAAGACAGCTATAATGGAATGAGGATAATGATAACAGTGTCAGCGATAATAATAACAAAAATACCGATAATATCAACAGAAATAAGGATAGTAATAACAGAATGAGGATAATAATAACAGTTATAGCAATGTGAATAAAAGTAGCGGGGATAATAATAATAGTAATAACGACAATATCAATAGTAATAAAGATAGTAATAATGGAATGAGGATACTCATAACGGGCTCAGCGATAATAATAAGAGAAATAACGATAATATCAACAGAAATAAGGATAGTAATAACAGAATGAGGATAATAGTAACAGTTATAGGTATATGAATAATAGTAGCGGGGATAATAATAATAGTAATAACGACAATATCAATAGTAATAAAGATAGTAATAATGGAATGAGGATAATCATAACAGGCTCAACGATAATAATAAGAGAAATAACGATAATGTCAACAGAAATATGGGTAGTAATAGTAGAATGAGGATAATAATAACAGTTATAGCCATATGAATAATAGTAGTAGGGATAATAATAATAGAAATAACGACAATATCAATAGTAATAAAGATAGTAATAATGGAATGACGATAATCATAACAGGCTCAGCGATAATAATAATAGAAATGACGACAATATCAACAGAATTAAGGATAGTAATAATAGAATTGAGATAATAATAACACTTATTGCCATATGAATAATAGTAGTAGGAATAACAATAATAGCAATGACGACAATATCAATAGTAATAAAGATAGTTACAATGGAATGAGGATAATGATAACAGTGTCAGCGACAATCATAACAAAAATACCGATAATATCAACAGAAATAAGGACAGCAATAATAGAATGAGGATAATAATAACAGTTATAGCGATATGAATAATAGTAGCGGGGATAATAATAATAGTAATAACGACAATGTCAATAGTAATAAAGATAGTAATAATGGAATGACGATAATCAAAACAGGCTCAGCGATAATAATAAGAGAAATAACGATAATATCAACAGAAATAAGGATAGTAATAATAAAATGAGGATAATAATAACAGTTATAGCGATATGAATAATAGTAGCGCGGATAATAATAATAATAACAACGACAATATCAATAGTAATAAAGATAGTAATAATGGAATTAGGATAATCATAACAGGCTCAGCGATAATAATAAGAGAAATAACGATAATATCAACAGAAAAAAGGATAGTAATAATAGAATGAGGATAATAATAACAGTTATAGCCATATGAATAATAGTAGTAGGGATAATAATAATAATAACGACAATATCAATAGTAATAAAGATAGTAATAATGGAATGAGGATACTCATAACGGGCTCAGCGATAATAATAAGCGAAATAACGATAATATCAACAGAAATAAGGATAGTAATAACAGAATGAGGATAATAGTAACAGTTATAGGTATATGAATAACAGTAGCGGGGATAATAATAATAGTAATAACGACAGTATCAATAGTAATAAAGATAGTAATAATGGAATGAGGATAATCATAACAGGCTCAGCGATAATAATAAGAGAAATAATGATAATATCGACAGAAATACTGGTAGTAATAATAGAATTGAGATAATAATAACAGTTATAGCATAATGAATAATAATAGTAGGGATAATAATAATAGTAATAACGACAATGTCAATAGTAATAAAGATAGTTATAATCGAATGAGGATAATGATAACAGTGTCAGCGACAATAATAACAAAAATACTGATAATATCAACAGAAATAAGCATATTAATAATAGAATTGAGGATAGTAATAATAGTTATAGCGATATGAATAATAGTATGGCGGATAATGATAATAGTAATAACGACAATATCAATAGTAATAAAGATAGTAATAATGGAAGGACGATAATCATAACAGGCTCAGCGATAATAATAAGAGAAATAACGATAATATCAACAGAAAAAAGGATAGTAATAATAGAATGAGGATAATAATAACAGTTATAGCCATATGAATAATAGTAGTAGGGATAATAATAATAGTAATAACGACAATATCAATAGTAATAAAGATAGTAATAATGGAATTAGGATAATGATAACAGTGTCAGCGATAATAATCACTAAAATACCGATAATATCAGCAAAAATAAGGATAGAAATAATAGAATGAGGATAATAATAACATTTATAGCAATGTGAATAAAAGTAGCGGGGCTAATAATAATAGTAATAACGACAATATCAATAGTAATGAAGATAGTGATAATGGAATGAGGATACTCATAACGGGCTCAGCGATAATAATAAGAGAAATAACGATAATATCAACAGAAATAAGGATAGTAATAACAGAATGAGGATAATAGTAACAGTTATAGGTATATGAATAATAGTAGCGGGGATAATAATAATAGTAATAACGACAATATCAATAGTAATAAAGGTAGTAATAATGGAATGAGGATAATCATAACAGGCTCAGCGATAATAATAAGAGAAATAACGATAATGTCAACAGAAATATGGGTAGTAATAGTAGAATGAGGATAATAATAACAGTTATAGCCATATGAATAATAGTAGTAGGGATAATAATAATAATAATAACGACAATATCAATAGTAATAAAGATAGTAATAATGGAATGAGGATAATCATAACAGGCACAACGAGAATAATAAGAGAAATAACGATAATATCAACAGAAATAAGGATAGTAATAATAGAATGAGGATAATAGTAACAGTTATAGGTATATGAATAATAGTAGCGGGGATAATAATAATAGTAATAACGACAATATCAATAGTAATAAGGATAGTAATAATGGAATGAGGATAATCATAACAGGCTCAGCGATAATAATAAGAGAAATAACGATAATATCAACAGAAAAAAGGATAGTAATAATAGAATGAGGATAATAATAACAGTTATAGCCATATGAATAATAGTAGTAGGGATAATAATAATAATAATAACGACAATATCAATAGTAATAAAGATAGTAATAATGGAATGAGGATAATCATAACAGGCACAGCGAGAGTAATAAGAGAAATAACGATAATATCAACAGAAATAAGGATAGTAATAATAGAATGAGGATAATAATAACAGTTATAGCCATATGAGTAATAGTAGTAGGGATAATAATAATAGTAATAACGACAATATCAATAGTAATAATGATAGTAATAATGGAATTAGGATAATGATAACAGTGTCAGCGATAATAATCACTAAAATACCGATAATATCAACAAGAATAAGGATAGAAATAATAGAATGAGGATAATAATAACAGTTATAGCAATGTGAATAAAAGTAGCGGGGATAATAATAATAGTAATAACGACAATATCAATAGTAATAAAGATAATAATAATGGAATGAGGATACTCATAACGGGCTCAGCGATAATAATAAGAGAAATAACGATAATATCAACAGAAATAAGGATAGTAATAACAGAATGAGGATAATAGTAACAGTTATAGGTATATGAATAATAGTAGCGGGGATAATAATAATAGTAATAACGACAATATCAATAGTAATAAAGATAGTTACAATGGAATGAGGATAATGATAACAGTGTCAGCGACAATAATAACAAAAATACCGATAATATCAACAGAAATAAGGATACCAATAATAGAATGAGGATAATAATAACAGTTATAGCGATATGAATAGTAGTAGCGGGGATAATAATAATAGTAATAACGACAATGTCAATAGTAATAAAGATAGTAATAATGGAATGGCGATAATCATAACAGGCTCAGCGATAATAATAAGAGTAACAACGATAATATGAACAGAAATAATGATAGTAATAATAGAATTGAGATAATAATAACAGTTATAACCATATGAATAATAGTAGTAGGAACAATAATAATAGTAATAACGACAATATCAATAGTAATAAAGATAGTAATAATGGAATTAGGATAATCATAACAGGCTCAGCGATAATAATAAGAGAAATAACGATAATATCAACAGAAATAAGGATAGTAATAACAAAATGAGGATAATAATAACAGTTATAGCGATATGAATAATAGTAGCGCGCATAATAATAATAGTAACAACGACAATATCAATAGTCATAAAGGTAGTAATAATGGAATGAGGCTAATAATAATAATAGTCTCACCGATAATAAAAAGAGAAACAACGATAATATCAACAGAAATAAGGATAGTAATAATAGTATGTGGATAATAATAACAGTTATAGCCATATGAATAATAGTAGCAGGGATAATAATAATAATAACAACGACAATATCAATAGTAATAAAGATAGTAATAATGGAATGAGGCTAATGATAACAGTGTCAGCGATAATAATAACAAAAATACCGATAATATCAACAAAAATAAGCATAGAAATAATAGAATGAGGATAATAATAACAGTTATAGCGATGTGAATAATAGTAGCGGGGATAATAATAATAGTAATAACGACAATATCAATAGTAATAAAGATAGTAACAATGGAATGAGGATAATCATAACAGGCTCAGCGATAATAATAAGAGAAATAACGATAATATCAACAGAAATATGGATAGTAATAATAGAATGAGGATAATAATAACAGTTATAGCGATGTGAATAATAGTAGCGGGGATAATAATAATAGTAATAACGACAATATCAATAGTAATAAAGATAGTAATAATGGAATGGCGATAATCATAACAGGCTCAGCGATAATAATAAGAGAAACAACGATAATATGAACAGAAATAATGATAGTAATAATTGAATGAGGATAATAATAACAGTTATAGCGATATGAATAATCGTAGCGGGGATAATAATAATAGTATTAACGACAATATCAATAGTAATAAAGATAGTAACAATGGAATTAGGATAATCATAACAGGCTCAGCGATAATAATAAGAGAAATGACGATAATATCAACAGAAATAAGGACAGTAATAATAGAATTGAGATAATAATAACAGTTATAACCATATGAATAATAGTAGTAGGAATAATAATAATAGTAATAACGACAATATCAATAGTAATAAAGGTAGAAATAATGGAATGAGGCTAAGAATAATAATAGTCTCACCGATAATAAAAAGAGAAACAACAATAATATCAACAGAAATAAGGATAGTAATAATAGAATGAGGATAATAATAACAGTTATAGCGATATGAATAATCGTAGCGGGGATAATAATAATAGTAATAACGACAATATCAATAGTAATAAAGATAGTAACAATGGAATTAGGATAATCATAACAGGCTCAGCGATAATAATAAGAGAAATAACGATAATATCAACAGAAAGAAGGATAGTAATAATAGAATGAGGATAATAATAACAATTATAGCGACATGAATAATAGTAGTAGGGATAATAATAATAATAATAACGACAATATCAATAGTAATAAAGATAGTAATAATGGAATTAGGATAATGATAACAGTGCCAGCGATAATAATCACTAAAATACCGATAATATCAACAAAATTAGGATAGAAATAATAGAATGAGGATAATAATAACAGTTATAGCAATGTGAATAAAAGTAGCGGGGATAATGATAATAGTAATAACGACAATATCAATAGTAATAAAGATAGTAACAATGGAATTAGGATAATCATAACAGGCTCAGCGATAATAATAAGAGAAATAACGGTAATATCAACAGAAATAAGGACAGTAATAATAGAATTGAGATAATAATAACAGTTATAGCCATATGAATAATAGTAGTAGGGATAATAATAATAGTAATAACGACAATATCAATAGTAATAAAGATAGTAATAATGGAAGGACGATAATCATAACAGCCTCAGCGATAATATTAAGAGAAATAACGATAATATCAACAGAAATAAGGATAGTAATAATAGAATTGAGATAATAATAACGCTTATAGCCATATGAATAATAGTAGTAGGAATAATAATAATAGCAATGACGACAATATCAATAGTAATAAAGATAGTTACAATGGAATGAGGATAATGATAACAGTGTCAGCGACAATAATAACAAGAATACCGATAATATCAACAGAAATAAGGATAGCAATAATAGAATGAGGATAATAATAACAGTTATAGCGATATGAATAGTAGTAGCGGGGATAATATTAATAGTAATAACGACAATGTCAATAGTAATAAAGATAGTAATAATGGAATGGCGATAATCATAACAGGCTCAGCGATAATAATAAGAGAAACAACGATAACATGAACAGAAATAATGATAGTAATAATTGAATGAGGATAATAATAACAGTTATAGCGATATGAATAATCGTAGCGGGGATAATAATAATAGTAATAACGACAATATCAATAGTAATAAAGATAGTAACAATGGAATTAGGATAATCATAACAGGCTCAGCGATAATAATAAGAGAAATAACGATAATATCAACAGAAATAAGGACAGTAATAATAGAATTGAGATAATAATAACAGTTATAACCATATGAATAATACTAGTAGGAATAATAATAATAGTAATAACGACAATATCAATAGTGATAAAGATAGTAATAATGGAATGAGGATAATCATAACAGGCTCAGCGATAATAATAAGAGAAATGACGATAATATCAACAGAAATAAGGACAGTAATAATAGAATTGAGATAATAATAACAGTTATAACCATATGAATAATAGTAGTAGGAATAATAATAATAGTAATAACGACAATATCAATAGTAATAAAGGTAGAAATAATGGAATGAGGCTAAGAATAATAATAGTCTCACCGATAATAAAAAGAGAAACAACGATAATATCAACAGAAATAAGGATAGTAATAACAGAATGAGGATAATAGTAACAGTTATAGGTATATGAATAATAGTAGCGGGGATAATAATAATAGTAATAACGACAATATCAATAGTAATAAAGATAGTTACAATGGAATGAGGATAATGATAACAGTGTCAGCGACAATAATAACAAAAATACCGATAATATCAACAGAAATAAGGATACCAATAATAGAATGAGGATAATAATAACAGTTATAGCGATATGAATAGTAGTAGCGGGGATAATAATAATAGTAATAACGACAATGTCAATAGTAATAAAGATAGTAATAATGGAATGGCGATAATCATAACAGGCTCAGCGATAATAATAAGAGTAACAACGATAATATGAACAGAAATAATGATAGTAATAATAGAATTGAGATAATAATAACAGTTATAACCATATGAATAATAGTAGTAGGAACAATAATAATAGTAATAACGACAATATCAATAGTAATAAAGATAGTAATAATGGAATTAGGATAATCATAACAGGCTCAGCGATAATAATAAGAGAAATAACGATAATATCAACAGAAATAAGGATAGTAATAACAAAATGAGGATAATAATAACAGTTATAGCGATATGAATAATAGTAGCGCGCATAATAATAATAGTAACAACGACAATATCAATAGTCATAAAGGTAGTAATAATGGAATGAGGCTAATAATAATAATAGTCTCACCGATAATAAAAAGAGAAACAACGATAATATCAACAGAAATAAGGATAGTAATAATAGTATGTGGATAATAATAACAGTTATAGCCATATGAATAATAGTAGCAGGGATAATAATAATAATAACAACGACAATATCAATAGTAATAAAGATAGTAATAATGGAATGAGGCTAATGATAACAGTGTCAGCGATAATAATAACAAAAATACCGATAATATCAACAAAAATAAGCATAGAAATAATAGAATGAGGATAATAATAACAGTTATAGCGATGTGAATAATAGTAGCGGGGATAATAATAATAGTAATAACGACAATATCAATAGTAATAAAGATAGTAACAATGGAATGAGGATAATCATAACAGGCTCAGCGATAATAATAAGAGAAATAACGATAATATCAACAGAAATATGGATAGTAATAATAGAATGAGGATAATAATAACAGTTATAGCGATGTGAATAATAGTAGCGGGGATAATAATAATAGTAATAACGACAATATCAATAGTAATAAAGATAGTAATAATGGAATGGCGATAATCATAACAGGCTCAGCGATAATAATAAGAGAAACAACGATAATATGAACAGAAATAATGATAGTAATAATTGAATGAGGATAATAATAACAGTTATAGCGATATGAATAATCGTAGCGGGGATAATAATAATAGTATTAACGACAATATCAATAGTAATAAAGATAGTAACAATGGAATTAGGATAATCATAACAGGCTCAGCGATAATAATAAGAGAAATGACGATAATATCAACAGAAATAAGGACAGTAATAATAGAATTGAGATAATAATAACAGTTATAACCATATGAATAATAGTAGTAGGAATAATAATAATAGTAATAACGACAATATCAATAGTAATAAAGGTAGAAATAATGGAATGAGGCTAAGAATAATAATAGTCTCACCGATAATAAAAAGAGAAACAACAATAATATCAACAGAAATAAGGATAGTAATAATAGAATGAGGATAATAATAACAGTTATAGCGATATGAATAATCGTAGCGGGGATAATAATAATAGTAATAACGACAATATCAATAGTAATAAAGATAGTAACAATGGAATTAGGATAATCATAACAGGCTCAGCGATAATAATAAGAGAAATAACGATAATATCAACAGAAAGAAGGATAGTAATAATAGAATGAGGATAATAATAAGAATTATAGCGACATGAATAATAGTAGTAGGGATAATAATAATAATAATAACGACAATATCAATAGTAATAAAGATAGTAATAATGGAATTAGGATAATGATAACAGTGCCAGCGATAATAATCACTAAAATACCGATAATATCAACAAAATTAGGATAGAAATAATAGAATGAGGATAATAATAACAGTTATAGCAATGTGAATAAAAGTAGCGGGGATAATGATAATAGTAATAACGACAATATCAATAGTAATAAAGATAGTAACAATGGAATTAGGATAATCATAACAGGCTCAGCGATAATAATAAGAGAAATAACGGTAATATCAACAGAAATAAGGACAGTAATAATAGAATTGAGATAATAATAACAGTTATAGCCATATGAATAATAGTAGTAGGGATAATAATAATAGTAATAACGACAATATCAATAGTAATAAAGATAGTAATAATGGAAGGACGATAATCATAACAGCCTCAGCGATAATATTAAGAGAAATAACGATAATATCAACAGAAATAAGGATAGTAATAATAGAATTGAGATAATAATAACGCTTATAGCCATATGAATAATAGTAGTAGGAATAATAATAATAGCAATGACGACAATATCAATAGTAATAAAGATAGTTACAATGGAATGAGGATAATGATAACAGTGTCAGCGACAATAATAACAAGAATACCGATAATATCAACAGAAATAAGGATAGCAATAATAGAATGAGGATAATAATAACAGTTATAGCGATATGAATAGTAGTAGCGGGGATAATATTAATAGTAATAACGACAATGTCAATAGTAATAAAGATAGTAATAATGGAATGGCGATAATCATAACAGGCTCAGCGATAATAATAAGAGAAACAACGATAACATGAACAGAAATAATGATAGTAATAATTGAATGAGGATAATAATAACAGTTATAGCGATATGAATAATCGTAGCGGGGATAATAATAATAGTAATAACGACAATATCAATAGTAATAAAGATAGTAACAATGGAATTAGGATAATCATAACAGGCTCAGCGATAATAATAAGAGAAATAACGATAATATCAACAGAAATAAGGACAGTAATAATAGAATTGAGATAATAATAACAGTTATAACCATATGAATAATACTAGTAGGAATAATAATAATAGTAATAACGACAATATCAATAGTGATAAAGATAGTAATAATGGAATGAGGATAATCATAACAGGCTCAGCGATAATAATAAGAGAAATGACGATAATATCAACAGAAATAAGGACAGTAATAATAGAATTGAGATAATAATAACAGTTATAACCATATGAATAATAGTAGTAGGAATAATAATAATAGTAATAACGACAATATCAATAGTAATAAAGGTAGAAATAATGGAATGAGGCTAAGAATAATAATAGTCTCACCGATAATAAAAAGAGAAACAACGATAATATCAACAGAAATAAGGATAGTAATAATAGAATAAGGACAATAATAACAGTTATAGCGATATGAATAATCGTAGCGGGGATAATAATAATAGTAATAACGACAATATCAATGGTAATAAAGATAGTAACAATGGAATTAGGATAATCATAACAGGCTCAGCGATAATAATAAGAGAAATAACGATAATGTTAACAGAAATAAGGATAGTAATAATAAAATGAGGATAATAATAACAGTTATAGCGACATGAATAATAGTAGCGCGGATAATAATAATAGTAAGAACGACAATATCAATAGTAATAAAGATAGTAATAATGGAAGGACGATAATCATAACAGGCTCAGCGATAATAATAAGAAAAATAACGATAATATCAACAGAAATAAGGATAGTAATAATAGAATTGAGATAATAATAACAGTTATAGCCATATGAATAATAGTAGTAGGAATAATAATAATAGTAATAACGACAATATCAATAGCAATAAAGATAGTAATAATGGAATGAGGATAATCATAACAGGCTCAGCGATAATAATAAGAGAAATAACGATAATATCAACATAAATATGGGTATTAATAATAGAATGAGGATAATAATAACAGTTATAGCGATATGAATAATCGTAGCGGGGATAATAATAATAGTAATAACGACAATATCAATAGTAATAAAGATAGTAACAGTGGAATTAGGATAATCATAACAGGCTCAGCGATAATAATAAGAGAAATAACGATAATATCAACAGAAATAAGGATAGTAATAATAAAATGAGGATAATAATAACAGTTATAGCGATATGAATAATAGTAGCGCGGATAATAATAACAGTAATAACGACAATATCAATAGTAATAAAGATAGTAATAATGGAAGGACGATAATCATAACAGGCTCAGCGATAATAATAAGAGAAATAACGATAATATCAACAGAAAGAAGGATAGTAATAATAGAATGAGGATAATAATAACAGTTATAGCCACATGAATAATAGTAGTAGGGATAATAATAATAATAATAACGACAATATCAATAGTAATAAAGATAGTAATAATGGAATGAGGATAATCATAACAGGCTCAGCGATTATAATGAGAGAAATAACGATAATATCAACAGAAATAAGGATAGTAATAATAGAATGAGGATAATAATAACAGTTATAGCGATATGAATAATAGTAGCGGTGATAATAATAATAGTAATAACGACAATATCAATAGTAATAAAGATAGTAACAATGGAATTAGGATAATCATAACAGGCTCAGCGATAATAATAAGAGAAATAACGATAATGTTAACAGAAATAAGGATAGTAATAATAAAATGAGGATAGTAATAACAGTTATAGCGATATGAATAATAGTAGCGCGGATAATAATAATAGTAATAACGACAATATCAATAGTAATAAAGATAGTAATAATGGAAGGACGATAATCATAACAGGCTCAGCGATAATAATAAGAGAAATAACGATAATATCAACAGAAAGAAGGATAGTAATAATAGAATGAGGATAATAATAACAGTTATAGCCACATGAATAATAGTAGTAGGGATAATAATAATAATAATAACGACAATATCAATAGTAATAAAGATAGTAATAATGGAATGAGGATAATCATAACAGGCTCAGCGATTATAATGAGAGAAACAAGGATAATATCAACAGAAATAAGGATAGTAATAATAGAATGAAGATAATAATAACTGTTATAGCGATATGAATAATAGTAGCGCGGATAATAATAATAGTAATAATGACAATATCAATAGTAATAAAGATAGTTATAATCGAATGAGGATAATGATAACAGTGTCAGCGACAATAATAACAAAAATACTGATAATATCAACAGAAATAAGCATATTAATAATAGAATTGAGGATAGTAATAATAGTTATAGCGATATGAATAATAGTAGGGCGGACAATAATAATAGTAATAACGACAATATCAATAGTAATAGAGATAGTAATAATGGAATGAGGTTATTCATAACAGGCTCAGCGATAATAATAAGAGAAACAAGGATAATATCAACAGAAATAAGGATAGTAATAATAGAATGAAGATAATAATAACTGTTATAGCGATATGAATAATAGTAGCGCGGATAATAATAATAGTAATAATGACAATATCAATAGTAATAAAGATAGTAATAATGGAATGACGATAATCATAACAGGCCAGCGATAATAATAAGAGAAATAACGATAATATCAACAGAAATAAGGACAGTAATAATAGAATTGAGATAATAATAACAGTTATAACCACATGAATAATCGTAGTAGGAATAATAATAATAGTAATAACGACAATATCAATAGTAATAAAGGTAGAAATAATGGAATGAGGCTAAGAATAATAATAGTCTCACCGATAATAAAAAGGGAAACAACGATAATATCAACAGAAATAAGGATAGTAATAATAGAATGAGGATAATAATAACAGTTATAGCGATATGAATAATCGTAGCGGGGATAATAATAATAGTAATAACGACAATATCAATAGTAATAAAGATAGTAACAGTGGAATCAGGATAATCATAACAGGCTCAGCGATAATAATAAGAGAAAAAACGATAATATCAACAGAAAGAAGGATAGTAATAATAGAATGAGGATAATAATAACAGTTATAGCCACATGAATAATAGTAGTAGGGATAATAATAATAATAATAACGACAATATCAATAGTAATAAAGATAGTAATAATGGAATGAGGATAATCATAACAGGCTCAGCGATTATAATGAGAGAAATAACGATAATATCAACAGAAATAAGGATAGTAATAATAGAATGAGGATAATAATAACAGTTATAGCGATATGAATAATAGTAGCGGTGATAATAATAATAGTAATAACGACAATATCAATAGTAATAAAGATAGTAACAATGGAATTAGGATAATCATAACAGGCTCAGCGATAATAATAAGAGAAATAACGATAATGTTAACAGAAATAAGGATAGTAATAATAAAATGAGGATAGTAATAACAGTTATAGCGATATGAATAATAGTAGCGCGGATAATAATAATAGTAATAACGACAATATCAATAGTAATAAAGATAGTAATAATGGACGGACGATAATCATAACAGGCTCAGCGATAATAATAAGAGAAATAACGATAATATCAACAGAAAGAAGGATAGTAATAATAGAATGAGGATAATAATAACAGTTATAGCCACATGAATAATAGTAGTAGGGATAATAATAATAATAATAACGACAATATCAATAGTAATAAAGATAGTAATAATGGAATGAGGTTATTAATAACAGGCTCAGCGATAATAATAAGAGAAACAAGGATAATATCGACAGAAATAAGGATAGTAATAATAGAATGAAGATAATAATAACTGTTATAGCGATATGAATAATAGTAGCGCGGATAATAATAATAGTAATAATGACAATATCAATAGTAATAAAGATAGTAATAATGGAATGACGATAATCATAACAGGCCAGCGATAATAATAAGACAAATAACGATAATATCAACAGAAATACGGATAGTAATAATAGAATGAGGATAATCATAGCAGTTATACCCATATGAATAATTGTAGCGCGGATAATAATAATAGTAATAACGACAATGTCAATAGTAATAAAGATAGTAATAATGGAATGACGATAATCATAACAGGCTCAGCGATAATAATAAGAGAAATAACGATAATATCGACAGAAATAAAGGTAGTAATAATAGAATTGAGATAATAATAACAGTTATAGCATAATGAATAATAATAGTAGGGATAATAATAATAGTAATAACGACAATGTCAATAGTAATAAAGATAGTAACAATGGAATTAGGATAATCATAACAGTCTCAGCGATAATAATAAGAGAAATAACGATAATGTTAACAGAAATAAGGATAGTAATAATAAAATGAGGATAATAATAACAGTTATAGCGATATGAATAATAGTAGCGCGGATAATAATAATAGTAATAAGGACAATATCAATAGTAATAAAGATCGTAATAATGGAATGAGGATAATCATAACAGGCTCTGCGATAATAATAAGAGAAATAACGATAATATCAACATAAATATGGGTATTAATAATAGAATGAGGATAATAATAACAGTTATAGCGATGTGAATAATAGTAGCGGGGATAATAATAATAGTAATAACGACAATATCAATAGTACTAAAGATAGTAATAATGGAATGAGGATAATCATAACAGGCTCAGCGATAATAATAAGAGAAATAACGATAATATCGACAGAAATAAGGGTAGTAATAATAGAATTGAGATAATAATAACAGTTATAGCATAATGAATAATAATAGTAGGGATAATAATAATAGTAATAACGACAATGTCAATAGTAATAAAGATAGTAATAATGGAATGAGGATAATCATAACAGGCACAACGAGAATAATAAGAGAAATAACGATAATATCAACAGAAATAAGGATAGTAATAATAGAATGAGGATAATAATAACAGTTATAGCCATATGAATAATAGTAGTAGGGATAATATTAATAGTAATAACGACAATATCAATAGTAATAAAGATAGTAATAATGGAATTAGGATAATGATAACAGTGTCAGCGATAATAATCACTAGAATACCGATAATATCAACAAAAATAAGGATAGAAATAATAGAATTGAGATAATAATAACAGTTATAGCCATATGAATAATAGTAGTAGGAATAATAATAATAGTAATAACGACAATATCAATAGCAATAAAGATAGTAATAATGGAATGAGGATAATGATAACAGTGTCAGCGACAATAATAACAAAAATACTGATAATATCAACAGAAATAAGCATATTAATAATAGAATTGAGGATAGTAATAATAGTTATAGCGATATGAATAATAGTAGGGCGGATAATAATAATAGTAATAACGACAATATCAATAGTAATAAAGATAGTAATAATGGAAGGACGATAATCATAACAGGCTCAGCGATAATAATAAGAGAAATAACGATAATATCAACCGAAAAAAGGGTAGTAATAATAGAATGAGGATAATAATAACAGTTATAGCCATATGAATAATAGTAGTAGGGATAATAATAATAATAATAACGACAATATCAATAGTAATAAAGATAGTAATAATGGAATGAGGATAATCATAACAGGCACAACGAGAATAATAAGAGAAATAACGATAATATCAACAGAAATAAGGATAGTAATAATAGAATGAGGATAATAATAACAGTTATAGCCATATGAATAATAGTAGTAGGGATAATATTAATAGTAATAACGACAATATCAATAGTAATAAAGATAGTAATAATGGAATTAGGATAATGATAACAGTGTCAGCGATAATAATCACTAAAATACCGATAATATCAACAAAAATAAGGATAGAAATAATAGAATGAGGATAATAATAACAGTTATAGCAATGTGAATAAAAGTAGCGGGGATAATAATAATAGTAATAACGACAATATCAATAGCAATAAAGATAGTAATAATGGAATGAGGATACTCATAACGGGCTCAGCGATAATAATAAGAGAAATAACGATAATATCAACAGAAATAAGGATAGTAATAACAGAATGAGGATAATAGTAACAGTTATAGGTATATGAATAATAGTAGCGGGGATAATAATAATAGTAATAACGACAATATCAATAGTAATAAAGATAGTAATAATGGAATGAGGATAATCATAACAGGCTCAGCGATAATAATAAGAGAAATAACGATAATATCAACAGAAATATGGGTAGTAATAGTAGAATGAGGATAATAATAACAGTTATAGCCATATGAATAATAGTAGTAGGGATAATAATAATAGTAATAACGACAATATCAATAGTAATAAAGATAGTAATAATGGAAGGACGATAATCATAACAGCCTCAGCGATAATATTAAGAGAAATAACGATAATATCAACAGAAATAAGGATAGTAATAATAGAATTGAGATAATAATAACACTTATAGCCATATGAATAATAGTAATAGGAATAATAATAATAGCAATGACGACAATATCAATAGTAATAAAGATAGTTACAATGGAATGAGGATAATGATAACAGTGTCAGCGACAATAATAACAAAAATACCGATAATATCAACAGAAATAAGGATAGCAATAATAGAATGAAGATAATAATAACAGTTATAGCGATATGAATAGTAGTAGCGGGGATAATAATAATAGTAATAACGACAATGTCAATAGTAATAAAGATAGTAATAATGGAATGGTGATAATCATAACAGGCTCAGCGATAATAATAAGAGAAACAACGATAATATGAACAGAAATAATGATAGTAATAATTGAATGAGGATAATAAGAACAGTTATAGCCATATGAATAATAGTAGTAGGAATAATAAAAATAGCAATAACGACAATATCAATAGTAATAAAGACAGCTATAATGGAATGAGGATAATGATAACAGTGTCAGCGATAATAATAACAAAAATACCGATAATATCAACAGACATAAGGATAGAAATAATAGAATGAGGATAATAATAACAGTTATAGCGATGTGAATAATAGTAGCGGGGATAATAATAATAGTAATAACGACAATATCAATAGTAATAAAGATAGTAATAATGGAATGAGGATAATCATAACAGGCTCAGCGATAATAATAAGAGAAATAACGATAATATCGACAGAAATAAGGGTAGTAATAATAGAATTGAGATAATAATAACAGTTATAGCATAATGAATAATAATAGTAGGGATAATAATAATAGTAATAACGACAATGTCAATAGTAATAAAGATAGTTATAATCGAATGAGGATAATGATAACAGTGTCAGCGATAATAATAACAAAAATTCCGATAATATCAACAGAAATAAGCATATTAATAATAGAATTGAGGATAGTAATAATAGTTATAGCGATATGAATAATAGTAGGGCGGATAATAATAATAGTAATAACGACAATATCAATAGTAATAAAGATGGTACTAATGGAATGACGATAATCATAACAGGCGCAGCGATAATAATAAGAGAAATAACGATAATATCAACAGAAATAAGGATAGTAATAATAGAATTGAGATAATAATAACATTTATAGCGATATGAATAATTGTAGCGCGGATAATAATAATAGTAATAACGACAATATCAATAGTAATAAAGATAGTTATAATGGAATGAGGATAATGATAACAGTGTCAGCGATAATAATAACAAAAATACCGATAATATCAACAGAAATAAGGATAGCAATAATAGAATGAGGATAATAATAACAGTTATAGCATAATGAATAATAATAGTAATAACGACAATGTCAATAGTAGTAAAGATAGTTATAATGGAATGAGGATAATGATAACAGTGTCAGCGATAATAATAACAAAAATACCGATAATATCAACAGAAATAAGCAAAGTAATAATAGAATTGAGGATAATAATAATAGTTATAGCGATATGAATAATAGTAGGGCGGATAATAATAATAGTAATAACGACAATATCAATAGTAATAAAGATAGTAATAATGGAATGACGATAATCATAACAGGCTCAGCGATAATAATAAGAGAAATAACGATAATATCAACAGAAATAAGGATAGTAATAATAAAATGAGGATAATAATAACAGTTATAGCGATATGAATAATTGTAGCGCGGATAATAATAATAGTAATAACGACAATATCAATAGTCATAAAGATAGTTATAATGGAGTGAGGATTATGATAACAGTGTCAGCGATAATAATAACAAAAATACCGATAATATCAACAGAAATAAGGGTAGTAATAATAGAATTGGGATAATAATAACAGTTATGGCGATATGAATAATAGTAGCGCGGATAATAATAATAGTAATAACGACAATATCAATAGTCATAAAGATAGTAATAATGGAATGACGATAATCATAACAGGCTCAGCGATAATAATAAGAGAAATATGGATAATATCAACAGAAATAAGGGTAGTAATAATAGAATTGAGATAATAATAACAGTTATGGCGATATGAATAATAGTAGCGCGAATAATAATAATAGTAATTACGACAATATCAATAGTAATAAAGATAGTAATAATGGAAGGACGATAATCATAACAGGCTCAGCGATAATAATAAGAGAAATAACGATAATATCAACGGAAATAAGGATAGTAATAATAGAATGAGGATAATAATAACAGTTATAGCCATATGAATAATAGTAGTAGGTATAATAATAATAGTAATAACGACAATATCAATAGTAATAAAGATAGTTATAATGGAATGAGGATAATGATAACAGTGTCAGCGATAATAATAACAAAAACACCGATAATATCAACAGAAATAAGGATAGTAATAATAGAATTGAGGATAATAATAATAGTTATAGCGATATGAATAATAATAGGGCGGATAATAATAATAGTAATAACGACAATATCAATAGTAATAAAGATTGTTATAATGGAATGAGGATAATGATAACAGTGTCAGCGATAATAATAAGAGAAATAACGATAATATCAACAGAAATAAGGATAGTAATAATAGAATTGAGATAATAATAACAGTTATAGCCATATGAATAATAGTAGTAGGAATAATAATAATAGTAATAACGACAATATCAATAGCAATAAAGATAGTAATAATGGAATGAGGATAATCATAACAAGCTCAGCGATAATAATAAGAGAAATAACGATAATATCAACATAAATATGGGTATTAGTAATAGAATGAGGATAATAATAACAGTTATAGCGATGTGAATAATAGTAGCGGGGATAATAATAATAGAAATAACGACAATATCAATAGTAATAAAGATAGTAATAATGGAATGAGGATAATCATAACAGGCTCAGCGATAATAATAAGAGAAATAACGATAATATCGACAGAAATAAAGGTAGTAATAATAGAATTGAGATAATAATAACAGTTATAGCATAATGAATAATAATAGTAGGGATAATAATAATAGTAATAACGACAATGTCAATAGTAATAAAGATATTTATAATCGAATGAGGATAATGATAACAGTGTCAGCGACAATAATAACAAAAATACTGATAATATCAACAGAAATAAGCATATTAATAATAGAATTGAGGATAGTAATAATAGTTATAGCGATATGAATAATAGTAGGGCGGATAATAATAATAGTAATAACGACAATATCAATAGTAATAAAGATAGTAATAATGGAATGACGATAATCATAACAGGCGCAGCGATAATAATAAGAGAAATAACGATAATATCAACAGAAATAAGGATAGTAATAATAGAATTGAGATAATAATAACATTTATAGCGATATGAATAATAGTAGCGCGGATAATAATAATAGTAATAACGATAATATCAATAGTAATAAAGATAGTAATAATGGAATGACGATAATCATAACAGGCTCAGCGATAATAATAAGAGAAATAACGATAATATGAACAGAAATAAGGGTAGTATTAATAGAATTGAGATAATAATAACAGTTATGGCGATATGAATAATAGTAGCGCGGATAATAATAATAGTAATAACGACAATATCAATAGTAATAAAGATAGTAATAATGGAAGGACGATAATCATAACAGGCACAGCGATAATAATAAGAGAAATAACGATAATATCAACGGAAATAAGGATAGTAAAAATAGAATGAGGATAATAATAACAGTTATAGCCATATGAATAGTAGTAGTAGGAATAACAATAATAGTAATAACGATAATATCAATAGTAATAAAGATAGTTATAATCGAATGAGGATAATGATAACAGTGTCAGCGATAATAATAACAAAAATACCGATAATATCAACAGAAATAAGCATATTAATAATAGAATTGAGGATAGTAATAATAGTTATAGCGATATGAATAATAGTAGGGCGGATAATAATAATAGTAATAACGACAATATCAATAGTAATAAAGATAGTAATAATGGAATGACGATAATCATAACAGGCTCAGCGATAATAATAAGAGAAATAACGATAATATCAACAGAAATAAGGATAGTAATAATAAAATGAGGATAATAATAACAGTTATAGCGATATGAATAATTGTAGCGCGGATAATAATAATAGTAATAACGACAATATCAATAGTCATAAAGATAGTTATAATGGAGTGAGGATTATGATAACAGTGTCAGCGATAATAATAACAAAAATACCGATAATATCAACAGAAATAAGGGTAGTAATAATAGAAATGAGATAATAATAACAGTTATGGCGATATGAATAATAGTAGCGCGGATAATAATAATAGTAATAACGACAATATCAATAGTAATAAAGATAGTAATAATGGAAGGACGATAATCATAACAGGCTCAGGGATAATAATAAGAGAAATAACGATAATATCAACAGAAATAAGGATAGTAATAATAGAATTGAGATAATAATAACAGTTATAGCCATATGAATAATAGTAGGGCGGATAATAATAATAGTAATAACGACAATGTCAATAGTAGTAAAGATAGTTATAATGGAATGAGGATAATGATAACAGTGTCAGCGATAATAATAACAAAAATACCGATAATATCAACAGAAATAAGGATAGCAATAATAGAATGAGGATAATAATAACAGTTATAGCATAATGAATAATAATATTAGGGATAATAATAATAGTAATAACGACAATGTCAATAGTAGTAAAGATAGTTATAATGGAATGAGGATAATGATAACAGTGTCAGCGATAATAATAACAAAAATACCGATAATATCAACAGAAATAAGGATAGCAATAATAGAATGAGGATAATACTAACAGTTATAGCATAATCAATAATAATATTAGGGATAATAATAATAGTAATAACGACAATGTCAATAGTAATAAAGATAGTTATAATGGAATGAGGATAATGATAACAGTGTCAGCGATAATAATAACAAAAATACCGATAATATCAACAGAAATAAGGATAGCAATAATAGAATGAGGATAATAATAACAGTTATAGCATAATGAATAATAATATTAGGGATAATAATAATAGTAATAACGACAATGTCAATAGTAGTAAAGATAGTTATAATGGAATGAGGATAATGATAACAGTGTCAGCGATAATAATAACAAAAATACCGATAATATCAACAGAAATAAGGATAGCAATAATAGAATGAGGATAATAATAACAGTTATAGCATAATCAATAATAATATTAGGGATAATAATAATAGTAATAACGACAATGTCAATAGTAATAAAGATAGTAATAATGGAATGACGATAATCATAACAGGCTCAGCGATAATAATAAGACAAATAACGATAATATCAACAGAAATAAGGGTAGTAATAATAGAATTGAGATAATAATAACAGTTATGGCGATATGAATAATAGTAGCGCGGATAATAATAATAGTAATAACGACAATGTCAATAGTAATAAAGATGGTAATAATGGAATGACGATAATCATAACAGGCTCAGCGATAATAATAAGAGAAATACCGATAATATGAACAGAAATAAGGATAGTAATAATAGAATTGAGATAATAATAACAGTTATAGCCATATGAATAATAGAAGGGCGGATAATAATAATAAATATAACGACAATATCAATAGAAATAAAGATAGTAATAATGGAATGACGATCATCATAACAGGCTCAGCGAAAATAATAAGAGAAATAACGATAATATCAACAGAAATAAGGATAGTAGTAAAAAAATGACGATAGTAATAACAGTTATAGCGATATGAATAATTGTAGCGCGGATAATAATAATAGTAATAACGACAATATCAATACTAATCAAGATAGTTATAATGGAATGAGGATAATGATAACAGTGTCAGCGATAATAATAACAAAAATACCGATAATATCAACAGAAATAAGGATAGCAATAGTAGAATGAGGATAATAATATCAGTTATAGCATAATGAATAATAATATTAGGGATAATAATAATAGTAATAACGACAATGTCAATAGTAATAAAGATAGTTATAATGGAATGAGGATAATGATAACAGTGTCAGCGATAATAATAACAAAAATACCGATAATATCAACAGAAATAAGGATAGCAATAATAGAATGAGGATAATAATAACAGTTATAGCATAATGAATAATAATATTAGGGATAATAATAATAGTAATAACGACAATGTCAATAGTAGTAAAGATAGTTATAATGGAATGAGGATAATGATAACAGTGTCAGCGATAATAATAACAAAAATACCCATAATATCAACAGAAATAAGGAAAATAATAATAGAATTGAGGATAATAATAATAGTTATAGCGATATGAATAATAGTAGGGCGGATAATAATAATAGTAATAACGACAATGTCAATAGTAATAAAGATAGTTATAATCGAATGAGGATAATGATAACAGTGTCAGCGATAATAATAACAAAAATGCCGATAATATCAACAGAAATAAGCATATTAATAATAGAATTGAGGATAGTAATAATAGTTATAGCGATATGAATAATAGTAGGGCGGATAATAATAATAGAAATAACGACAATATCAATAGTAATAAAGATAGTAATAATGGAATGACGATAATCATAACAGCCTCAGCGATAATAATAAGAGAAATAACGATAATATCAACAGAAATAAGGACAGTAATAATAAAATGAGGATAATAATAACAGTTATAGCGATATGAATAATTGTAGCGCGGATAATAATAATAGTAATAACGACAATATCAATAGTCATAAAGATAGTTATAATGGAGTGAGGATTATGATAACAGTGTCAGCGATAATAATAACAAAAATACCGATAATATCAACAGAAATAAGGATAGCAATAATAGAATGAGGATAATAATAACAGTTATAGCATAATGAATAATAATATTAGGGATAATAATAATAGTAATAACGACAATGTCAATAGTAATAAAGATAGTAATAATGGAATGACGATAATCATAACAGGCTCAGCGATAATAATAAGAGAAATAAGGATAATATCAACAGAAATAAGGGTAGTAATAATAGAATTGAGATAATAATAACAGTTATGGCGATATGAATAATAGTAGCGCGAATAATAATAATAGTAATAACGACAATATCAATAGTAATAAAGATAGTAATAATGGAAGGACAATAATCATAACAGGCTCAGCGATAATAATAAGAGAAATAACGATAATATCAACGGAAATAAGGATAGTAATAATAGAATGAGGATAATAATAACAGTTATAGCCATATGAATAATAGTAGTAGGTATAATAATAATAGTAATAACGACAATATCAATAGTAATAAGGATAGTTATAATGGAATGAGGATAATGATAACAGTGTCAGCAATAATAATAACAAAAACACCGATAATATCAACAGAAATAAGGATAGTAATAATAGAATTGAGGATAATAATAATAGTTATAGCGATATGAATAATAATAGGGCAGATAATAATAATAGTAATAACGACAATATCAATAGTAATAAAGATTGTTATAATGGAATGAGGATAATGATAACAGTGTCAGCGATAAGAATAACAAAAATACCGATAATATCAACAGAAATAAGGATAGCAATAATAGAATGAGGATAATAATAACAGTTATAGCGATATGAATAATAGTAGCGGGGATAATAATAATAGTAATAACGACTATATCAATAGTAATAAAGATAGTAATAATGGAATGAGGATAATCATAGCAGGCTCAGCAATAATAATAAGAAAAATAACGATAGTATCAACAGAAATAAGGATAGTAATAATAGAATGAAGATAATAATAACAGTTATAGCGATATGAATAATAGTAGCGGGGATAATAATAATAGTAATAACGACAATGTCAATAGTAATAAAGATAGTAATAATGGAATTAGGATAATCATAACAGGCTCAGCGATAATAATAAGAGAAATAAAGATAATATCAACAGAAATAAGTATAGTAATAATAGAATGAGGATAATAATAACAGTTATAGCCACATGAATAATAGTAGTAGGAATAACAATAATAGAAATAACGACAATATCAATAGTAATAAAGATAGTTATAATGGAATGAGGATGATGATAACAGTGTCAGCGACAGTAATAACAAAAATACCGATAATATCAACAGAAATAAGGATAGCAATAATAGAATGAGGATAATAATAACAGTTATAGCATAATGAATAATAATAGTAGGGATAATAATAATAGTAATAACGACAATGTCAGTAGTAATAAAGATAGTAATAATGGAATGACGATAATCATAACAGGCTCAGCGATAATAATAAGAGAAATAACGATAATTTCAACAGAAATAATGATAGTAATAATAGAATTGAGATAATAATAACAGTTATAGCCATATGAATAATAGTAGTAGGAATAATAATAATAGTAATAACGACAATATCAATAGTAATAATGATAGTAATAATGGAAAAAGATAATCATAACAGGCTCAGCGATAATAATAAGAGAAATAACGATAATGTCAACAGAAATAAGGAGCGTAATAATAGAATGAGGATAATCATAACAGTTATACCCATATGAAAAATAGTAGCAGGGATAATAATAATAGTAATAACAACAATATCAATAGTAATAAAGATAGCAATAATAGAATGAGGATAATGATAACAGTGTCAGCGGGAATAATACCAAAAATACCGATAATATCAACAGAAATAAGGATAGCAATAATAGAATGAGGATAATAATAACAGTTATAGCGATATAAATAATAGTAGCGGGGATAATAATAATAGTAATAACGACTATATCAATAGTAATAAAGATAGGAATAATGGAATGAGGATAATCATAACAGGCTCAGCAATAATAATAAGAGAAATAACGATAGTATCAACAGAAATAAGGATAGTAATAATAGAATGAAGATAATAATAACAGTTATAGCGATATGAATAATAGTAGCGGGGATAATAATAATAGTAATGAGGACAATGTCAATAGTAATAAAGATAGTAATAATGGAATGGCGATAATCATAACAGGCTCAGCGATAATAATAAGAGAAACAACGATAATATCAACAGAAATAATGATAGTAATAATAGAATGAGGATAATAATAACAGTTATACCGATATGAATAATAGTAGCGGGGATAATAATAATAGTAATGACGACAATGTCAATAGTAATAAAGATAGTAATAATGGAATGGCGATAGTCATAACAGGGTCAGCGATAATAATAAGAGAAACAACGATAATATCAACAGAAATAATGATAGTAATAATAGAATGAGGATAATAATAACAGTTATAGCCATATGAATAATAGTAGTAGGAATAATAAAAATAGCAATAACGACAATATCAATAGTAATAAAGACAGTTATAATGGAATGAGGATAATGATAACTGTGTCAGCGATAATAATAACAAAAATTCCGATAATATCAACAGAAATAAGGATAGCAATAATAGAATGAGGATAATAATAACAGTTATAGCATAATGAATAATAATATTAGGGATAATAGTAATAGTAATAACGACAATGTCAATAGTAATAAAGATAGTAATAATGGAATGACGATAATCATAACAGGCTCAGCGATAATAATAAGAGAAATAACGATAATATCAACAGAAATAATGATAGTAATAATAGAATTGAGATAATAATAACAGTTATAGCCATATGAATAATAGTAGTAGGAATAATAATAATAGTAATAACGACAATATCAATAGTAATAATGATAGTAATAATGGAAAAAGATAATCATAACAGGCTCAGCGATAATAATAAGAGAAATAACGATAATGTCAACAGAAATAAGGAGCGTAATAATAGAATGAGGATAATCATAACAGTTATACCCATATGAAAAATAGTAGCAGGGATAATAATAATAGTAATAACAACAATATCAATAGTAATAAAGATAGCAATAATAGAATGAGGATAATGATAACAGTGTCAGCGGGAATAATACCAAAAATACCCATAATATCAACAGAAATAAGGATAGCAATAATAGAATGAGGATAATAATAACAGTTATAGCGATATAAATAATAGTAGCGGGGATAATAATAATAGTAATAACGACTATATCAATAGTAATAAAGATAGGAATAATGGAATGAGGATAATCATAACAGGCTCAGCAATAATAATAAGCGAAATAACGATAGTATCAACAGAAATAAGGATAGTAATAATAGAATGAAGATAATAATAACAGTTATAGCGATATGAATAATAGTAGCGGGGATAATAATAATAGTAATGAGGACAATGTCAATAGTAATAAAGATAGTAATAATGGAATGGCGATAATCATAACAGGCTCAGCGATAATAATAAGAGAAACAACGATAATATCAACAGAAATAATGATAGTAATAATAGAATGAGGATAATAATAACAGTTATAGCGATATGAATAATAGTAGCGGGGATAATAATAATAGTAATGACGACAATGTCAATAGTAATAAAGATAGTAATAATGGAATGGCGATAGTCATAACAGGGTCAGCGATAATAATAAGAGAAACAACGATAATATCAACAGAAATAATGATAGTAATAATAGAATGAGGATAATAATAACAGTTATAGCCATATGAATAATAGTAGTAGGAATAATAAAAATAGCAATAACGACAATATCAATAGTAATAAAGACAGTTATAATGGAATGAGGATAATGATAACTGTGTCAGCGATAATAATAACAAAAATACCGATAATATCAACAGAAATAAGGATAGCAATAATAGAATGAGGATAATAATAACAGTTATAGCATAATGAATAATAATATTAGGGATAATAGTAATAGTAATAACGACAATGTCAATAGTAATAAAGATAGTAATAATGGAATGAGGATAATAATAACAGTTATAGCATAATGAATAATAGTAGTAGGGATAATAATAATAGTAATAACGACAATATAAATAATAATAAAGATAGTAATAATGGAATGACGATAATCATAACAGGCTCAGCGATAATAATAAGAGAAATAACGATAATATCAACAGAAATAAGGATAGTAATAATAGAATGAGGATAATAATAACAGTTATAGCGATATGAATAATAGTAGCGGGGATAATAATAATAGTAATAACGACAATATCAATAGTAATAAAGATAGTAATAATAGAATGAGGATAATCATAACAGTTACACCCATATGAATAATAGTAGCAAGGATAATAATAATAGTAATAACAACAATATCAATAGTAATAAAGATAGTAATAATGGAATGAGGATAATGATAACAGTGTCAGCGGGAATAATACCAAAAATACCGATAATATCAACAGAAATAAGGATAGCAATAATAGAATGAGGATAATAATAACAGTTATAGCGATATGAATAATAGTAGCGGGGATAATAATAATAGTAATAACGACAATGTCAATAGTAATAATGATAGTAATAATGGAATGAGGATAACCATAACAGGCTCAGCGATAATAATAAGAGAAATAACGATAATATCAACAGAAATAAGGACAGTAATAATAGAATGAGGATAATAATAACAGTTATAGCCAGATGAATAATAGTAGTAGGGATAATAATAATAATAATAACGACAACATCAATAGTAATAAAGATAGTAATAATGGAATGAGGATAATCATAACAGGCACAGCGATAATAATAAGAGAAATAACGATAATATCAACGGAAATATGGATAGCAATAATAGAATGAGGATAATAATAACAGTTATAGCATAATGAATAATAATATTAGGGATAATAATAATAGTAATAACGACAATGTCAATAGTAATAAAGATAGTAATAATGGAATGACGATAATCATTCCAGACTCAGCGATAATAATAAGAGAAATAACGATAATATCAACAGAAATAAGGATAGTAATAATAAAATGAGGATAATAATAACAGTTATAGCGATATGAATAATTGTAGCGCGGATAATAATAATAGTAATATCGACAATATCAATAGTAATAAAGATAGTAATAACAGAATGAGGATAATCATAACAGTTACACCCATATGAATAATAGTAGCAAGGATAATAATAATAGTAATAACAACAATATCAATAGTAATAAAGATAGTAATAATGGAATGAGGATAATGATAACAGTGTCAGCGGGAATAATACCAAAAATACCGATAATATCAACAGAAATAAGGATAGCAATAATAGAATGAGGATAATAATAACAGTTATAGCGATATGAATAATAGTAGCGGGGATAATAATAATAGTAATAACGACTATATCAATAGTAATAAAGATAGTAATAATGGAATGAGGATAATCATAACAGGCTCAGCAATAATAATAAGAGAAATAAAGATAATATCAACAGAAATAAGTATAGTAATAATAGAATGAGGATAATAATAACAGTTATAGCCACATGAATAATAGTAGTAGGAATAACAATAATAGAAATAACGACAATATCAATAGTAATAAAGATAGTTATAATGGAATGAGGATAATGATAACAGTGTCAGCGACAGTAATAACAAAAATACCGATAATATCAACAGAAATAAGGATAGCAATAATAGAATGAGGATAATAATAACAGTTATAGCATAATGAATAATAATAGTAGGGATAATAATAATAGTAATAACGACAATGTCAGTAGTAATAAAGATAGTAATAATGGAATGACGATAATCATAACAGGCTCAGCGATAATAATAAGAGAAATAACGATAATATCAACAGAAATAATGATAGTAATAATAGAATTGAGATAATAATAACAGTTATAGCCATATGAATAATAGTAGTAGGAATAATAATAATAGTAATAACGACAATATCAATAGTAATAATGATAGTAATAATGGAAAAAGATAATCATAACAGGCTCAGCGATAATAATAAGAGAAATAACGATAATGTCAACAGAAATAAGGAGCGTAATAATAGAATGAGGATAATCATAACAGTTATACCCATATGAAAAATAGTAGCAGGGATAATAATAATAGTAATAACAACAATATCAATAGTAATAAAGATTGCAATAATAGAATGAGGATAATGATAACAGTGTCAGCGGGAATAATACCAAAAATACCCATAATATCAACAGAAATAAGGATAGCAATAATAGAATGAGGATAATAATAACAGTTATAGCGATATAAATAATAGTAGCGGGGATAATAATAATAGTAATAACGACTATATCAATAGTAATAAAGATAGGAATAATGGAATGAGGATAATCATAACAGGCTCAGCAATAATAATAAGAGAAATAACGATAGTATCAACAGAAATAAGGATAGTAATAATAGAATGAAGATAATAATAACAGTTATAGCGATATGAATAATAGTAGCGGGGATAATAATAATAGTAATGAGGACAATGTCAATAGTAATAAAGATAGTAATAATGGAATGGCGATAATCATAACAGGCTCAGCGATAATAATAAGAGAAACAACGATAATATCAACAGAAATAATGATAGTAATAATAGAATGAGGATAATAATAACAGTTATAGCGATATGAATAATAGTAGCGGGGATAATAATAATAGTAATGACGACAATGTCAATAGTAATAAAGATAGTAATAATGGAATGGCGATAGTCATAACAGGGTCAGCGATAATAATAAGAGAAACAACGAAAATATCAACAGAAATAATGATAGTAATAATAGAATGAGGATAATAATAACAGTTATAGCCATATGAATAATAGTAGTAGGAATAATAAAAATAGCAATAACGACAATATCAATAGTAATAAAGACAGTTATAATGGAATGAGGATAATGATAACTGTGTCAGCGATAATAATAACAAAAATACCGATAATATCAACAGAAATAAGGATAGCAATAATAGAATGAGGATAATAATAACAGTTATAGCATAATGAATAATAATATTAGGGATAATAGTAATAGTAATAACGACAATGTCAATAGTAATAAAGATAGTAATAATGGAATGAGGATAATAATAACAGTTATAGCATAATGAATAATAGTAGTAGGGATAATAATAATAGTAATAACGACAATATAAATAATAATAAAGATAGTAATAATGGAATGACGATAATCATAACAGGCTCAGCGATAATAATAAGAGAAATAACGATAATATCAACAGAAATAAGGATAGTAATAATAGAATGAGGATAATAATAACAGTTATAGCGATATGAATAATAGTAGCGGGGATAATAATAATAGTAATAACGACAATATCAATAGTAATAAAGATAGTAATAATAGAATGAGGATAATCATAACAGTTACACCCATATGAATAATAGTAGCAAGGATAATAATAATAGTAATAACAACAATATCAATAGTAATAAAGATAGTAATAATGGAATGAGGATAATCATAACAGGCACAGCGATAATAATAAGAGAAATAACGATAATATCAACGGAAATATGGATAGCAATAATAGAATGAGGATAATAATAACAGTTATAGCATAATGAATAATAATATTAGGGATAATAATAATAGTAATAACGACAATGTCAATAGTAATAAAGATAGTAATAATGGAATGACGATAATCATTCCAGACTCAGCGATAATAATAAGAGAAATAACGATAATATCAACAGAAATAAGGATAGTAATAATAAAATGAGGATAATAATAACAGTTATAGCGATATGAATAATTGTAGCGCGGATAATAATAATAGTAATATCGACAATATCAATAGTAATAAAGATAGTTATAATGGAATGAGATTAATGATAACAGTGTGAGCGATAATAATAACAAAATACCGATAATATCAACAGAAATAAGGATAGCAATAATAGAATGAGGATAATAATAACAGTTATAGCGATATGAATAATAGTAGCGGTAATAATAATAATAGTAATAACGACTATATCAATAGTAATAAAGATAGTAATAATGGAATGAGGATAATCATAACAGGCTCAGCAATAATAATAAGAGAAATAACGATAGTATCAACAGAAATAAGGATAGTAATAATAGAATGAAGATAATAATAACAGTTATAGCGATGTCAGTCGTTGTCTTGCCGTCGAAACGTATAGACGTGTTTACGGTATAGCTCACTTAAAGGTGTACTAGTGTCTTCCGATAGTAAACAGTTTAGGTGTTTGCGGCTTTGTGAATTCGGCGGTGTCGCCAGCGAGCAATAACATGGCTCATGCGACTGAGCCGTTCAAAATAACCCGTAACGGCGAAAATTACATTCTAAAACAAAGGCAAAGCGAGGACAAAGAACAAAACAACAATTGGGAAAAGGTTACACAAACTAAAAAACGTAAAATAACTCCTACTGAAGCAGGGCAATGGTTACAGGACATTCCACTCAGTAACTCGTTTAGCTCACTTGAAGAAGAAGTAGATACGGATATGAGTAAGGGAACAACACCTCGTCCCACTAAGCCACCTCCAATCTACGTGGATGCACAGATAATAGATCCCCTCATGGAATTATTAAATAACACTGTAGGTGCACAAAACTACACCCTAAAGCAAATAAAGTTGGATCAGGTAAAAGTACAAACAAATGATTCGGAAATGTTTCGGAAGGTATCGCAAGCACTTAGGCAAAAAAATGCAGCTTACCATACATACCAACTAAAGTCAGAAAAAAGTTACAAAGCAGTCGTCAGAGGCTTACATCCTAAAACCAATATTGCAAACATCAAGACGGAGCTTGAAAAGTTAGGTCATGTGGTAAGATCGGTGAGTAATATGATCAAATACGATACGAAGCAACCATTACCGTTATTTTTAATAGAACTCGAACCCAATAATAACAACAGGGATATCTTTCACGTTAACAAAATACTAAACACCATAGTACAAGTTGAACCACCTCGCCACAAAAAAGATATCCCGCAGTGCATACGATGTCAGCAATATGGGCACACCAAAAACTACTGTAATAGAACTCCAGTATGTGTAAAATGCGCACAAAAGCACTTGTCATCCAATTGTCCGTTAGTAGGTAAAGTAGACACGGTAAAATGTTGCAACTGCAATGGAAATCACCCTGCCAGTTACAAAGGTTGTGAAATTAGGAAGCAACTGCAAAAAAAGCTCTTTCCACCACTAAGACGCAGAACATATTCCCAACAAAAGTTACAACTAAACACTGCAGATGCTAATCCTGTACTCGAGTCTATATCAAATGTCAATCGCTGCACTAAATTCACCGATACTCGAAGCTATGCTCAAGCAACTACCAATGCAATACCACCAAACGAACAATCTGGAAATATTAATTGGAATGATAATATAGAAATGAAGGAACTACTTAAACAATCTATTAAAAATTCAGAACTATTAGCAAAAATGATAATGGAACAAAACGCGATACTAAGGCAACAAACCCAACAAATAACAACAATGTTACAACTACTTACAAACACGTTAAGCCGCACATAAAAATGGCAGCACTGAAAATAGCATTTTGGAACGCCAACGGCCTACAGCAACGAGCCTTGGAAACAAGAACATTCTTGTACAACAACAACATTGATATACTTCTTATTTCGGAAACCCATTTTACCACAAAAAGTTACATAAAAATCCCATACTACACTATATACGACACCAAACATCCATCAGGAAACGCACACGGAGGCACTGCAGTTATAATAAAGAATGATATTAAGCATCATCTACATAGCCAATTCAGTCACGAACACATCCAGGCAACAACAATTACAGTTGAAACCGATAATAATGTATTTCAAATTTCAGCAATATATGCACCACCGAGACACAAAATTACCTCAGATAAGTGGCACGAATATTTCGTAACTCTGGGCGATAAATTTATTGCAGCGGGCGATTATAATGCCAAGCACACCATGTGGGGTTCAAGAATCACCACGAATAGAGGTAAGACGCTTGAAGTAAGCATCAGAAATAATAACTATAGCATATTGTCAGCAGGAAGTCCAACACACTGGCCGTCAGATATCAACAAAATCCCAGATGTACTTGATTTCGCAGTCGTTAAAGGACTCGACATAAGCAAACTGAACATAACATCTAGCCTCGATCTTAGCTCTGACCATACCCCACTAATTATACTCTACACTGGTAAACCAACATGCTATAATAACGTAGTGACACTCTGTAACAAAAGCACTAACTGGGAAAAATTTAAAGCACTAGTTGAAAGCAACATTAACTGCAATATCCCACTCAAAACACCAGAAGATATTGAGCAAGCAGTAACGATGTTAACAACAATCATACAAGAAGCTGCCTGGGCCTCTACCACCTTCAAACCAGCACATAGACAAAACAAAGTAGTTCCACCAGATGTTCTTGATAAAATTAAAGAAAAACGAAAAGCAAAAGCAAAATGGCAAAAACACAGAACTATAAAGAACAAGAAGTACCTAAATAAAGTGACAAAAGATGTAAAAGCCAGCATAAGTAGTCACAACAACAATGAATTTGCAAAATTTTTGGAATCACTTTCTGCACACGAAAACACTAACTACTCCCTATGGAAGGTTACAAATAAAGTGACAAAAGCAACAAAAGCAGCTCCAGCAATTAGGAAGGTAGATGGAACTTGGGCAAGAAGTAATAAAGAACAGGCTGAGGAATTTGCGAACTATCTCCACAATACATTCACACCGCACAGTATTAACACTAGCACCATAGATAATCACGTAGATGCAATCACACTAAATACAGATACAATAAACCTTACAATAGAGGAACACTACTCCATACCAATCGTAACCGCCAAGGAGGTTCATGACAACATAAAAAACATAAAAAACAGTAAGTCTCCAGGTTTTGACCTTATTAATGGAAAAATTTTAAAACAGCTACCGTCAAAGGCAATACGACTAATTACAATAATTTACAATGCAATTTTAAGAATACAGTATTTTCCATCCATGTGGAAGATAGCGGAAATCATAATGCTGCCAAAACCCGGTAAAGATCCGCACCAAGTCTCATCATACAGGCCAATATCGCTTCTTCCAATATTCTCTAAAATACTTGAAAAAATAATATACAATCGTCTTAAGCCCATAATAGTTGAAAAAAATCTAATACCAGACCACCAGTTTGGGTTCAGGAACAAACATTCTACCGTAGAGCAAACTCACAGACTCATCAACGAAATACTTAAAGCAATGGAGGAGAAACAATACTGTACAGCCTTCTTCATGGATATTGAAAAAGCATTTGATAAGGTATGGCATGAAGGACTATTACACACAATAAAAACACACTTTCCCACACAAATATACAATTTACTTGCATCATATTTAAAGGATCGGACCTTTACTGTAAAAATCAAAGGTACGTACTCTGAAATCAAAGTTATTAAAGCAGGGGTACCCCAAGGTAGCGTCCTAGGGCCCATACTGTATACACTCTATACAGCTGATATTCCAGTCACCGACATAACCAAATTGTTAACATTTGCTGATGACACCGCAATACTAGCTATACATAGTGATCCAAAAGTAGCAGTCATGATGTTACAAGAACACATTACTAGAATAGAAAAATGGCTCATTGAGAAGAAAATTAAAGCAAACGCCAACAAATGCAATCACATCACATTTACACTCTGCAAGAAACAAGCACCGCACGTCAAACTTAATAACATGGTTATCCCTCAAACGAAACAAGTAAAATATCTAGGACTCCACTTGGATTCAAGACTCACCTGGAAACATCACATTCAAGCAATAATAAACAATATACGAATTAAACGGCGACAAATGTGCTGGCTGACAAGCCGTAATTCCAAGCTCAGCACTGAAAATAAGCTAAAAGTTTATAAAACCATCATAAAGCCAATATGGACCTATGGAATTCCATTATGGGGAATAGCTGCAAAAAGCCACATAACAAAACTGGAATCACTACAATCTCAAATACTAAGAACAGTAGTTAATGCACCGTGGTACTTCAGGAACGACGACATCCGCAAGGACCTAAAAATCCCAGCAGTTAAGGAGGAAATAAACCGATATGCTAAAAAACATAAGGAAAAAGTCAAAACTCATCCCAACCAATTGGTTGCGGAATTGCACACAACCCGCACCAGAAGAAGATTAAGAAGGCTACATCCAGTTGACATTTAAGCTAATAACACATAATGTGTCAAATACGCTGCGGTGGCACTTCAATGGAATCTGTCTCCCACATGCTATATAACTCGCATCCTATATAAGAATTTACCAAATGTCCAATGGACAAATTGTAAAGGGAAAATATAAATTAAAAAAAAAAAAAAAAAAAAAAAAAAGTTATAGCGATATGAATAATAGTAGCGGGGATAATAATAATAGTAATAACGACAATGTCAATAGTAATAAAGATAGTAATAATGGAATTAGGATAATCATAACAGGCTCAGCGATAATAATAAGAGAAATAAAGATAATATCAACAGAAATAAGTATAGTAATAATAGAATGAAGATAATAATAACAGTTATAGCGATATGAATAATAGTAGCGGGGATAATAATAATAGTAATGAGGACAATGTCAATAGTAATAAAGATAGTAATAATGGAATGGCGATAATCATAACAGGCTCAGCGATAATAATAAGAGAAACAACGATAATATCAACAGAAATAATGATAGTAATAATAGAATGAGGATAATAATAACAGTTATAGCGATATGAATAATAGTAGCGGGGATAATAATAATAGTAATGACGACAATGTCAATAGTAATAAAGATAGTAATAATGGAATGGCGATAGTCATAACAGGGTCAGCGATAATAATAAGAGAAACAACGATAATATCAACAGAAATAATGATAGTAATAATAGAATGAGGATAATAATAACAGTTATAGCCATATGAATAATAGTAGTAGGAATAATAAAAATAGCAATAACGACAATATCAATAGTAATAAAGACAGTTATAATGGAATGAGGATAATGATAACTGTGTCAGCGATAATAATAACAAAAATACCGATAATATCAACAGAAATAAGGATAGCAATAATAGAATGAGGATAATAATAACAGTTATAGCATAATGAATAATAATATTAGGGATAATAGTAATAGTAATAACGACAATGTCAATAGTAATAAAGATAGTAATAATGGAATGAGGATAATAATAACAGTTATAGCATAATGAATAATAGTAGTAGGGATAATAATAATAGTAATAACGACAATATAAATAATAATAAAGATAGTAATAATGGAATGACGATAATCATAACAGGCTCAGCGATAATAATAAGAGAAATAACGATAATATCAACAGAAATAAGGATAGTAATAATAGAATGAGGATAATAATAACAGTTATAGCGATATGAATAATAGTAGCGGGGATAATAATAATAGTAATAACGACAATATCAATAGTAATAAAGATAGTAATAATAGAATGAGGATAATCATAACAGTTACACCCATATGAATAATAGTAGCAAGGATAATAATAATAGTAATAACAACAATATCAATAGTAATAAAGATAGTAATAATGGAATGAGGATAATGATAACAGTGTCAGCGGGAATAATACCAAAAATACCGATAATATCAACAGAAATAAGGATAGCAATAATAGAATGAGGATAATAATAACAGTTATAGCGATATGAATAATAGTAGCGGGGATAATAATAATAGTAATAACGACTATATCAATAGTAATAAAGATAGTAATAATGGAATGAGGATAATCATAACAGGCTCAGCAATAATAATAAGAGAAATAACGAGAATATCAACAGAAATAAGGGTAGTGATAATAGAATGAAGATAATAGTAACAGTTATAGCGATATGAATAATAGTAGCGGGGATAATAATAATAGTAATAACGACAATGTCAATAGTAATAATGATATTAATAATGGAATGAGGATAACCATAACAGGCTCAGCGATAATAATAAGAGAAATAACGATAATATCAACAGAAATAAGGACAGTAATAATAGAATGAGGATAATAATAACAGTTATAGCATAATGAATAATAATATTAGGGATAATAATAATAGTAATAACGACAATATAAATAATAATAAAGATAGTAATAATGGAATGACGATAATCATAACAGGCTCAGCGATAATAATAAGAGAAATAACGATAATATCAACAGAAATAAGGATAGTAATAATAGAATGAGGATAATAATAACAGTTATAGCGATATGAATAATAGTAGCGGGGATAATAATAATAGTAATAACGACAATATCAATAGTAATAAAGATAGTAATAATAGAATGAGGATAATCATAACAGTTACACCCATATGAATAATAGTAGCAAGGATAATAATAATAGTAATAACAACAATATCAATAGTAATAAAGATAGTAATAATGGAATGAGGATAATGATAACAGTGTCAGCGGGAATAATACCAAAAATACCGATAATATCAACAGAAATAAGGATAGCAATAATAGAATGAGGATAATAATAACAGTTATAGCGATATGAATAATAGTAGCGGGGATAATAATAATAGTAATAACGACTATATCAATAGTAATAAAGATAGTAATAATGGAATGAGGATAATCATAACAGGCTCAGCAATAATAATAAGAGAAATAACGAGAATATCAACAGAAATAAGGGTAGTGATAATAGAATGAAGATAATAATAACAGTTATAGCGATATGAATAATAGTAGCGGGGATAATAATAATAGTAATAACGACAATGTCAATAGTAATAATGATATTAATAATGGAATGAGGATAACCATAACAGGCTCAGCGATAATAATAAGAGAAATAACGATAATATCAACAGAAATAAGGACAGTAATAATAGAATGAGGATAATAATAACAGTTATAGCCAGATGAATAATAGTAGTAGGGATAATAATAATAATAATAACGACAACATCAATAGTAATAAAGATAGTAATAATGGAATGAGGATAATCATAACAGGCACAGCGATAATAATAAGAGAAATAACGATAATATCAACGGAAATATGGATAGTAATAATAGAATGAGGATAATAATAACAGTTATAGCGATTTGAATAATAGTAGCCGGGATAATAATAATAGTAATAACGACAATATCAATAGTAATAAAGATAGTAATAATAGAATGAGGATAATCATAACAGTTATACCCATATGAATAATAGTAGCAAGGATAATAATAATAGTAATAACAACAATATCAATAGTAATAAAGATAGTAATAATGGAATGAGGATAATGATAACAGTGTCAGCGGGAATAATACCAAAAATACCGATAACATCAACAGAAATAAGGTTAGCAATAATAGAATGAGGATAATGATAACAGTGTGAGCGATAATAATAACAAAAATACCGATGATATCAACAGAAATAAGGATAGCAATAATAGAATGAGGATAATAATAACAGTTATAGCGATATGAATAATAGTAGCGGGGATAATAATAATAGTAATGACGACAATGTCAATAGTAATAAAGATAGTAATAATGGAATGGCGATAGTCATAACAAGCTCAGCGATAATAATAAGAGAAACAACGATAATATCAACAGAAATAATGATAGTAATAATAGAATGAGGATAATAATAACAGTTATAGCCATATGAATAATAGTAGTAGGAATAATAAAAATAGCAATAACGACAATATCAATAGTAATAAAGACAGTTATAATGGAATGAGGATAATGATAACTGTGTCAACGATAATAATAACAAAAATACCGATAATATCAACAGAAATAAGGATAGCAATTATAGAATGAGGATAATAATAACAGTTATAGCATAATGAATAATAATATTAGGGATAATAGTAATAGTAATAACGACAATGTCAATAGTAATAAAGATAGTAATAATGGAATGAGGATAATAATAACAGTTATAGCATAATGAATAATAGTAGTAGGGATAATAATAATAGTAATAACGACAATATAAATAATAATAAAGATAGTAATAATGGAATGACGATAATCATAACAGGCTCAGCGATAATAATAAGAGAAATAAAGATAATATCAACAGAAATAAGTATAGTAATAATAGAATGAGGATAATAATAACAGTTATAGCCATATGAATAATAGTAGTAGGTATAATAATAATAGTAATAACGACAATATCAATAGCAATAAAGATAGATATAATGGAGTGAGGATTATGATAACAGTGTCAGCGATAATAATACCAAAAATACCGATAATATCAACAGAAATAAGGATAGTAATAATAGAATTGAGGATAATAATAATAGTTATAGCGATATGAATAATAGTAGGGCGGATAATAATAATAGTAATAACGACAATATCAATAGTAATAAAGATAGTAATAATGGAATGACGATAATCATAACAGGCTCAGCGATAATAATAAGAGAAATAACGATAATATCAACAGAAATAAGGATAGTAATAATAGATTTGATATAATAATAACAGTTATAGCCATATGAATAATAGTAGTAGGAATAATAATAATAGTAATAACGATAATATCAATAGTAATAAAGATAGTTATAATGGAATGAGGATAATGATAAGAATGTCAGCGATAATAATAACAAAAATACCGATAATATCAACAGAAATAAGGATAGCAATAATAGAATGAGGATAATAATAACAGTTATAGCCATATGAATTATAGTAGCAGGGATAATAGTAATAATAATAACGACAATATCAATAGTAATAATGATAGTAATAATGGAAGGAGGATAATCATAACAGGCTCAGCGATAATAATAAGAGAAATGACGATAATATCAACAGAAACAAGGACAGTAATAATAGAATGAGGATAATAATAACAGTTATAGCCAGATGAATAATAGTAGTAGGGATAATAATAATAATAATAACGACAACATCAATAGTAATAAAGATAGTAATAATGGAATGAGGATAATCATAACAGGCACAGCGATAATAATAAGAGAAATAACGATAATATCGACGGAAATATGGATAGTAATAATAGAATGAGGATAATAATAACAGTTATAGCGATATGAATAATAGTAGCGGGGATAATAATAATAGTAATAACGACAATATCAATAGTAATAAAGATAGTAATAATAGAATGAGGATAATCATAACAGTTATACCCATATGAATAATAGTAGCAAGGATAATAATAATAGTAATAACAACAATATCAATAGTAATAAAGATAGTAATAATGGAATGAGGATAATGATAACAGTGTCAGCGGGAATAATACCAAAAATACCGATAATATCAACAGAAATAAGGATAGCAATAATAGAATGAGGATAATAATAACAGTTATAGCATAATGAATAATAATATTAGGGATAATAGTAATAGTAATAACGACAATGTCAATAGTAATAAAGATAGTAATAATGGAATGACGATAATCATTCCAGACTCAGCGATAATAATAAGAGAAATAACGATAATATCAACAGAAATATGGATAGTAATAATAAAATGAGGATAATAATAACAGTTATAGCGATATGAATAATTGTAGCGCGGATAATAATAATAGTAATATCGACAATATCAATAGTAATAAAGATAGCTATAATGGAATGAGATTAATGATAACAGTGTGAGCGATAATAATAACAAAATACCGATAATATCAACCGAAATAAGGATAGCAATAATAGAATGAGGATAATAATAACAGTTATAGCGATATGAATAATAGTAGCGGGGATAATAATAATAGTAGTAACGACTATATCAATAGTAATAAAGATAGTAATAATGGAATGAGGATAATCATAACAGGCTCAGGAATAATAATAAGAGAAATAACGATAGTATCAACAGAAATAAGGTTAGTAATAATAGAATGAAGATAATAATAACAGTTATAGCGATATGAATAATAGTAGCGGGGATAATAATAATAGTAATAACGACAATGTCAATAGTAATAAAGATAGTAATAATGGAATGGCGATAGTCATAACAGGGTCAGCGATAATAATAAGAGAAACAACGATAATATCAACAGAAATAATGATAGTAATAATAGAATGAGGATAATAATAACAGTTATAGCCATATGAATAATAGTAGTAGGAATAATAAAAATAGCAATAACGACAATATCAATAGTAATAAAGACAGTTATAATGGAATGAGGATAATGATAACTGTGTCAGCGATAATAATAACAAAAATACCGATAATATCAACAGAAATAAGGATAGCAATAATAGAATGAGGATAATAATAACAGTTATAGCATAATGAATAATAATATTAGGGATAATAGTAATAGTAATAACGACAATGTCAATAGTAATAAAGATAGTAATAATGGAATGAGGATAATAATAACAGTTATAGCATAATGAATAATAGTAGTAGGGATAATAATAATAGTAATAACGACAATATAAATAATAATAAAGATAGTAATAATGGAATGACGATAATCATAACAGGCTCAGCGATAATAATAAGAGAAATAAAGATAATATCAACAGAAATAAGTATAGTAATAATAGAATGAGGATAATAATAACAGTTATAGCCATATGTATAATAGTAGTAGGTATAATAATAATAGTAATAACGACAATATCAATAGCAATAAAGATAGATATAATGGAGTGAGGATTATGATAACAGTGTCAGCGATAATAATACCAAAAATACCGATAATATCAACAGAAATAAGGATAGTAATAATAGAATTGAGGATAATAATAATAGTTATAGCGATATGAATAATAGTAGGGCGGATAGTAATAATAGTAATAACGACAATATCAATAGTAATAAAGATAGTAATAATGGAATGACGATAATCATAACAGGCTCAGCGATAATAATAAGAGAAATAACGATAATATCAACAGAAATAAGGATAGTAATAATAGATTTGATATAATAATAACAGTTATAGCCATATGAATAATAGTAGTAGGAATAATAATAATAGTAATAACGATAATATCAATAGTAATAAAGATAGTTATAATGGAATGAGGATAATGATAAGAATGTCAGCGATAATAATAACAAAAATACCGATAATATCAACAGAAATAAGGATAGCAATAATAGAATGAGGATAATAATAACAGTTATAGCCATATGAATTATAGTAGCAGGGATAATAGTAATAATAATAACGACAATATCAATAGTAATAATGATAGTAATAATGGAAGGAGGATAATCATAACAGGCTCAGCGATAATAATAAGAGAAATGACGATAATATCAACAGAAACAAGGACAGTAATAATAGAATGAGGATAATAATAACAGTTATAGCCAGATGAATAATAGTAGTAGGGATAATAATAATAATAATAACGACAACATCAATAGTAATAAAGATAGTAATAATGGAATGAGGATAATCATAACAGGCACAGCGTTTAATAATAAGAGAAATAACGATAATATCGACGGAAATATGGATAGTAATAATAGAATGAGGATAATAATAACAGTTATAGCGATATGAATAATAGTAGCGGGGATAATAATAATAGTAATAACGACAATATCAATAGTAATAAAGATAGTAATAATAGAATGAGGATAATCATAACAGTTATACCCATATGAATAATAGTAGCAAGGATAATAATAATAGTAATAACAACAATATCAATAGTAATAAAGATAGTAATAATGGAATGAGGATAATGATAACAGTGTCAGCGGGAATAATACCAAAAATACCGATAATATCAACAGAAATAAGGTTAGCAATAATAGAATGAGGATAATAATAACAGTTATAGCGATATGAATAATAGTAGCGGGGATAATAATAATAGTAATAACGACTATATCAATAGTAATAAAGATAGTAATAATGGAATGACGATAATCATAACAGGCTCAGCGATAATAATAAGAGAAATAACGATAATATCAACAGATATAAGGATAGTAATAATAGATTTGATATAATAATAACAGTTATAGCCACTTGAATAATAGTAGTAGGAATAATAATAATAGTAATAACGACAATGTCAATAGTAATAATGATAGTAATAATGGAATGAGGATAATCATAACAGGCTCAGCGATAATAATAAGAGAAATAACGATAATATCAACAGAAATAAGGACAGTAATAATAGAATGAGGATAATAATAACAGTTATAGCCAGATGAACAATAGTAGTAGGGATAATAATAATAATAATAACGACAACATCAATAGTAATAAAGATAGTAATAATGGAATGAGGATAATCATAACAGGCACAGCGATAATAATAAGAGAAATAACGATAATATCAACGGCAATATGGATAGTAATAATAGAATGAGGATAATAATAACAGTTATAGCGATATGAATAATAGTAGCGGGGATAATAATAATAGTAATAACGACAATATCAATAGTAATAAAGATAGTAATAATAGAATGAGGATAATCATAACAGTTACACCCATATGAATAATAGTAGCAAGGATAATAATAATAGTAATAACAACAATATCAATAGTAATAAAGATAGTAATAATGGAATGAGGATAATGATAACAGTGTCAGCGGGAATAATACCAAAAATACCGATAATATCAACAGAAATAAGGATAGCAATAATAGAATGAGGATAATAATAACAGTTATAGCATAATGAATAATAATATTAGGGATAATAGTAATAGTAATAACGACAATGTCAATAGTAATAAAGATAGTAATAATGGAATGACGATAATCATTCCAGACTCAGCGATAATAATAAGAGAAATAACGATAATATCAACAGAAATATGGATAGTAATAATAAAATGAGGATAATAATAACAGTTATAGCGATATGAATAATTGTAGCGCGGATAATAATAATAGTAATATCGACAATATCAATAGTAATAAAGATAGCTATAATGGAATGAGATTAATGATAACAGTGTGAGCGATAATAATAACAAAATACCGATAATATCAACCGAAATAAGGATAGCAATAATAGAATGAGGATAATAATAACAGTTATAGCGATATGAATAATAGTAGCGGGGATAATAATAATAGTAATAACGACTATATCAATAGTAATAAAGATAGTAATAATGGAATGAGGATAATCATAACAGGCTCAGGAATAATAATAAGAGAAATAACGATAGTATCAACAGAAATAAGGTTAGTAATAATAGAATGAAGATAATAATAACAGTTATAGCGATATGAATAATAGTAGCGGGGATAATAATAATAGTAATAACGACAATGTCAATAGTAATAAAGATAGTAATAATGAAATTAGGATAATCATAACAGGCTCAGCGATAATAATAAGAGAAATAAAGATAATATCAACAGAAATAATGATAGTAATAATAGAATGAGGATAATAATAACAGTTATAGCGATATGAATAATAGTAGCGGGGATAATAATAATAGTAATAACGACAATATCAATAGTAATAAAGATAGTAATAATAGAATGAGGATAATCATAACAGTTACACCCATATGAATAATAGTAGCAAGGATAATAATAATAGTAATAACAACAATATCAATAGTAATAAAGATAGTAATAATGGAATGAGGATAATGATAACAGTGTCAGCGGGAATAATACCAAAAATACCGATAATATCAACAGAAATAAGGATAGCAATAATAGAATGAGGATAATAATAACAGTTATAGCATAATGAATAATAATATTAGGGATAATAGTAATAGTAATAACGACAATGTCAATAGTAATAAAGATAGTAATAATGGAATGACGATAATCATTCCAGACTCAGCGATAATAATAAGAGAAATAACGATAATATCAACAGAAATATGGATAGTAATAATAAAATGAGGATAATAATAACAGTTATAGCGATATGAATAATTGTAGCGCGGATAATAATAATAGTAATATCGACAATATCAATAGTAATAAAGATAGTTATAATGGAATGAGATTAATGATAACAGTGTGAGCGATAATAATAACAAAATACCGATAATATCAACCGAAATAAGGATAGCAATAATAGAATGAGGATAATAATAATAGTAATAACGACTATATCAATAGTAATAAAGATAGTAATAATGGAATGAGGATAATCATAACAGGCTCAGGAATAATAATAAGAGAAATAACGATAGTATCAACAGAAATAAGGTTAGTAATAATAGAATGAAGATAATAATAACAGTTATAGCGATATGAATAATAGTAGCGGGGATAATAATAATAGTAATAACGACAATGTCAATAGTAATAAAGATAGTAATAATGAAATTAGGATAATCATAACAGGCTCAGCGATAATAATAAGAGAAATAAAGATAATATCAACAGAAATAAGTATAGTAATAATAGAATGAGGATAATAATAACAGTTATAGCCACATGAATAATAGTAGTAGGAATAACAATAATAGAAATAACGACAATATCAATAGTAATAAAGATAGTTATAATGGAATGAGGATAATGATAACAGTGTCAGCGACAGTAATAACAAAAATACCGATAATATCACCAGAAATAAGGATAGCAATAATAGAATGAGGATAATAATAACAGTTATAGCATAATGAATAATAATAGTAGGGATAATAATAATAGTAATAACGACAATGTCAGTAGTAATAAAGATAGTAATGATGGAATGACGATAATCATAACAGGCTCAGCGATAACAATAAGAGAAATAACGATAATATCAACAGAAATAATGATAGTAATAATAGAATTGAGATAATAATAACAGTTATAGCCATATGAATAATAGTAGTAGGAATAATAATAATAGTAATAACGACAATATCAATAGTAATAATGATAGTAATAATGGAAAAAGATAATCATAACAGGCTCAGCGATAATAATAAGAGAAATAACGATAATGTCAACAGAAATAAGGAGCGTAATAATAGAATGAGGATAATCATAACAGTTATACCCATATGAAAAATAGTAGCAGGGATAATAATAATAGTAATAACAACAATATCAATAGTAATAAAGATAGCAATAATAGAATGAGGATAATGATAACAGTGTCAGCAGGAGTAATACCAAAAATACCCATAATATCAACAGAAATAAGGATAGCAATAATAGAATGAGGATAATAATAACAGTTATAGCGATATAAATAATAGTAGCGGGGATAATAATAATAGTAATAACGACTATATCAATAGTAATAAAGATAGGAATAATGGAATGAGGATAATCATAACAGGCTCAGCAATAATAATAAGCGAAATAACGATAGTATCAACAGAAATAAGGATAGTAATAATAGAATGAAGGTAATAATAACAGTTATAGCGATATGAATAATAGTAGCGGGGATAATAATAATAGTAATGAGGACAATGTCAATAGTAATAAAGATAGTAATAATGGAATGGCGATAATCATAACAGGCTCAGCGATAATAATAAGAGAAACAACGATAATATCAACAGAAATAATGATAGTAATAATAGAATGAGGATAATAATAACAGTTATAGCGATATGAATAATAGTAGCGGGGATAATAATAATAGTAATGACGACAATGTCAATAGTAATAAAGATAGTAATAATGGAATGGCGATAGTCATAACAGGGTCAGCGATAATAATAAGAGAAACAACGATAATATCAACAGAAATAATGATAGTAATAATAGAATGAGGATAATAATAACAGTTATAGCCATATGAATAATAGTAGTAGGAATAATAAAAATAGCAATAACGACAATATCAATAGTAATAAAGACAGTTATAATGGAATGAGGATAATGATAACTGTGTCAGCGATAATAATAACAAAAATACCGATAATATCAACAGAAATAAGGATAGCAATAATAGAATGAGGATAATAATAACAGTTATAGCATAATGAATAATAATATTAGGGATAATAGTAATAGTAATAACGACAATGTCAATAGTAATAAAGATAGTAATAATGGAATGAGGATAATAATAACAATTATAGCATAATGAATAATAGTAGTAGGGATAATAATAATAGTAATAACGACAATATAAATAATAATAAAGATAGTAATAATGGAATGACGATAATCATAACAGGCTCAGCGATAATAATAAGAGAAATAACGATAATATCAACAGAAATAAGGATAGTAATAATAGAATGAGGATAATAATAACAGTTATAGCGATATGAATAATAGTAGCGGGGATAATAATAATAGTAATAACGACAATATCAATAGTAATAAAGATAGTAATAATAGAATGAGGATAATCATAACAGTTACACCCATATGAATAATAGTAGCAAGGATAATAATAATAGTAATAACAACAATATCAATAGTAATAAAGATAGTAATAATGGAATGAGGATAATGATAACAGTGTCAGCGGGAATAATACCAAAAATACCGATAATATCAACAGAAATAAGGATAGCAATAATAGAATGAGGATAATAATAACAGTTATAGCGATATGAATAATAGTAGCGGGGATAATAATAATAGTAATAACGACTATATCAATAGTAATAAAGATAGTAATAATGGAATGAGGATAATCATAACAGGCTCAGCAATAATAATAAGAGAAATAACGAGAATATCAACAGAAATAAGGGTAGTAATAATAGAATGAAGATAATAATAACAGTTATAGCGATATGAATAATAGTAGCGGGGATAATAATAATAGTAATAACGACAATGTCAATAGTAATAATGATAGTAATAATGAAATTAGGATAATCATAACAGGCTCAGCGATAATAATAAGAGAAATAAAGATAATATCAACAGAAATAAGTATAGTAATAATAGAATGAGGATAATAATAACAGTTATAGCCACATGAATAATAGTAGTAGGAATAACAATAATAGAGATAACGACAATATCAATAGTAATAAAGATAGTTATAATGGAATGAGGATAATGATAACAGTGTCAGCGACAGTAATAACAAAAATACCGATAATATCAACAGAAATAAGGATAGCAATAATAGAATGAGGATAATAGTAACAGTTATAGCATAATGAATAATAATAGTAGGGATAATAATAATAGTAATAACGACAATGTCAGTAGTAATAAAGATAGTAATAATGGAATGACGATAATCATAACAGGCTCAGCGATAATAATAAGAGAAATAACGATAATATCAACAGAAATAATGATAGTAATAATAGAATTGAGATAATAATAACAGTTATAGCCATATGAATAATAGTAGTAGGAATAATAATAATAGTAATAACGACAATATCAATAGTAATAATGATAGTAATAATGGAAAAAGATAATCATAACAGGCTCAGCGATAATAATAAGAGAAATAACGATAATGTCAACAGAAATAAGGAGCGTAATAATAGAATGAGGATAATCATAACAGTTATACCCATATGAAAAATAGTAGCAGGGATAATAATAATAGTAATAACAACAATATCAATAGTAATAAAGATAGCAATAATAGAATGAGGATAATGATAACAGTGTCAGCGGGAATAATACCAAAAATACCCATAATATCAACAGAAATAAGGATAGCAATAATAGAATGAGGATAATAATAACAGTTATAGCGATATAAATAATAGTAGCGGGGATAATAATAATAGTAATAACGACTATATCAATAGTAATAAAGATAGGAATAATGGAATGAGGATAATCATAACAGGCTCAGCAATAATAATAAGAGAAATAACGATAGTATCAACAGAAATAAGGATAGTAATAATAGAATGAAGATAATAATAACAGTTATAGCGATATGAATAATAGTAGCGGGGATAATAATAATAGTAATGAGGACAATGTCAATAGTAATAAAGATAGTAATAATGGAATGGCGATAATCATAACAGGCTCAGCGATAATAATAAGAGAAACAACGATAATATCAACAGAAATAATGATAGTAATAATAGAATGAGGATAATAATAACAGTTATAGCGATATGAATAATAGTAGCGGGGATAATAATAATAGTAATGACGACAATGTCAATAGTAATAAAGATAGTAATAATGGAATGGCGATAGTCATAACAGGGTCAGCGATAATAATAAGAGAAACAACGATAATATCAACAGAAATAATGATAGTAATAATAGAATGAGGATAATAATAACAGTTATAGCCATATGAATAATAGTAGTAGGAATAATAAAAATAGCAATAACGACAATATCAATAGTAATAAAGACAGTTATAATGGAATGAGGATAATGATAACTGTGTCAGCGATAATAATAACAAAAATACCGATAATATCAACAGAAATAAGGATAGCAATAATAGAATGAGGATAATAATAACAGTTATAGCATAATGAATAATAATATTAGGGATAATAGTAATAGTAATAACGGCAATGTCAATAGTAATAAAGATAGTAATAATGGAATGAGGATAATAATAACAGTTATAGCATAATGAATAATAGTAGTAGGGATAATAATAATAGTAATAACGACAATATAAATAATAATAAAGATAGTAATAATGGAATGACGATAATCATAACAGGCTCAGCGATAATAATAAGAGAAATAACGATAATATCAACAGAAATAAGGATAGTAATAATAGAATGAGGATAATAATAACAGTTATAGCGATATGAATAATAGTAGCGGGGATAATAATAATAGTAATAACGACAATATCAATAGTAATAAAGATAGTAATAATAGAATGAGGATAATCATAACAGTTACACCCATATGAATAATAGTAGCAAGGATAATAATAATAGTAATAACAACAATATCAATAGTAATAAAGATAGTAATAATGGAATGAGGATAATGATAACAGTGTCAGCGGGAATAATACCAAAAATACCGATAATATCAACAGAAATAAGGATAGCAATAATAGAATGAGGATAATAATAACAGTTATAGCGATATGAATAATAGTAGCGGGGATAATAATAATAGTAATAACGACTATATCAATAGTAATAAAGATAGTAATAATGGAATGAGGATAATCATAACAGGCTCAGCAATAATAATAAGAGAAATAACGAGAATATCAACAGAAATAAGGGTAGTAATAATAGAATGAAGATAATAATAACAGTTATAGCGATATGAATAATTGTAGCGCGGATAATAATAATAGTAATATCGACAATATCAATAGTAATAAAGATAGCTATAATGGAATGAGATTAATGATAACAGTGTGAGCGATAATAATAACAAAATACCGATAATATCAACCGAAATAAGGATAGCAATAACAGAATGAGGATAATAATAACAGTTATAGCGATATGAATAATAGTAGCGGGGATAATAATAATAGTAATAACGACTATATCAATAGTAATAAAGATAGTAATAATGGAATGAGGATAATCATAACAGGCTCAGGAATAATAATAAGAGAAATAACTATAGTATCAACAGAAATAAGGTTAGTAATAATAGAATGAAGATAATAATAACAGTTATAGCGATATGAATAATAGTAGCGGGGATAATAATAATAGTAATAACGACAATGTCAATAGTAATAAAGATAGTAATAATGAAATTAGGATAATCATAACAGGCTCAGCGATAATAATAAGAGAAATAAAGATAATATCAACAGAAATAATGATAGTAATAATAGAATGAGGATAATAATAACAGTTATAGCGATATGAATAATAGTAGCGGGGATAATAATAATAGTAATAACGACAATATCAATAGTAATAAAGATAGTAATAATAGAATGAGGATAATCATAACAGTTACACCCATATGAATAATAGTAGCAAGGATAATAATAATAGTAATAACAACAATATCAATAGTAATAAAGATAGTAATAATGGAATGAGGATAATGATAACAGTGTCAGCGGGAATAATACCAAAAATACCGATAATATCAACAGAAATAAGGATAGCAATAATAGAATGAGGATAATAATAACAGTTATAGCATAATGAATAATAATATTAGGGATAATAGTAATAGTAATAACGACAATGTCAATAGTAATAAAGATAGTAATAATGGAATGACGATAATCATTCCAGACTCAGCGATAATAATAAGAGAAATAACGATAATATCAACAGAAATATGGATAGTAATAATAAAATGAGGATAATAATAACAGTTATAGCGATATGAATAATTGTAGCGCGGATAATAATAATAGTAATATCGACAATATCAATAGTAATAAAGATAGTTATAATGGAATGAGATTAATGATAACAGTGTGAGCGATAATAATAACAAAATACCGATAATATCAACCGAAATAAGGATAGCAATAATAGAATGAGGATAATAATAATAGTAATAACGACTATATCAATAGTAATAAAGATAGTAATAATGGAATGAGGATAATCATAACAGGCTCAGGAATAATAATAAGAGAAATAACGATAGTATCAACAGAAATAAGGTTAGTAATAATAGAATGAAGATAATAATAACAGTTATAGCGATATGAATAATAGTAGCGGGGATAATAATAATAGTAATAACGACAATGTCAATAGTAATAAAGATAGTAATAATGAAATTAGGATAATCATAACAGGCTCAGCGATAATAATAAGAGAAATAAAGATAATATCAACAGAAATAAGTATAGTAATAATAGAATGAGGATAATAATAACAGTTATAGCCACATGAATAATAGTAGTAGGAATAACAATAATAGAAATAACGACAATATCAATAGTAATAAAGATAGTTATAATGGAATGAGGATAATGATAACAGTGTCAGCGACAGTAATAACAAAAATACCGATAATATCACCAGAAATAAGGATAGCAATAATAGAATGAGGATAATAATAACAGTTATAGCATAATGAATAATAATAGTAGGGATAATAATAATAGTAATAACGACAATGTCAGTAGTAATAAAGATAGTAATGATGGAATGACGATAATCATAACAGGCTCAGCGATAACAATAAGAGAAATAACGATAATATCAACAGAAATAATGATAGTAATAATAGAATTGAGATAATAATAACAGTTATAGCCATATGAATAATAGTAGTAGGAATAATAATAATAGTAATAACGACAATATCAATAGTAATAATGATAGTAATAATGGAAAAAGATAATCATAACAGGCTCAGCGATAATAACAAGAGAAATAACGATAATGTCAACAGAAATAAGGAGCGTAATAATAGAATGAGGATAATCATAACAGTTATACCCATATGAAAAATAGTAGCAGGGATAATAATAATAGTAATAACAACAATATCAATAGTAATAAAGATAGCAATAATAGAATGAGGATAATGATAACAGTGTCAGCAGGAATAATACCAAAAATACCCATAATATCAACAGAAATAAGGATAGCAATAATAGAATGAGGATAATAATAACAGTTATAGCGATATAAATAATAGTAGCGGGGATAATAATAATAGTAATAACGACTATATCAATAGTAATAAAGATAGGAATAATGGAATGAGGATAATCATAACAGGCTCAGCAATAATAATAAGCGAAATAACGATAGTATCAACAGAAATAAGGATAGTAATAATAGAATGAAGGTAATAATAACAGTTATAGCGATATGAATAATAGTAGCGGGGATAATAATAATAGTAATGAGGACAATGTCAATAGTAATAAAGATAGTAATAATGGAATGGCGATAATCATAACAGGCTCAGCGATAATAATAAGAGAAACAACGATAATATCAACAGAAATAATGATAGTAATAATAGAATGAGGATAATAATAACAGTTATAGCGATATGAATAATAGTAGCGGGGATAATAATAATAGTAATGACGACAATGTCAATAGTAATAAAGATAGTAATAATGGAATGGCGATAGTCATAACAGGGTCAGCGATAATAATAAGAGAAACAAGGATAATATCAACAGAAATAATGATAGTAATAATAGAATGAGGATAATAATAACAGTTATAGCCATATGAATAATAGTAGTAGGAATAATAAAAATAGCAATAACGACAATATCAATAGTAATAAAGACAGTTATAATGGAATGAGGATAATGATAACTGTGTCAGCGATAATAATAACAAAAATACCGATAATATCAACAGAAATAAGGATAGCAATAATAGAATGAGGATAATAATAACAGTTATAGCATAATGAATAATAATATTAGGGATAATAGTAATAGTAATAACGACAATGTCAATAGTAATAAAGATAGTAATAATGGAATGAGGATAATAATAACAGTTATAGCATAATGAATAATAGTAGTAGGGATAATAATAATAGTAATAACGACAATATAAATAATAATAAAGATAGTAATAATGGAATGACGATAATCATAACAGGCTCAGCGATAATAATAAGAGAAATAACGATAATATCAACAGAAATAAGGATAGTAATAATAGAATGAGGATAATAATAACAGTTATAGCGATATGAATAATAGTAGCGGGGATAATAATAATAGTAGTAACGACAATATCAATAGTAATAAAGATAGTAATAATAGAATGAGGATAATCATAACAGTTACACCCATATGAATAATAGTAGCAAGGATAATAATAATAGTAATAACAACAATATCAATAGTAATAAAGATAGTAATAATGGAATGAGGATAATGATAACAGTGTCAGCGGGAAAAATACCAAAAATACCGATAATATCCACAGAAATAAGGATAGCAATAATAGAATGAGGATAATAATAACAGTTATAGCGATATGAATAATAGTAGCGGGGATAATAATAATAGTAATAACGACTATATCAATAGTAATAAAGATAGTAATAATGGAATGAGGATAATCATAACAGGCTCAGCAATAATAATAAGAGAAATAACGAGAATATCAACAGAAATAAGGGTAGTAATAATAGAATGAAGATAATAATAACAGTTATAGCGATATGAATAATAGTAGCGGGGATAATAATAATAGTAATAACGACAATGTCAATAGTAATAATGATAGTAATAATGAAATTAGGATAATCATAACAGGCTCAGCGATAATAATAAGAGAAATAAAGATAATATCAACAGAAATAAGTATAGTAATAATAGAATGAGGATAATAATAACAGTTATAGCCACATGAATAATAGTAGTAGGAATAACAATAATAGAGATAACGACAATATCAATAGTAATAAAGATAGTTATAATGGAATGAGGATAATGATAACAGTGTCAGCGACAGTAATAACAAAAATACCGATAATATCAACAGAAATAAGGATAGCAATAATAGAATGAGGATAATAATAACAGTTATAGCATAATGAATAATAATAGTAGGGATAATAATAATAGTAATAACGACAATGTCAGTAGTAATAAAGATAGTAATAATGGAATGACGATAATCATAACAGGCTCAGCGATAATAATAAGAGAAATAACGATAATATCAACAGAAATAATGATAGTAATAATAGAATTGAGATAATAATAACAGTTATAGCCATATGAATAATAGTAGTAGGAATAATAATAATAGTAATAACGACAATATCAATAGTAATAATGATAGTAATAATGGAAAAAGATAATCATAACAGGCTCAGCGATAATAATAAGAGAAATAACGATAATGTCAACAGAAATAAGGAGCGTAATAATAGAATGAGGATAATCATAACAGTTATACCCATATGAAAAATAGTAGCAGGGATAATAATAATAGTAATAACAACAATATCAATAGTAATAAAGATAGCAATAATAGAATGAGGATAATGATAACAGTGTCAGCGGGAATAATACCAAAAATACCCATAATATCAACAGAAATAAGGATAGCAATAATAGAATGAGGATAATAATAACAGTTATAGCGATATAAATAATAGTAGCGGGGATAATAATAATAGTAATAACGACTATATCAATAGTAATAAAGATAGGAATAATAGAATGAGGATAATCATAACAGTTACACCCATATGAATAATAGTAGCAAGGATAATAATAATAGTAATAACAACAATATCAATAGTAATAAAGATAGTAATAATGGAATGAGGATAATGATAACAGTGTCAGCGGGAATAATACCAAAAATACCGATAATATCAACAGAAATAAGGATAGCAATAATAGAATGAGGATAATAATAACAGTTATAGCATAATGAATAATAATATTAGGGATAATAGTAATAGTAATAACGACAATGTCAATAGTAATAAAGATAGTAATAATGGAATGACGATAATCATTCCAGACTCAGCGATAATAATAAGAGAAATAACGATAATATCAACAGAAATATGGATAGTAATAATAAAATGAGGATAATAATAACAGTTATAGCGATATGAATAATTGTAGCGCGGATAATAATAATAGTAATATCGACAATATCAATAGTAATAAAGATAGTTATAATGGAATGAGATTAATGATAACAGTGTGAGCGATAATAATAACAAAATACCGATAATATCAACCGAAATAAGGATAGCAATAATAGAATGAGGATAATAATAATAGTAATAACGACTATATCAATAGTAATAAAGATAGTAATAATGGAATGAGGATAATCATAACAGGCTCAGGAATAATAATAAGAGAAATAACGATAGTATCAACAGAAATAAGGTTAGTAATAATAGAATGAAGATAATAATAACAGTTATAGCGATATGAATAATAGTAGCGGGGATAATAATAATAGTAATAACGACAATGTCAATAGTAATAAAGATAGTAATAATGAAATTAGGATAATCATAACAGGCTCAGCGATAATAATAAGAGAAATAAAGATAATATCAACAGAAATAAGTATAGTAATAATAGAATGAGGATAATAATAACAGTTATAGCCACATGAATAATAGTAGTAGGAATAACAATAATAGAAATAACGACAATATCAATAGTAATAAAGATAGTTATAATGGAATGAGGATAATGATAACAGTGTCAGCGACAGTAATAACAAAAATACCGATAATATCACCAGAAATAAGGATAGCAATAATAGAATGAGGATAATAATAACAGTTATAGCATAATGAATAATAATAGTAGGGATAATAATAATAGTAATAACGACAATGTCAGTAGTAATAAAGATAGTAATGATGGAATGACGATAATCATAACAGGCTCAGCGATAACAATAAGAGAAATAACGATAATATCAACAGAAATAATGATAGTAATAATAGAATTGAGATAATAATAACAGTTATAGCCATATGAATAATAGTAGTAGGAATAATAATAATAGTAATAACGACAATATCAATAGTAATAATGATAGTAATAATGGAAAAAGATAATCATAACAGGCTCAGCGATAATAATAAGAGAAATAACGATAATGTCAACAGAAATAAGGAGCGTAATAATAGAATGAGGATAATCATAACAGTTATACCCATATGAAAAATAGTAGCAGGGATAATAATAATAGTAATAACAACAATATCAATAGTAATAAAGATAGCAATAATAGAATGAGGATAATGATAACAGTGTCAGCAGGAATAATACCAAAAATACCCATAATATCAACAGAAATAAGGATAGCAATAATAGAATGAGGATAATAATAACAGTTATAGCGATATAAATAATAGTAGCGGGGATAATAATAATAGTAATAACGACTATATCAATAGTAATAAAGATAGGAATAATGGAATGAGGATAATCATAACAGGCTCAGCAATAATAATAAGCGAAATAACGATAGTATCAACAGAAATAAGGATAGTAATAATAGAATGAAGGTAATAATAACAGTTATAGCGATATGAATAATAGTAGCGGGGATAATAATAATAGTAATGAGGACAATGTCAATAGTAATAAAGATAGTAATAATGGAATGGCGATAATCATAACAGGCTCAGCGATAATAATAAGAGAAACAACGATAATATCAACAGAAATAATGATAGTAATAATAGAATGAGGATAATAATAACAGTTATAGCGATATGAATAATAGTAGCGGGGATAATAATAATAGTAATGACGACAATGTCAATAGTAATAAAGATAGTAATAATGGAATGGCGATAGTCATAACAGGGTCAGCGATAATAATAAGAGAAACAACGATAATATCAACAGAAATAATGATAGTAATAATAGAATGAGGATAATAATAACAGTTATAGCCATATGAATAATAGTAGTAGGAATAATAAAAATAGCAATAACGACAATATCAATAGTAATAAAGACAGTTATAATGGAATGAGGATAATGATAACTGTGTCAGCGATAATAATAACAAAAATACCGATAATATCAACAGAAATAAGGATAGCAATAATAGAATGAGGATAATAATAACAGTTATAGCATAATGAATAATAATATTAGGGATAATAGTAATAGTAATAACGACAATGTCAATAGTAATAAAGATAGTAATAATGGAATGAGGATAATAATAACAGTTATAGCATAATGAATAATAGTAGTAGGGATAATAATAATAGTAATAACGACAATATAAATAATAATAAAGATAGTAATAATGGAATGACGATAATCATAACAGGCTCAGCGATAATAATAAGAGAAATAACGATAATATCAACAGAAATAAGGATAGTAATAATAGAATGAGGATAATAATAACAGTTATAGCGATATGAATAATAGTAGCGGGGATAATAATAATAGTAGTAACGACAATATCAATAGTAATAAAGATAGTAATAATAGAATGAGGATAATCATAACAGTTACACCCATATGAATAATAGTAGCAAGGATAATAATAATAGTAATAACAACAATATCAATAGTAATAAAGATAGTAATAATGGAATGAGGATAATGATAACAGTGTCAGCGGGAATAATACCAAAAATACCGATAATATCAACAGAAATAAGGATAGCAATAATAGAATGAGGATAATAATAACAGTTATAGCGATATGAATAATAGTAGCGGGGATAATAATAATAGTAATAACGACTATATCAATAGTAATAAAGATAGTAATAATGGAATGAGGATAATCATAACAGGCTCAGCAATAATAATAAGAGAAATAACGAGAATATCAACAGAAATAAGGGTAGTAATAATAGAATGAAGATAATAATAACAGTTATAGCGATATGAATAATAGTAGCGGGGATAATAATAATAGTAATAACGACAATGTCAATAGTAATAATGATAGTAATAATGAAATTAGGATAATCATAACAGGCTCAGCGATAATAATAAGAGAAATAAAGATAATATCAACAGAAATAAGTATAGTAATAATAGAATGAGGATAATAATAACAGTTATAGCCACATGAATAATAGTAGTAGGAATAACAATAATAGAGATAACGACAATATCAATAGTAATAAAGATAGTTATAATGGAATGAGGATAATGATAACAGTGTCAGCGACAGTAATAACAAAAATACCGATAATATCAACAGAAATAAGGATAGCAATAATAGAATGAGGATAATAATAACAGTTATAGCATAATGAATAATAATAGTAGGGATAATAATAATAGTAATAACGACAATGTCAGTAGTAATAAAGATAGTAATAATGGAATGACGATAATCATAACAGGCTCAGCGATAATAATAAGAGAAATAACGATAATATCAACAGAAATAATGATAGTAATAATAGAATTGAGATAATAATAACAGTTATAGCCATATGAATAATAGTAGTAGGAATAATAATAATAGTAATAACGACAATATCAATAGTAATAATGATAGTAATAATGGAAAAAGATAATCATAACAGGCTCAGCGATAATAATAAGAGAAATAACGATAATGTCAACAGAAATAAGGAGCGTAATAATAGAATGAGGATAATCATAACAGTTATACCCATATGAAAAATAGTAGCAGGGATAATAATAATAGTAATAACAACAATATCAATAGTAATAAAGATAGCAATAATAGAATGAGGATAATGATAACAGTGTCAGCGGGAATAATACCAAAAATACCCATAATATCAACAGAAATAAGGATAGCAATAATAGAATGAGGATAATAATAACAGTTATAGCGATATAAATAATAGTAGCGGGGATAATAATAATAGTAATAACGACTATATCAATAGTAATAAAGATAGGAATAATGGAATGAGGATAATCATAACAGGCTCAGCAATAATAATAAGAGAAATAACGATAGTATCAACAGAAATAAGGATAGTAATAATAGAATGAAGATAATAATAACAGTTATAGCGATATGAATAATAGTAGCGGGGATAATAATAATAGTAATGAGGACAATGTCAATAGTAATAAAGATAGTAATAATGGAATGGCGATAATCATAACAGGCTCAGCGATAATAATAAGAGAAACAACGATAATATCAACAGAAATAATGATAGTAATAATAGAATGAGGATAATAATAACAGTTATAGCGATATGAATAATAGTAGCGGGGATAATAATAATAGCAATGACGACAATGTCAATAGTAATAAAGATAGTAATAATGGAATGGCGATAGTCATAACAGGGTCAGCGATAATAATAAGAGAAACAACGATAATATCAACAGAAATAATGATAGTAATAATAGAATGAGGATAATAATAACAGTTATAGCCATATGAATAATAGTAGTAGGAATAATAAAAATAGCAATAACGACAATATCAATAGTAATAAAGACAGTTATAATGGAATGAGGATAATGATAACTGTGTCAGCGATAATAATAACAAAAATACCGATAATATCAACAGAAATAAGGATAGCAATAATAGAATGAGGATAATAATAACAGTTATAGCATAATGAATAATAATATTAGGGATAATAGTAATAGTAATAACGGCAATGTCAATAGTAATAAAGATAGTAATAATGGAATGAGGATAATAATAACAGTTATAGCATAATGAATAATAGTAGTAGGGATAATAATAATAGTAATAACGACAATATAAATAATAATAAAGATAGTAATAATGGAATGACGATAATCATAACAGGCTCAGCGATAATAATAAGAGAAATAACGATAATATCAACAGAAATAAGGATAGTAATAATAGAATGAGGATAATAATAACAGTTATAGCGATATGAATAATAGTAGCGGGGATAATAATAATAGTAATAACGACAATATCAATAGTAATAAAGATAGTAATAATAGAATGAGGATAATGATAACAGTGTCAGCGGGAATAATACCAAAAATACCGATAATATCAACAGAAATAAGGATAGCAATAATAGAATGAGGATAATAATAACAGTTATAGCGATATGAATAATAGTAGCGGGGATAATAATAATAGTAATAACGACTATATCAATAGTAATAAAGATAGGAATAATGGAATGAGGATAATCATAACAGGCTCAGCAATAATAATAAGAGAAATAACGATAGTATCAACAGAAATAAGGATAGTAATAATAGAATGAAGATAATAATAACAGTTATAGCGATATGAATAATAGTAGCGGGGATAATAATAATAGTAATGAGGACAATGTCAATAGTAATAAAGATAGTAATAATGGAATGGCGATAATCATAACAGGCTCAGCGATAATAATAAGAGAAACAACGATAATATCAACAGAAATAATGATAGTAATAATAGAATGAGGATAATAATAACAGTTATAGCGATATGAATAATAGTAGCGGGGATAATAATAATAGTAATGACGACAATGTCAATAGTAATAAAGATAGTAATAATGGAATGGCGATAGTCATAACAGGGTCAGCGATAATAATAAGACAAACAACGATAATATCAACAGAAATAATGATAGTAATAATAGAATGAGGATAATAATAACAGTTATAGCCATATGAATAATAGTAGTAGGAATAATAAAAATAGCAATAACGACAATATCAATAGTAATAAAGACAGTTATAATGGAATGAGGATAATGATAACTGTGTCAGCGATAATAATAACAAAAATACCGATAATATCAACAGAAATAAGGATAGCAATAATAGAATGAGGATAATAATAACAGTTATAGCATAATGAATAATAATATTAGGGATAATAGTAATAGTAATAACGGCAATGTCAATAGTAATAAAGATGGTAATAATGGAATGAGGATAATAATAACAGTTATAGCATAATGAATAATAGTAGTAGGGATAATAATAATAGTAATAACGACAATATAAATAATAATAAAGATAGTAATAATGGAATGACGATAATCATAACAGGCTCAGCGATAATAATAAGAGAAATAACGATAATATCAACAGAAATAAGGATAGTAATAATAGAATGAGGATAATAATAACAGTTATAGCGATATGAATAATAGTAGCGGGGATAATAATAATAGTAATAACGACAATATCAATAGTAATAAAGATAGTAATAATAGAATGAGGATAATCATAACAGTTACACCCATATGAATAATAGTAGCAAGGATAATAATAATAGTAATAACAACAATATCAATAGTAATAAAGATAGTAATAATGGAATGAGGATAATGATAACAGTGTCAGCGGGAATAATACCAAAAATACCGATAATATCAACAGAAATAAGGATAGCAATAATAGAATGAGGATAATAATAACAGTTATAGCGATATGAATAATAGTAGCGGGGATAATAATAATAGTAATAACGACTATATCAATAGTAATAAAGATAGTAATAATGGAATGAGGATAATCATAACAGGCTCAGCAATAATAATAAGAGAAATAACGAGAATATCAACAGAAATAAGGGTAGTAATAATAGAATGAAGATAATAATAACAGTTATAGCGATATGAATAATAGTAGCGGGGATAATAATAATAGTAATAACGACAATGTCAATAGTAATAATGATAGTAATAATGGAATGAGGATAACCATAACAGGCTCAGCGATAATAATAAGAGAAATAACGATAATATCAACAGAAATAAGGACAGTAATAATAGAATGAGGATAATAATAACAGTTATAGCCAGATGAATAATAGTAGTAGGGATAATAATAATAATAATAACGACAACATCAATAGTAATAAAGATAGTAATAATGGAATGAGGATAATCATAACAGGCACAGCGATAATAATAAGAGAAATAACGATAATATCAACGGAAATATGGATAGTAATAATAGAATGAGGATAATTATAACAGTTATAGCGATAGGAATAATAGTAGCGGGTATAATAATAATAGTAATAACGACAATATCAATAGTAATAAAGATAGTAATAATAGAATGAGGATAATCATAACAGTTATACCCATATGAATAATAGTAGCAAGGATAATAATAATAGTAATAACAACAATATCAATAGTAATAAAGATAGTAATAATGGAATGAGGATAATGATAACAGTGTCAGCGATAATAATAACAAAAATACCGATAATATCATGAGAAATAAGGATAGCAATAATAGAATGAGGATAATAATAACAGTTATAGCATAATGAATAATAATATTAGGGATAATAATAATAGTAATAACGACAATGTCAATAGTAATAAAGATAGTAATAATGGAATGACGATAATCATTCCAGACTCAGCGATAATAATAAGAGAAATAACGATAATATCAACAGAAATGAGGATAGTAATAATAAAATGAGGATAATAATAACAGTTATAGCGATATGAATAATTGTAGCGCGGATAATAATAATAGTAATATCGACAATATCAATAGTAATAAAGATAGTTATAATGGAATGAGATTAATGATAACAGTGTGAGCGATAATAATAACAAAATACCGATAATATCAACAGAAATAAGGATAGCAATAATAGAATGAGGATAATAATAACAGTTATAGCGATATGAATAATAGTAGCGGTAATAATAATAATAGTAATAACGACTATATCAATAGTAATAAAGATAGTAATAATGGAATGAGGATAATCATAACAGGCTCAGCAATAATAATAAGAGAAATAACGATAGTATCAACAGAAATAAGGATAGTAATAATAGAATGAAGATAATAATAACAGTTATAGCGATATGAATAATAGTAGCGGGGATAATAATAATAGTAATAACGACAATGTCAATAGTAATAAAGATAGTAATAATGGAATTAGGATAATCATAACAGGCTCAGCGATAATAATAAGAGAAATAAAGATAATATCAACAGAAATAAGTATAGTAATAATAGAATGAGGATAATAATAACAGTTATAGCCACATGAATAATAGTAGTAGGAATAACAATAATAGAAATAACGACAATATCAATAGTAATAAAGATAGTTATAATGGAATGAGGATAATGATAACAGCGTCAGCGACAGTAATAACAAAAATACCGATAATATCAACAGAAATAAGGATAGCAATAATAGAATGAGGATAATAATAACAGTTATAGCATAATGAATAATAATAGTAGGGATAATAATAATAGTAATAACGACAATGTCAGTAGTAATAAAGATAGTAATAATGGAATGACGATAATCATAACAGGCTCAGCGATAATAATAAGAGAAATAACGATAATATCAACAGAAATAATGATAGTAATAATAGAATTGAGATAATAATAACAGTTATAGCCATATGAGTAATAGTAGTAGGAATAATAATAATAGTTAATAACGACAATATCAATAGTAATAATGATAGTAATAATGGAAAAAGATAATCATAACAGGCTCAGCGATAATAATAAGAGAAATAACGATAATGTCAACAGAAATAAGGAGCGTAATAATAGAATGAGGATAATCATAACAGTTATACCCATATGAAAAATAGTAGCAGGGATAATAATAATAATAGTAATAACAACAATATCAATAGTAATAAAGATAGCAATAATAGAATGAGGATAATGATAACAGTGTCAGCGGGAATAATACCAAAAATACCGATAATATCAACAGAAATAAGGATAGCAATAATAGAATGAGGATAATAATAACAGTTATAGCGATATAAATAATAGTAGCGGGGATAATAATAATAGTAATAACGACTATATCAATAGTAATAAAGATAGGAATAATGGAATGAGGATAATCATAACAGGCTCAGCAATAATAATAAGAGAAATAACGATAATATCAACAGAAATAATGATAGTAATAATAGAATGAGGATAATAATAACAGTTATAGCGATATGAATAATAGTAGCGGGGATAATAATAATAGTAATGACGACAATGTCAATAGTAATAAAGATAGTAATAATGGAATGGCGATAGTCATAACAGGGTCAGCGATAATAATAAGAGAAACAACGATAATATCAACAGAAACAATGATAGTAATAATACAATGAGGATAATAATAACAGTTATAGCCATATGAATAATAGTAGTAGGAATAATAAAAATAGCAATAACGACAATATCAATAGTAATAAAGACAGTTATAATGGAATGAGGATAATGATAACTGTGTCAGCGATAATAATAACAAAAATACCGATAATATCAACAGAAATAAGGATAGCAATAATAGAATGAGGATAATAATAACAGTTATAGCATAATGAATAATAATATTAGGGATAATAGTAATAGTAATAACGACAATGTCAATAGTAATAAAGATAGTAATAATGGAATGAGGATAATAATAACAGTTATAGCATAATGAATAATAGTAGTAGGGATAATAATAATAGTAATAACGACAATATAAATAATAATAAAGATAGTAATAATGGAATGACGATAATCATAACAGGCTCAGCGATAATAATAAGAGAAATAACGATAATATCAACAGAAATAAGGATAGTAATAATAGAATGAGGATAATAATAACAGTTATAGCGATATGAATAATAGTAGCGGGGATAATAATAATAGTAATAACGACAATATCAATAGTAATAAAGATAGTAATAATAGAATGAGGATAATCATAACAGTTACACCCATATGAATAATAGTAGCAAGGATAATAATAATAGTAATAACAACAATATCAATAGTAATGAAGATAGTAATAATGGAATGAGGATAATGATAACAGTGTCAGCGGGAATAATACCAAAAATACCGATAATATCAACAGAAATAAGGATAGCAATAATAGAATGAGGATAATAATAACAGTTATAGCGATATGAATAATAGTAGCGGGGATAATAATAATAGTAATAACGACTATATCAATAGTAATAAAGATAGTAATAATGGAATGAGGATAATCATAACAGGCTCAGCAATAATAATAAGAGAAATAACGAGAATATCAACAGAAATAAGGGTAGTAATAATAGAATGAAGATAATAATAACAGTTATAGCGATATGAATAATAGTAGCGGGGATAATAATAATAGTAATAATGACAATGTCAATAGTAATAATGATATTAATAATGGAATGAGGATAACCATAACAGGCTCAGCGATAATAATAAGAGAAATAACGATAATATCAACAGAAATAAGGACAGTAATAATAGAATGAGGATAATAATAACAGTTATAGCCAGATGAATAATAGTAGTAGGGATAATAATAATAATAATAACGACAACATCAATAGTAATAAAGATAGTAATAATGGAATGAGGATAATCATAACAGGCACAGCGATAATAATAAGAGAAATAATGATAATATCAACGGAAATATGGATAGTAATAATAGAATGAGGATAATAATAACAGTTATAGCGATTTGAATAATAGTAGCGGGGATAATAATAATAGTAATAACGACAATATCAATAGTAATAAAGATAGTAATAATAGAATGAGGATAATCATAACAGTTATACCCATATGAATAATAGTAGCAAGGATAATAATAATAGTAATAACAACAATATCAATAGTAATAAAGATAGTAATAATGGAATGAGGATAATGATAACAGTGTCAGCGGGAATAATACCAAAAATACCAATAATATCAACAGAAATAAGGTTAGCAATAATAGAATGAGGATAATGATAACAGTGTGAGCGATAATAATAACAAAAATACCGATGATATCAACAGAAATAAGGATAGCAATAATAGAATGAGGATAATAATAACAGTTATAGCGATATGAATAATAGTAGCGGGGATAATAATAATAGTAATGACGACAATGTCAATAGTAATAAAGATAGTAATAATGGAATGGCGATAGTCATAACAAGGTCAGCGATAATAATAAGAGAAACAACGATAATATCAACAGAAATAATGATAGTAATAATAGAATGAGGATAATAATAACAGTTATAGCCATATGAATAATAGTAGTAGGAATAATAAAAATAGCAATAACGACAATGTCTATAGTAATAAAGACAGTTATAATGGAATGAGGATAATGATAACTGTGTCAACGATAATAATAACAAAAATACCGATAATATCAACAGAAATAAGGATAGCAATAATAGAATGAGGATAATAATAACAGTTATAGCATAATGAATAATAATATTAGGGATAATAGTAATAGTAATAACGACAATGTCAATAGTAATAAAGATAGTAATAATGGAATGAGGATAATAATAACAGTTATAGCATAATGAATAATAGTAGTAGGGATAATAATAATAGTAATAACGACAATATAAATAATAATAAAGATAGTAATAATGGAATGACGATAATCATAACAGGCTCAGCGATAATAATAAGAGAAATAACGATAATATCAACAGAAATAAGGATAGTAATAATAGAATGAGGATAATAATAACAGTTATAGCGTTATGAATAATAGTAGCGGGGATAATAATAATAGTAATAACGACAATATCAGTAGTAATAAAGATAGTAATAATAGAATGAGGATAATCATAACAGTTACACCCATATGAATAATAGTAGCAAGGATAATAATAATAGTAATAACAACAATATCAATAGTAATAAAGATAGTAATAATGGAATGAGGATAATGATAACAGTGTCAGCGGGAGTAATACCAAAAATACCGATAATATCAACAGAAACAAGGACAGTAATAATAGAATGAGGATAATAATAACAGTTATAGCCAGATGAATAATAGTAGTAGGGATAATAATAATAATAATAACGACAACATCAATAGTAATAAAGATAGTAATAATGGAATGAGGATAATCATAACAGGCACAGCGATAATAGTAAGAGAAATAACGATAATATCAACGGAAATATGGATAGTAATAATATAATGAGGATAATAATAACAGTTATAGCGATATGAATAATAGTAGCGGGGATAATAGTAATAGTAATAACGACAATATCAATAGTAATAAAGATAGTAATAATAGAATGAGGATAATCATAACAGTTATACCCATATGAATAATAGTAGCAAGGATAATAATAATAGTAATAACAACAATATCAATAGTAATAAAGATAGTAATAATGGAATGAGGATAATGATAACAGTGTCAGCGGGAATAATACCAAAAATACCGATAATATCAACAGAAATAAGATTAGCAATAATAGAATGAGGATAATAATAACAGTTATAGCGATATGAATAATAGTAGCGGGGATAATAATAATAGTAATAACGACTATATCAATAGTAATAAAGATAGTAATAATGGAATGACGATAATCATAACAGGCTCAGCGATAATAATAAGAGAAATAACGATAATATCAACAGAAATAAGGATAGTAATAATAGATTTGATATAATAATAACAGTTATAGCCATATGAATAATAGTAGTGGGAATAATAATAATAGTAATAACGATAATATCAATAGTAATAAAGATAGTTATAATGGAATGAGGATAATGATAAGAGTGTCAGCGATAATAATAACAAAAATACCGATAATATCAACAGAAATAAGGATAGCAATAATAGAATGAGGATAATAATAACAGTTACAGCCATATGAATTATAGTAGCAGGGATAATAATAATAATAATAACGACAATATCAATAGTAATAATGATAGTAATAATGGAATGAGGATAATCATAACAGGCTCAGCGATAATAATAAGAGAAATAACGATAATATCAACAGAAATAAGGACAGTAATAATAGAATGAGGAAAATAATAACAGTTATAGCCAGATGAATAATAGTGGTAGGGATAATAATAATAATAATAACGACAACATCAATAGTAATAAAGATAGTAATAATAGAATGAGGATAATCATAACAGTTACACCCATATGAATAATAGTAGCAAGGATAATTATAATAGTAATAACAACAATATCAATAGTAATAAAGATAGTAATAATGGAATGAGGATAATGATAACAGTGTCAGCGGGAATAATACCAAAAATACCGATAATATCAACAGAAATAAGGATAGCAATAATAGAATGAGAATAATAATAACAGTTATAGCGATATGTATAATAGTAGCGGGGATAATAATAATAGTAATAACGACTATATCAATAGTAATAAAGATAGTAATAATGGAATGAGGATAATCATAACAGGCTCAGCAATAATAATAAGAGAAATAACGAGAATATCAACAGAAATAAGGGTAGTAATAATAGAATGAAGATAATAATAACAGTTATAGCGATATGAATAATAGTAGCGGGGATAATAATAATAGTAATAACGACAATGTCAATAGTAATAATGATAGTAATAATGGAATGAGGATAATCATAACAGGCTCAGCGATAATAATAAGAGAAATAACGATAATATCAACAGAAATAAGGACAGTAATAATAGAATGAGGATAATAATAACAGTTATAGCCAGATGAATAATAGTAGTAGGGATAATAATAATAATAATAACGACAACATCAATAGTAATAAAGATAGTAATAATGGAATGAGGATAATCATAACAGGCACAGCGATAATAATAAGAGAAATAACGATAATATCAACAGAAATAAGGTTAGCAATAATAGAATGAGGATAATAATAACAGTTATAGCGATATGAATAATAGTAGCGGGGATAATAATAATAGTAATAACGACTATATCAATAGTAATAAAGATAGTAATAATGGAATGACGATAATCATAACAGGCTCAGCGATAATAATAAGAGAAATAACGATAATATCAACAGAAATAAGGATAGTAATAATAGATTTGATATAATAATAACAGTTATAGCCATATGAATAATAGTAGTAGGAATAATAATAATAGTAATAACGATAATATCAATAGTAATAAAGATAGTTATAATGGAATGAGGATAATGATAAGAATGTCAGCGATAATAATAACAAAAATACCGATAATATCAACAGAAATAAGGATAGCAATAATAGAATGAGGATAATAATAACAGTTATAGCCATATGAATTATAGTAGCAGGGATAATAGTAATAATTATAACGACAATATCAATAGTAATGATGATAGTAATAATGGAAGGAGGATAATCATAACAGGCTCAGCGATAATAATAAGAGAAATAACGATAATATCAACAGAAATAAGGACAGTAATAATAGAATGAGGAAAATAATAACAGTTATAGCCAGATGAATAATAGTGGTAGGGATAATAATAATAATAATAACGACAACATCAATAGTAATAAAGATAGTAATAATAGAATGAGGATAATCATAACAGTTACACCCATATGAATAATAGTAGCAAGGATAATTATAATAGTAATAACAACAATATCAATAGTAATAAAGATAGTAATAATGGAATGAGGATAATGATAACAGTGTCAGCGGGAATAATACCAAAAATACCGATAATATCAACAGAAATAAGGATAGCAATAATAGAATGAGAATAATAATAACAGTTATAGCGATATGTATAATAGTAGCGGGGATAATAATAATAGTAATAACGACTATATCAATAGTAATAAAGATAGTAATAATGGAATGAGGATAATCATAACAGGCTCAGCAATAATAATAAGAGAAATAACGAGAATATCAACAGAAATAAGGGTAGTAATAATAGAATGAAGATAATAATAACAGTTATAGCGATATGAATAATAGTAGCGGGGATAATAATAATAGTAATAACGACAATGTCAATAGTAATAATGATAGTAATAATGGAATGAGGATAATCATAACAGGCTCAGCGATAATAATAAGAGAAATAACGATAATATCAACAGAAATAAGGACAGTAATAATAGAATGAGGATAATAATAACAGTTATAGCCAGATGAATAATAGTAGTAGGGATAATAATAATAATAATAACGACAACATCAATAGTAATAAAGATAGTAATAATGGAATGAGGATAATCATAACAGGCACAGCGATAATAATAAGAGAAATAACGATAATATCAACAGAAATAAGGTTAGCAATAATAGAATGAGGATAATAATAACAGTTATAGCGATATGAATAATAGTAGCGGGGATAATAATAATAGTAATAACGACTATATCAATAGTAATAAAGATAGTAATAATGGAATGACGATAATCATAACAGGCTCAGCGATAATAATAAGAGAAATAACGATAATATCAACAGAAATAAGGATAGTAATAATAGATTTGATATAATAATAACAGTTATAGCCATATGAATAATAGTAGTAGGAATAATAATAATAGTAATAACGATAATATCAATAGTAATAAAGATAGTTATAATGGAATGAGGATAATGATAAGAATGTCAGCGATAATAATAACAAAAATACCGATAATATCAACAGAAATAAGGATAGCAATAATAGAATGAGGATAATAATAACAGTTATAGCCATATGAATTATAGTAGCAGGGATAATAGTAATAATTATAACGACAATATCAATAGTAATGATGATAGTAATAATGGAAGGAGGATAATCATAACAGGCTCAGCGATAATAATAAGAGAAATAACGATAATATCAACAGAAATAAGGACAGTAATAATAGAATGAGGAAAATAATAACAGTTATAGCCAGATGAATAATAGTAGTAGGGATAATAATAATAATAATAACGACAACATCAATAGTAATAAAGATAGTAATAATAGAATGAGGATAATCATAACAGTTACACCCATATGAATAATAGTAGCAAGGATAATAATAATAGTAATAACAACAATATCAATAGTAATAAAGATAGTAATAATGGAATGAGGATAATGATAACAGTGTCAGCGGGAATAATACCAAAAATACCGATAATATCAACAGAAATAAGGATAGCAATAATAGAATGAGGATAATAATAACAGTTATAGCGATATGTATAATAGTAGCGGGGATAATAATAATAGTAATAACGACTATATCAATAGTAATAAAGATAGTAATAATGGAATGAGGATAATCATAACAGGCTCAGCAATAATAATAAGAGAAATAACGAGAATATCAACAGAAATAAGGGTAGTAATAATAGAATGAAGATAATAATAACAGTTATAGCGATATGAATAATAGTAGCGGGGATAATAATAATAGTAATAACGACAATGTCAATAGTAATAATGATAGTAATAATGGAATGAGGATAATCATAAGAGAAATAACGATAATATCAACAGAAATAAGGACAGTAATAATAGAATGAGGATAATAATAACAGTTATAGCCAGATGAATAATAGTAGTAGGGATAATAATAATAATAATAACGACAACATCAATAGTAATAAAGATAGTAATAATGGAATGAGGATAATCATAACAGGCACAGCGATAATAATAAGAGAAATAACGATAATATCAACGGAAATATGGATAGTAATAATAGAATGAGGATAATAATAACAGTTATAGCGATATGAATAATAGTAGCGGGGATAATAATAATAGTAATAACGACAATATCAATAGTAATAAAGATAGTAATAATAGAATGAGGATAATCATAACAGTTATACCCATATGAATAATAGTAGCAAGGATAATAATAATAGTAATAACAACAATATCAATAGTAATAAAGATAGTAATAATGGAATGAGGATAATGATAACAGTGTCAGCGGGAATAATACCAAAAATACCGATAATATCAACAGAAATAAGATTAGCAATAATAGAATGAGGATAATAATAACAGTTATAGCGATATGAATAATAGTAGCGGGGATAATAATAATAGTAATAACGACTATATCAATAGTAATAAAGATAGTAATAATGGAATGACGATAATCATAACAGGCTCAGCGATAATAATAAGAGAAATAACGATAATATCAACAGAAATAAGGATAGTAATAATAGATTTGATATAATAATAACAGTTATAGCCATATGAATAATAGTAGTAGGAATAATAATAATAGTAATAACGATAATATCAATAGTAATAAAGATAGTTATAATGGAATGAGGATAATGATAAGAGTGTCAGCGATAATAATAACAAAAATACCGATAATATCAACAGAAATAAGGATAGCAATAATAGAATGAGGATAATAATAACAGTTACAGCCATATGAATTATAGTAGCAGGGATAATAATAATAATAATAACGACAATATCAATAGTAATAATGATAGTAATAATGGAATGAGGATAATCATAACAGGCTCAGCGATAATAATAAGAGAAATAACGATAATATCAACAGAAATAAGGACAGTAATAATAGAATGAGGATAATAATAACAGTTATAGCCATATGAATTATAGTAGCAGGGATAATAATAATAATAATAACGACAATATCAATAGTAATAATGATAGTAATAATGGAATGAGGATAATCATAACAGGCTCAGTGATAATAATAAGAGAAATAACGATAATATCAACAGAAATAAGGACAGTAATAATAGAATGAGGATAATAATAACAGTTATAGCCAGATGAATAATAGTAGTAGGGATAATAATAATAATAATAACGACAATATCAATTGTAATAAAGATAGTAATAATGGAATGAGGATAATCATAACAGGCACAGCGATATCAATAAGAGAAATAACGATAATATCAACGGAAATATGGATAGTAATAATAGAATGAGGATAATAATAACAGTTATAGCGATATGAATAATAGTAGCGGGGATAATAATAATAGTAATACCGACAATATCAATAGTAATAAAGATAGTTATAATGGAATGAGGATAATGATAACAGTGTGAGCGATAATAATAACAAAAATACGGATAATATCAACAGAAATAAGGATAGCAATAATAGAATGAGGATAATAATAACAGTTATAGCGATATGAATAATAGTAGCGGGGATAATAATAATAGTAATAACCACAATATCAATAGTAATAATGATAGTAATAATGGAATGAGGATAATCATAACAGGCTCAGCGATACTAATAAGAGAAATAACGATAATATCAACAGAAATAAGGGCAGTAATAATAGAATGAGGATAATAATAACAGTTATAGCCAGATGAATAATAGTAGTAGGGATAATAATAATAATAATAACGACAATATCAATTGTAATAAAGATAGTAATAATGGAATGAGGATAATCATAACAGGCACAGCGATAATAATAAGAGAAATAACGATAATATCAACGGAAATATGGATAGTAATAATAGAATGAGGATAATAATAACAGTTATAGCGATATGAATAATAGTAGCGGGGATAATAATAATAGTAATAACGACAATATCAATAGTAATAAAGATAGTTATAATGGAATGAGGATAATGATAACAGTGTGAGCGATAATAATAACAAAACTACGGATAATATCAACAGAAATAAGGATAGCAATAATAGAATGAGGATAATAATAACAGTTATAGCGATATGAATAATAGTAGCGGGGATAATAATAATAGTAATAACGACAATATCAATAGTAATAATGATAGTAATAATGGAATGAGGATAATCATAACAGGCTCAGCAATAATAATAAGAGAAATAACGATAGTTTCAACAGAAATAAGGATAGTAATAATAGAATGAAGATAATAATAACAGTTATAGCGATATGAATAATAGTAGCGCGGATAATAATAGTAGTAATAACGACAATATCAATAGTAATAAAGATAGTTATAATGGAATGAGGATAATGATAACAGTGTGAGCGATAATAATAACAAAAATGCCGATAGTATCAACAGCAATAATGATAGTAATAATAAAATGAGGATAATAATAACAGTTATAGCGATATGAATAATAGTAGCGCGGATAATAATAATAGTAATAACGACAATATCAATAGTAATAAAGGTAGTAGTAATGGAAGGACGATAATCATAACAGGCTCAGCGATAATAATAAGAGAAATAACGATAATATCAACAGAAATAAGGATAGTAATAATAAAATGTGGATAATAATAACAGTTATAGCGATATGAATAATTGTAGCGCGGATAATAATAATAGTAATAACGACAATATCAATAGTAATAAAGATAGTTATAATGGAATGAGGATAATGATAACAGTGTGAGCGATAATAATAACAAAAATACGGATAATATCAACAGAAATAAGGATAGCAATAATAGAATGAGGATAATAATAACAGTTATAGCGATATGAATAATAGTAGCGGGGACAATAATAATAGTAATAACGACAATATCAATAGTAATAATGATAGTAATAATGGAATGAGGATAATCATAACAGGCTCAGCAATAATAATAAGAGAAATAACGATAGTTTCAACAGAAATAAGGATAGTAATAATAGAATGAAGATAATAATAACAGTTACAGCGATATGAATAATAGTCGCGCGGATAATAATAGTAGTAATAACGACAATATCAATAGTAATAAAGTGTTATATCCTACTCCTCCCGTCATCATTATTGTTATTATTATAATTACAATTATTATTATTATTATTATTATTATTATTAGTACTACTATTATTATTGTAATCGTCTCATTATAATCAAACAGCATAAGTGTAACCTTATAATAAGAATATGCAAGAACAGCACAATTCCATTCCCACAGTCCGACTGTCCTTTCCTGCTTACCTACCAGAAATCTCCCTCCCCTTCAGGCCAGAACTCCTAACCCTGATGTTTTCCTTATCAAGCGAGTATGAAGAGGCGACACTCTCGTAAAGCACTCCAGTAGAGACAGTTCACTAAATATACGATTTTATACAATTTGAAACTGCGTGAATTAAGTTGATCTCCTCCGCACTTCCTTAAAATTGGGACTAGGACCCAAATTTTCCTTGCGATTGTTATTCCGCCCGCTACATCGGCGGGGACATAACAAAAGATAGTTATAATGGAATGAGGATAATGATAACAGTGTGAGCGATAATAATAACAAAAATGCCGATAATATCAACAGAAATAAGGATAGCAATAATAGAATGAGGATAATAATAACAGTTATAGCGATATGAATAAGAGTAGCGGGGATAATAATAATAGTAATAACGACTATATCAATAGTAATAAAGATAGTAATAATGGAATGAGGATAATCATAACAGGCTCAGCGATAATAATAGGAGAAATAACGATAATATCAACAGAAATATGGGTAGTAATAATAGAATGAGGATGATAATAACAGTTATAGCGATATGAATAATAGTAGCGGGCATAATAATAATAGTAATAACGACAATATCAATAGTAATAAAGATAGTAATAATAGAATGAGGATAATCATAACAGGCTCAGCGATAATAATAAGAGAAATAACGGTAATATCAACAGAAATAAGGATAGTAATAATAGAATGAGGATAATAATAACAGTTATAGCCATATGAATAATAGTAGTAGGGATATTAATAATAGTAATAACGACAATATCAATAGTAATAAAGATAGTAATAATGGAATTAGGATAATGATAACAGTGTGAGCGATAATGATCACAAAAATACCGATAATATCAACAAAAATAAGGATAGAAGTAATAGAATGAGGATAATAATAACAATTATAGCGATGTGAATAATAGTAGCGGGGATAATAATAATAGTAATAACGACAATATCAGAAGTAATAAAGATAGTAATAATGGAATGAGGATAATCATAACAGGCTCGGCGATAATAATAAGAGAAATAACGTTAATATCAACAGAAATAAGGATAGTAATAATAGAATGAGGATAATAATAACAGTTATAGCCATATGAATAATAGTAGCAGGGATAATAATAATAGTAATAACAACACTATCAATAGTAATAAAGTTAGTAATAATGGAATTAGGATAATCATAACAGGCTCAGCGATAATAATAAGAGAAATAACGATAATATCAACAGAAATAAGGATAGTACTAATAAAATGAGGATAATAATAACAGTTATAGCGATATGAATATTAGTAGCGCGGATAATAATAATAGTAATAACGACAATATCAATAGTAATAAAGATCGTAATAATGGAATTAGGATAATCATAACAGGCTCAGCGATAATAATAAGAGAAATAACGATAATGCCAACAGAAATAAGGATAGCAGTAATAGAATGAGGATAATAATAACAGTTATAGCGATGTGAATAATAGTAGCGGGGATAATAATAATAGTAATAACGACAATGTCAATAGTAATAATGATAGTAATAATGGAATGAGGATAATCATAAGAGAAATAACGATAATATCAACAGAAATAAGGACAGTAATAATAGAATGAGGATAATAATAACAGTTATAGCCAGATGAATAATAGTAGTAGGGATAATAATAATAATAATAACGACAACATCAATAGTAATAAAGATAGTAATAATGGAATGAGGATAATCATAACAGGCACAGCGATAATAATAAGAGAAATAACGATAATATCAACGGAAATATGGATAGTAATAATAGAATGAGGATAATAATAACAGTTATAGCGATATGAATAATAGTAGCGGGGATAATAATAATAGTAATAACGACAATATCAATAGTAATAAAGATAGTAATAATAGAATGAGGATAATCATAACAGTTATACCCATATGAATAATAGTAGCAAGGATAATAATAATAGTAATAACAACAATATCAATAGTAATAAAGATAGTAATAATGGAATGAGGATAATGATAACAGTGTCAGCGGGAATAATACCAAAAATACCGATAATATCAACAGAAATAAGATTAGCAATAATAGAATGAGGATAATAATAACAGTTATAGCGATATGAATAATAGTAGCGGGGATAATAATAATAGTAATAACGACTATATCAATAGTAATAAAGATAGTAATAATGGAATGACGATAATCATAACAGGCTCAGCGATAATAATAAGAGAAATAACGATAATATCAACAGAAATAAGGATAGTAATAATAGATTTGATATAATAATAACAGTTATAGCCATATGAATAATAGTAGTAGGAATAATAATAATAGTAATAACGATAATATCAATAGTAATAAAGATAGTTATAATGGAATGAGGATAATGATAAGAGTGTCAGCGATAATAATAACAAAAATACCGATAATATCAACAGAAATAAGGATAGCAATAATAGAATGAGGATAATAATAACAGTTACAGCCATATGAATTATAGTAGCAGGGATAATAATAATAATAATAACGACAATATCAATAGTAATAATGATAGTAATAATGGAATGAGGATAATCATAACAGGCTCAGCGATAATAATAAGAGAAATAACGATAATATCAACAGAAATAAGGACAGTAATAATAGAATGAGGATAATAATAACAGTTATAGCCATATGAATTATAGTAGCAGGGATAATAATAATAATAATAACGACAATATCAATAGTAATAATGATAGTAATAATGGAATGAGGATAATCATAACAGGCTCAGCGATAATAATAAGAGAAATAACGATAATATCAACAGAAATAAGGACAGTAATAATAGAATGAGGATAATAATAACAGTTATAGCCAGATGAATAATAGTAGTAGGGATAATAATAATAATAATAACGACAATATCAATTGTAATAAAGATAGTAATAATGAAATGAGGATAATCATAACAGGCACAGCGATATCAATAAGAGAAATAACGATAATATCAACGGAAATATGGATAGTAATAATAGAATGAGGATAATAATAACAGTTATAGCGATATGAATAATAGTAGCGGGGATAATAATAATAGTAATACCGACAATATCAATAGTAATAAAGATAGTTATAATGGAATGAGGATAATGATAACAGTGTGAGCGATAATAATAACAAAAATACGGATAATATCAACAGAAATAAGGATAGCAATAATAGAATGAGGATAATAATAACAGTTATAGCGATATGAATAATAGTAGCGGGGATAATAATAATAGTAATAACGACAATATCAATAGTAATAATGATAGTAATAATGGAATGAGGATAATCATAACAGGCTCAGCGATACTAATAAGAGAAATAACGATAATATCAACAGAAATAAGGGCAGTAATAATAGAATGAGGATAATAATAACAGTTATAGCCAGATGAATAATAGTAGTAGGGATAATAATAATAATAATAACGACAATATCAATTGTAATAAAGATAGTAATAATGGAATGAGGATAATCATAACAGGCACAGCGATAATAATAAGAGAAATAACGATAATATCAACGGAAATATGGATAGTAATAATAGAATGAGGATAATAATAACAGTTATAGCGATATGAATAATAGTAGCAGGGATAATAATAATAGTAATAACGACAATATCAATAGTAATAAAGATAGTTATAATGGAATGAGGATAATGATAACAGTGTGAGCGATAATAATAACAAAAATACGGATAATATCAACAGAAATAAGGATAGCAATAATAGAATGAGGATAATAATAACAGTTATAGCGATATGAATAATAGTAGCGGGGATAATAATAATAGTAATAACGACAATATCAATAGTAATAATGATAGTAATAATGGAATGAGGATAATCATAACAGGCTCAGCAATAATAATAAGAGAAATAACGATAGTTTCAACAGAAATAAGGATAGTAATAATAGAATGAAGATAATAATAACAGTTATAGCGATATGAATAATAGTAGCGCGGATAATAATAGTAGTAATAACGACAATATCAATAGTAATAAAGATAGTTATAATGGAATGAGGATAATGATAACAGTGTGAGCGATAATAATAACAAAAATGCCGATAGTATCAACAGCAATAAGGATAGTAATAATAAAATGAGGATAATAATAACAGTTATAGCGATATGAATAATAGTAGCGCGGATAATAATAATAGTAATAACGACAATATCAATAGTAATAAAGGTAGTAGTAATGGAAGGACGATAATCATAACAGGCTCAGCGATAATAATAAGAGAAATAACGATAATATCAACAGAAATAAGGATAGTAATAATAAAATGTGGATAATAATAACAGTTATAGCGATATGAATAATTGTAGCGCGGATAATAATAATAGTAATAACGACAATATCAATAGTAATAAAGATAGTTATAATGGAATGAGGATAATGATAACAGTGTGAGCGATAATAATAACAAAAATACGGATAATATCAACAGAAATAAGGATAGCAATAATAGAATGAGGATAATAATAACAGTTATAGCGATATGAATAATAGTAGCGGGGACAATAATAATAGTAATAACGACAATATCAATAGTAATAATGATAGTAATAATGGAATGAGGATAATCATAACAGGCTCAGCAATAATAATAAGAGAAATAACGATAGTTTCAACAGAAATAAGGATAGTAATAATAGAATGAAGATAATAATAACAGTTACAGCGATATGAATAATAGTCGCGCGGATAATAATAGTAGTAATAACGACAATATCAATAGTAATAAAGTGTTATATCCTACTCCTCCCGTCATCATTATTGTTATTATTATAATTACAATTATTATTATTATTATTATTATTATTATTAGTACTACTATTATTATTGTAATCGTCTCATTATAATCAAACAGCATAAGTGTAACCTTATAATAAGAATATGCAAGAACAGCACAATTCCATTCCCACAGTCCGACTGTCCTTTCCTGCTTACCTACCAGAAATCTCCCTCCCCTTCAGGCCAGAACTCCTAACCCTGATGTTTTCCTTATCAAGCGAGTATGAAGAGGCGACACTCTCGTAAAGCACTCCAATAGAGACAGTTCACTAAATATACGATTTTATACAATTTGAAACTGCGTGAATTAAGTTGATCTCCTCCGCACTTCCTTAAAATTGGGACTAGGACCCAAATTTTCCTTGCGATTGTTAATCCGCCCGCTACATCGGCGGGGACATAACAAAAGATAGTTATAATGGAATGAGGATAATGATAACAGTGTGAGCGATAATAATAACAAAAATGCCGATAATATCAACAGAAATAAGGATAGCAATAATAGAATGAGGATAATAATAACAGTTATAGCGATATGAATAAGAGTAGCGGGGATAATAATAATAGTAATAACGACTATATCAATAGTAATAAAGATAGTAATAATGGAATGAGGATAATCATAACAGGCTCAGCGATAATAATAGGAGAAATAACGATAATATCAACAGAAATATGGGTAGTAATAATAGAATGAGGATGATAATAACAGTTATAGCGATATGAATAATAGTAGCGGGCATAATAATAATAGTAATAACGACAATATCAATAGTAATAAAGATAGTAATAATAGAATGAGGATAATCATAACAGGCTCAGCGATAATAATAAGAGAAATAACGGTAATATCAACAGAAATAAGGATAGTAATAATAGAATGAGGATAATAATAACAGTTATAGCCATATGAATAATAGTAGTAGGGATATTAATAATAGTAATAACGACAATATCAATAGTAATAAAGATAGTAATAATGGAATTAGGATAATGATAACAGTGTGAGCGATAATAATCACAAAAATACCGATAATATCAACAAAAATAAGGATAGAAGTAATAGAATGAGGATAATAATAACAATTATAGCGATGTGAATAATAGTAGCGGGGATAATAATAATAGTAATAACGACAATATCAGAAGTAATAAAGATAGTAATAATGGAATGAGGATAATCATAACAGGCTCGGCGATAATAATAAGAGAAATAACGTTAATATCAACAGAAATAAGGATAATAATAATAGAATGAGGATAATAATAACAGTTATAGCGATATGAATAATAGTAGCGGGGATAATAATAATAGTAATAACGACAATATCAATAGTAATAAAGATAGTAACAATGGAATTAGGATAATCATAACAGGCTCAGCGATAATAATAAGAGAAATAACGGTAATATCAACAGAAATAAGGATAGTAATAATAGAATGAGGATAATAATAACAGTTATAGCCATATAAATAATAGTAGTAGGAATAACAATAATAGAGATAACGACAATATCAATAGTAATAAAGATAGTTATAATGGAATGAGGATAATGATAACAGTGTCAGCGACAGTAATAACAAAAATACCGATAATATCAACAGAAATAAGGATAGCAATAATAGAATGAGGATAATAATAACAGTTATAGCATAATGAATAATAATAGTAGGGATAATAATAATAGTAATAACGACAATGTCAGTAGTAATAAAGATAGTAATAATGGAATGACGATAATCATAACAGGCTCAGCGATAATAATAAGAGAAATAACGATAATATCAACAGAAATAATGATAGTAATAATAGAATTGAGATAATAATAACAGTTATAGCCATATGAATAATAGTAGTAGGAATAATAATAATAGTAATAACGACAATATCAATAGTAATAATGATAGTAATAATGGAAAAAGATAATCATAACAGGCTCAGCGATAATAATAAGAGAAATAACGATAATGTCAACAGAAATAAGGAGCGTAATAATAGAATGAGGATAATCATAACAGTTATACCCATATGAAAAATAGTAGCAGGGATAATAATAATAGTAATAACAACAATATCAATAGTAATAAAGATAGCAATAATAGAATGAGGATAATGATAACAGTGTCAGCGGGAATAATACCAAAAATACCCATAATATCAACAGAAATAAGGATAGCAATAATAGAATGAGGATAATAATAACAGTTATAGCGATATAAATAATAGTAGCGGGGATAATAATAATAGTAATAACGACTATATCAATAGTAATAAAGATAGGAATAATGGAATGAGGATAATCATAACAGGCTCAGCAATAATAATAAGAGAAATAACGATAGTATCAACAGAAATAAGGATAGTAATAATAGAATGAAGATAATAATAACAGTTATAGCGATATGAATAATAGTAGCGGGGATAATAATAATAGTAATGAGGACAATGTCAATAGTAATAAAGATAGTAATAATGGAATGGCGATAATCATAACAGGCTCAGCGATAATAATAAGAGAAACAACGATAATATCAACAGAAATAATGATAGTAATAATAGAATGAGGATAATAATAACAGTTATAGCGATATGAATAATAGTAGCGGGGATAATAATAATAGTAATGACGACAATGTCAATAGTAATAAAGATAGTAATAATGGAATGGCGATAGTCATAACAGGGTCAGCGATAATAATAAGAGAAACAACGATAATATCAACAGAAATAATGATAGTAATAATAGAATGAGGATAATAATAACAGTTATAGCCATATGAATAATAGTAGTAGGAATAATAAAAATAGCAATAACGACAATATCAATAGTAATAAAGACAGTTATAATGGAATGAGGATAATGATAACTGTGTCAGCGATAATAATAACAAAAATACCGATAATATCAACAGAAATAAGGATAGCAATAATAGAATGAGGATAATAATAACAGTTATAGCATAATGAATAATAATAGTAGGGATAATAATAATAGTAATAACGACAATGTCAGTAGTAATAAAGATAGTAATAATGGAATGACGATAATCATAACAGGCTCAGCGATAATAATAAGAGAAATAACGATAATATCAACAGAAATAATGATAGTAATAATAGAATTGAGATAATAATAACAGTTATAGCCATATGAATAATAGTAGTAGGAATAATAATAATAGTAATAACGACAATATCAATAGTAATAATGATAGTAATAATGGAAAAAGATAATCATAACAGGCTCAGCGATAATAATAAGAGAAATAACGATAATGTCAACAGAAATAAGGAGCGTAATAATAGAATGAGGATAATCATAACAGTTATACCCATATGAAAAATAGTAGCAGGGATAATAATAATAGTAATAACAACAATATCAATAGTAATAAAGATAGCAATAATAGAATGAGGATAATGATAACAGTGTCAGCGGGAATAATACCAAAAATACCCATAATATCAACAGAAATAAGGATAGCAATAATAGAATGAGGATAATAATAACAGTTATAGCGATATAAATAATAGTAGCGGGGATAATAATAATAGTAATAACGACTATATCAATAGTAATAAAGATAGGAATAATGGAATGAGGATAATCATAACAGGCTCAGCAATAATAATAAGAGAAATAACGATAGTATCAACAGAAATAAGGATAGTAATAATAGAATGAAGATAATAATAACAGTTATAGCGATATGAATAATAGTAGCGGGGATAATAATAATAGTAATGAGGACAATGTCAATAGTAATAAAGATAGTAATAATGGAATGGCGATAATCATAACAGGCTCAGCGATAATAATAAGAGAAACAACGATAATATCAACAGAAATAATGATAGTAATAATAGAATGAGGATAATAATAACAGTTATAGCGATATGAATAATAGTAGCGGGGATAATAATAATAGTAATGACGACAATGTCAATAGTAATAAAGATAGTAATAATGGAATGGCGATAGTCATAACAGGGTCAGCGATAATAATAAGAGAAACAACGATAATATCAACAGAAATAATGATAGTAATAATAGAATGAGGATAATAATAACAGTTATAGCCATATGAATAATAGTAGTAGGAATAATAAAAATAGCAATAACGACAATATCAATAGTAATAAAGACAGTTATAATGGAATGAGGATAATGATAACTGTGTCAGCGATAATAATAACAAAAATACCGATAATATCAACAGAAATAAGGATAGCAATAATAGAATGAGGATAATAATAACAGTTATAGCATAATGAATAATAATATTAGGGATAATAGTAATAGTAATAACGGCAATGTCAATAGTAATAAAGATAGTAATAATGGAATGAGGATAATAATAACAGTTATAGCATAATGAATAATAGTAGTAGGGATAATAATAATAGTAATAACGACAATATAAATAATAATAAAGATAGTAATAATGGAATGACGATAATCATAACAGGCTCAGCGATAATAATAAGAGAAATAACGATAATATCAACAGAAATAAGGATAGTAATAATAGAATGAGGATAATAATAACAGTTATAGCGATATGAATAATAGTAGCGGGGATAATAATAATAGTAATAACGACAATATCAATAGTAATAAAGATAGTAATAATAGAATGAGGATAATCATAACAGTTACACCCATATGAATAATAGTAGCAAGGATAATAATAATAGTAATAACAACAATATCAATAGTAATAAAGATAGTAATAATGGAATGAGGATAATGATAACAGTGTCAGCGGGAATAATACCAAAAATACCGATAATATCAACAGAAATAAGGATAGCAATAATAGAATGAGGATAATAATAACAGTTATAGCGATATGAATAATAGTAGCGGGGATAATAATAATAGTAATAACGACTATATCAATAGTAATAAAGATAGTAATAATGGAATGAGGATAATCATAACAGGCTCAGCAATAATAATAAGAGAAATAACGAGAATATCAACAGAAATAAGGGTAGTAATAATAGAATGAAGATAATAATAACAGTTATAGCGATATGAATAATTGTAGCGCGGATAATAATAATAGTAATATCGACAATATCAATAGTAATAAAGATAGCTATAATGGAATGAGATTAATGATAACAGTGTGAGCGATAATAATAACAAAATACCGATAATATCAACCGAAATAAGGATAGCAATAATAGAATGAGGATAATAATAACAGTTATAGCGATATGAATAATAGTAGCGGGGATAATAATAATAGTAATAACGACTATATCAATAGTAATAAAGATAGTAATAATGGAATGAGGATAATCATAACAGGCTCAGGAATAATAATAAGAGAAATAACGATAGTATCAACAGAAATAAGGTTAGTAATAATAGAATGAAGATAATAATAACAGTTATAGCGATATGAATAATAGTAGCGGGGATAATAATAATAGTAATAACGACAATGTCAATAGTAATAAAGATAGTCATAATGAAATTAGGATAATCATAACAGGCTCAGCGATAATAATAAGAGAAATAAAGATAATATCAACAGAAATAATGATAGTAATAATAGAATGAGGATAATAATAACAGTTATAGCGATATGAATAATAGTAGCGGGGATAATAATAATAGTAATAACGACAATATCAATAGTAATAAAGATAGTAATAATAGAATGAGGATAATCATAACAGTTACACCCATATGAATAATAGTAGCAAGGATAATAATAATAGTAATAACAACAATATCAATAGTAATAAAGATAGTTATAATGGAATGAGGATAATGATAACAGTGTCAGCGGGAATAATACCAAAAATACCGATAATATCAACAGAAATAAGGATAGCAATAATAGAATGAGGATAATAATAACAGTTATAGCATAATGAATAATAATATTAGGGATAATAGTAATAGTAATAACGACAATGTCAATAGTAATAAAGATAGTAATAATGGAATGACGATAATCATTCCAGACTCAGCGATAATAATAAGAGAAATAACGATAATATCAACAGAAATATGGATAGTAATAATAAAATGAGGATAATAATAACAGTTATAGCGATATGAATAATTGTAGCGCGGATAATAATAATAGTAATATCGACAATATCAATAGTAATAAAGATAGTTATAATGGAATGAGATTAATGATAACAGTGTGAGCGATAATAATAACAAAATACCGATAATATCAACCGAAATAAGGATAGCAATAATAGAATGAGGATAATAATAATAGTAATAACGACTATATCAATAGTAATAAAGATAGTAATAATGGAATGAGGATAATCATAACAGGCTCAGGAATAATAATAAGAGAAATAACGATAGTATCAACAGAAATAAGGTTAGTAATAATAGAATGAAGATAATAATAACAGTTATAGCGATATGAATAATAGTAGCGGGGATAATAATAATAGTAATAACGACAATGTCAATAGTAATAAAGATAGTAATAATGAAATTAGGATAATCATAACAGGCTCAGCGATAATAATAAGAGAAATAAAGATAATATCAACAGAAATAAGTATAGTAATAATAGAATGAGGATAATAATAACAGTTATAGCCACATGAATAATAGTAGTAGGAATAACAATAATAGAAATAACGACAATATCAATAGTAATAAAGATAGTTATAATGGAATGAGGATAATGATAACAGTGTCAGCGACAGTAATAACAAAAATACCGATAATATCACCAGAAATAAGGATAGCAATAATAGAATCAGGATAATAATAACAGTTATAGCATAATGAATAATAATAGTAGGGATAATAATAATAGTAATAACGACAATGTCAGTAGTAATAAAGATAGTAATAATGGAATGACGATAATCATAACAGGCTCAGCGATAATAATAAGAGAAATAACGATAATATCAACAGAAATAATGATAGTAATAATAGAATTGAGATAATAATAACAGTTATAGCCATATGAATAATAGTAGTAGGAATAATAATAATAGTAATAACGACAATATCAATAGTAATAATGATAGTAATAATGGAAAAAGATAATCATAACAGGCTCAGCGATAATAATAAGAGAAATAACGATAATGTCAACAGAAATAAGGAGCGTAATAATAGAATGAGGATAATCATAACAGTTATACCCATATGAAAAATAGTAGCAGGGATAATAATAATAGTAATAACAACAATATCAATAGTAATAAAGATAGCAATAATAGAATGAGGATAATGATAACAGTGTCAGCGGGAATAATACCAAAAATACCCATAATATCAACAGAAATAAGGATAGCAATAATAGAATGAGGATAATAATAACAGTTATAGCGATATAAATAATAGTAGCGGGGATAATAATAATAGTAATAACGACTATATCAATAGTAATAAAGATAGGAATAATGGAATGAGGATAATCATAACAGGCTCAGCAATAATAATAAGAGAAATAACGATAGTATCAACAGAAATAAGGATAGTAATAATAGAATGAAGATAATAATAACAGTTATAGCGATATGAATAATAGTAGCGGGGATAATAATAATAGTAATGAGGACAATGTCAATAGTAATAAAGATAGTAATAATGGAATGGCGATAATCATAACAGGCTCAGCGATAATAATAAGAGAAACAACGATAATATCAACAGAAATAATGATAGTAATAATAGAATGAGGATAATAATAACAGTTATAGCGATATGAATAATAGTAGCGGGGATAATAATAATAGTAATGACGACAATGTCAATAGTAATAAAGATAGTAATAATGGAATGGCGATAGTCATAACAGGGTCAGCGATAATAATAAGAGAAACAACGATAATATCAACAGAAATAATGATAGTAATAATAGAATGAGGATAATAATAACAGTTATAGCCATATGAATAATAGTAGTAGGAATAATAAAAATAGCAATAACGACAATATCAATAGTAATAAAGACAGTTATAATGGAATGAGGATAATGATAACTGTGTCAGCGATAATAATAACAAAAATACCGATAATATCAACAGAAATAAGGATAGCAATAATAGAATGAGGATAATAATAACAGTTATAGCATAATGAATAATAATATTAGGGATAATAGTAATAGTAATAACGGCAATGTCAATAGTAATAAAGATAGTAATAATGGAATGAGGATAATAATAACAGTTATAGCATAATGAATAATAGTAGTAGGGATAATAATAATAGTAATAACGACAATATAAATAATAATAAAGATAGTAATAATGGAATGACGATAATCATAACAGGCTCAGCGATAATAATAAGAGAAATAACGATAATATCAACAGAAATAAGGATAGTAATAATAGAATGAGGATAATAATAACAGTTATAGCGATATGAATAATAGTAGCGGGGATAATAATAATAGTAATAACGACAATATCAATAGTAATAAAGATAGTAATAATAGAATGAGGATAATCATAACAGTTACACCCATATGAATAATAGTAGCAAGGATAATAATAATAGTAATAACAACAATATCAATAGTAATAAAGATAGTAATAATGGAATGAGGATAATGATAACAGTGTCAGCGGGAATAATACCAAAAATACCGATAATATCAACAGAAATAAGGATAGGAATAATAGAATGAGGATAATAATAACAGTTATAGCGATATGAATAATAGTAGCGGGGATAATAATAATAGTAATAACGACTATATCAATAGTAATAAAGATAGTAATAATGGAATGAGGATAATCATAACAGGCTCAGCAATAATAATAAGAGAAATAACGAGAATATCAACAGAAATAAGGGTAGTAATAATAGAATGAAGATAATAATAACAGTTATAGCGATATGAATAATTGTAGCGCGGATAATAATAATAGTAATATCGACAATATCAATAGTAATAAAGATAGCTATAATGGAATGAGATTAATGATAACAGTGTGAGCGATAATAATAACAAAATACCGATAATATCAACCGAAATAAGGATAGCAATAATAGAATGAGGATAATAATAACAGTTATAGCGATATGAATAATAGTAGCGGGGATAATAATAATAGTAATAACGACTATATCAATAGTAATAAAGATAGTAATAATAGAATGAGGATAATGATAACAGTGTCAGCGGGAATAATACCAAAAATACCGATAATATCAACAGAAATAAGGATAGCAATAATAGAATGAGGATAATAATAACAGTTATAGCGATATGAATAATAGTAGCGGGGATAATAATAATAGTAATAACGACTATATCAATAGTAATAAAGATAGTAATAATGGAATGAGGATAATCACAACAGGCTCAGCAATAATAATAAGAGAAATAACGAGAATATCAACAGAAATAAGGGTAGTAATAATAGAATGAAGATAATAATAACAGTTATAGCGATATGAATAATAGTAGCGGGGATAATAATAATAGTAATAACGACAATGTCAATAGTAATAATGATAGTAATAATGGAATGAGGATAACCATAACAGGCTCAGCGATAATAATAAGAGAAATAACGATAATATCAACAGAAATAAGGACAGTAATAATAGAATGAGGATAATAATAACAGTTATAGCCAGATGAATAATAGTAGTAGGGATAATAATAATAATAATAACGACAACATCAATAGTAATAAAGATAGTAATAATGGAATGAGGATAATCATAACAGGCACAGCGATAATAATAAGAGAAATAACGATAATATCAACGGAAATATGGATAGTAATAATAGAATGAGGATAATAATAACAGTTATAGCGATAGGAATAATAGTAGCGGGTATAATAATAATAGTAATAACGACAATACCAATAGTAATAAAGATAGTAATAATAGAATGAGGATAATCATAACAGTTATACCCATATGAATAATAGTAGCAAGGATAATAATAATAGTAATAACAACAATATCAATAGTAATAAAGATAGTAATAATGGAATGAGGATAATGATAACAGTGTCAGCGATAATAATAACAAAAATACCGATAATATCATCAGAAATAAGGATAGCAATAATAGAATGAGGATAATAATAACAGTTATAGCATAATGAATAATAATATTAGGGATAATAATAATAGTAATAACGACAATGTCAATAGTAATAAAGATAGTAATAATGGAATGACGATAATCATTCCAGACTCAGCGATAATAATAAGAGAAATAACGATAATATCAACAGAAATGAGGATAGTAATAATAAAATGAGGATAATAATAACAGTTATAGCGATATGAATAATAGTAGTAGGAATAATAATAATAGTAATAACGACAATATCAATAGTAATAATGATAGTAATAATGGAAAAAGATAATCATAACAGGCTCAGCGATAATAATAAGAGAAATAACGATAATGTCAACAGAAATAAGGAGCGTAATAATAGAATGAGGATAATCATAACAGTTATACCCATATGAAAAATAGTAGCAGGGATAATAATAATAGTAATAACAACAATATCAATAGTAATAAAGATAGCAATAATAGAATGAGGATAATGATAACAGTGTCAGCGGGAATAATACCAAAAATACCCATAATATCAACAGAAATAAGGATAGCAATAATAGAATGAGGATAATAATAACAGTTATAGCGATATAAATAATAGTAGCGGGGATAATAATAATAGTAATAACGACTATATCAATAGTAATAAAGATAGGAATAATGGAATGAGGATAATCATAACAGGCTCAGCAATAATAATAAGAGAAATAACGATAGTATCAACAGAAATAAGGATAGTAATAATAGAATGAAGATAATAATAACAGTTATAGCGATATGAATAATAGTAGCGGGGATAATAATAATAGTAATAACGACAATGTCAATAGTAATAAAGATAGTAATAATGGAATTAGGATAATCATAACAGGCTCAGCGATAATAATAAGAGAAATAAAGATAATATCAACAGAAATAAGTATAGTAATAATAGAATGAGGATAATAATAACAGTTATAGCCACATGAATAATAGTAGTAGGAATAACAATAATAGAAATAACGACAATATCAATAGTAATAAAGATAGTTATAATGGAATGAGGATAATGATAACAGCGTCAGCGACAGTAATAACAAAAATACCGATAATATCAACAGAAATAAGGATAGCAATAATAGAATGAGGATAATAATAACAGTTATAGCATAATGAATAATAATAGTAGGGATAATAATAATAGTAATAACGACAATGTCAGTAGTAATAAAGATAGTAATAATGGAATGACGATAATCATAACAGGCTCAGCGATAATAATAAGAGAAATAACGATAATATCAACAGAAATAATGATAGTAATAATAGAATTGAGATAATAATAACAGTTATAGCCATATGAGTAATAGTAGTAGGAATAATAATAATAGTTAATAACGACAATATCAATAGTAATAATGATAGTAATAATGGAAAAAGATAATCATAACAGGCTCAGCGATAATAATAAGAGAAATAACGATAATGTCAACAGAAATAAGGAGCGTAATAATAGAATGAGGATAATCATAACAGTTATACCCATATGAAAAATAGTAGCAGGGATAATAATAATAATAGTAATAACAACAATATCAATAGTAATAAAGATAGCAATAATAGAATGAGGATAATGATAACAGTGTCAGCGGGAATAATACCAAAAATACCGATAATATCAACAGAAATAAGGATAGCAATAATAGAATGAGGATAATAATAACAGTTATAGCGATATAAATAATAGTAGCGGGGATAATAATAATAGTAATAACGACTATATCAATAGTAATAAAGATAGGAATAATGGAATGAGGATAATCATAACAGGCTCAGCGATAATAATAAGAGAAATAACGATAATGTCAACAGAAATAAGGAGCGTAATAATAGAATGAGGATAATCATAACAGTTATACCCATATGAAAAATAGTAGCAGGGATAATAATAATAATAGTAATAACAACAATATCAATAGTAATAAAGATAGCAATAATAGAATGAGGATAATGATAACAGTGTCAGCGGGAATAATACCAAAAATACCGATAATATCAACAGAAATAAGGATAGCAATAATAGAATGAGGATAATAATAACAGTTATAGCGATATAAATAATAGTAGCGGGGATAATAATAATAGTAATAACGACTATATCAATAGTAATAAAGATAGGAATAATGGAATGAGGATAATCATAACAGGCTCAGCAATAATAATAAGAGAAATAACGATAGTATCAACAGAAATAAGGATAGTAATAATAGAATGAAGATAATAATAACAGTTATAGCGATATGAATAATAGTAGCGGGGATAATAATAATAGTAATGAGGACAATGTCAATAGTAATAAAGATAGTAATAATGGAATGAGGATAATCATAACAGGCACAGCGATAATAATAAGAGAAACAACGATAATATCAACAGAAATAATGATAGTAATAATAGAATGAGGATAATAATAACAGTTATAGCGATATGAATAATAGTAGCGGGGATAATAATAATAGTAATGACGACAATGTCAATAGTAATAAAGATAGTAATAATGGAATGGCGATAGTCATAACAGGGTCAGCGATAATAATAAGAGAAACAACGATAATATCAACAGAAATAATGATAGTAATAATAGAATGAGGATAATAATAACAGTTATAGCCATATGAATAATAGTAGTAGGAATAATAAAAATAGCAATAACGACAATATCAATAGTAATAAAGACAGTTATAATGGAATGAGGATAATGATAACTGTGTCAGCGATAATAATAACAAAAATACCGATAATATCAACAGAAATAAGGATAGCAATAATAGAATGAGGATAATAATAACAGTTATAGCATAATGAATAATAATATTAGGGATAATAGTAATAGTAATAACGACAATGTCAATAGTAATAAAGATAGTAATAATGGAATGAGGATAATAATAACAGTTATAGCATAATGAATAATAGTAGTAGGGATAATAATAATAGTAATAACGACAATATAAATAATAATAAAGATAGTAATAATGGAATGACGATAATCATAACAGGCTCAGCGATAATAATAAGAGAAATAACGATAATATCAACAGAAATAAGGATAGTAATAATAGAATGAGGATAATAATAACAGTTATAGCGATATGAATAATAGTAGCGGGGATAATAATAATAGTAATAACGACAATATCAATAGTAATAAAGATAGTAATAATAGAATGAGGATAATCATAACAGTTACACCCATATGAATAATAGTAGCAAGGATAATAATAATAGTAATAACAACAATATCAATAGTAATAAAGATAGTAATAATGGAATGAGGATAATGATAACAGTGTCAGCGGGAATAATACCAAAAATACCGATAATATCAACAGAAATAATGATAGCAATAATAGAATGAGGATAATAATAACAGTTATAGCGATATGAATAATAGTAGCGGGGATAATAATAATAGTAATAACGACTATATCAATAGTAATAAAGATAGTAATAATGGAATGAGGATAATCATAACAGGCTCAGCAATAATAATAAGAGAAATAACGAGAATATCAACAGAAATAAGGGTAGTAATAATAGAATGAAGATAATAATAACAGTTATAGCGATATGAATAATAGTAGCGGGGATAATAATAATAGTAATAACGACAATGTCAATAGTAATAATGATAGTAATAATGGAATGAGGATAACCATAACAGGCTCAGCGATAATAATAAGAGAAATAACGATAATATCAACAGAAATAAGGACAGTAATAATAGAATGAGGATAATAATAACAGTTATAGCCAGATGAATAATAGTAGTAGGGATAATAATAATAATAATAACGACAACATCAATAGTAATAAAGATAGTAATAATGGAATGAGGATAATCATAACAGGCACAGCGATAATAATAAGAGAAATAACGATAATATCAACGGAAATATGGATAGTAATAATAGAATGAGGATAATAATAACAGTTATAGCGATAGGAATAATAGTAGCGGGTATAATAATAATAGTAATAACGACAATATCAATAGTAATAAAGATAGTAATAATAGAATGAGGATAATCATAACAGTTATACCCATATGAATAATAGTAGCAAGGATAATAATAATAGTAATAACAACAATATCAATAGTAATAAAGATAGTAATAATGGAATGAGGATAATGATAACAGTGTCAGCGATAATAATAACAAAAATACCGATAATATCATCAGAAATAAGGATAGCAATAATAGAATGAGGATAATAATAACAGTTATAGCATAATGAATAATAATATTAGGGATAATAATAATAGTAATAACGACAATGTCAATAGTAATAAAGATAGTAATAATGGAATGACGATAATCATTCCAGACTCAGCGATAATAATAAGAGAAATAACGATAATATCAACAGAAATGAGGATAGTAATAATAAAATGAGGATAATAATAACAGTTATAGCGATATGAATAATTGTAGCGCGGATAATAATAATAGTAATATCGACAATATCAATAGTAATAAAGATAGTTATAATGGAATGAGGATAATGATAACAGTGTCAGCGGGAATAATACCAAAAATACCGATAATATCAACAGAAATAAGGATAGCAATAATAGAATGAGGATAATAATAACAGTTATAGCGATATAAATAATAGTAGCGGGGATAATAATAATAATAGTAATAACGACTATATCAATAGTAATAAAGATAGGAATAATGGAATGAGGATAATCATAACAGGCTCAGCAATAATAATAAGAGAAATAACGATAGTATCAACAGAAATAAGGATAGTAATAATAGAATGAAGATAATAATAACAGTTATAGCGATATGAATAATAGTAGCGGGGATAATAATAATAGTAATGAGGACAATGTCAATAGTAATAAAGATAGTAATAATGGAATGGTGATAATCATAACAGGCTCAGCGATAATAATAAGAGAAACAACGATAATATCAACAGAAATAATGATAGTAATAATAGAATGAGGATAATAATAACAGTTATAGCGATATGAATAATAGTAGCGGGGATAATAATAATAGTAATGACGACAATGTCAATAGTAATAAAGATAGTAATAATGGAATGGCGATAGTCATAACAGGGTCAGCGATAATAATAAGAGAAACAACGATAATATCAACAGAAACAATGATAGTAATAATACAATGAGGATAATAATAACAGTTATAGCCATATGAATAATAGTAGTAGGAATAATAAAAATAGCAATAACGACAATGTCTATAGTAATAAAGACAGTTATAATGGAATGAGGATAATGATAACTGTGTCAACGATAATAATAACAAAAATACCGATAATATCAACAGAAATAAGGATAGCAATAATAGAATGAGGATAATAATAACAGTTATAGCATAATGAATAATAATATTAGGGATAATAGTAATAGTAATAACGACAATGTCAATAGTAATAAAGATAGTAATAATGGAATGAGGATAATAATAACAGTTATAGCATAATGAATAATAGTAGTAGGGATAATAATAATAGTAATAACGACAATATAAATAATAATAAAGATAGTAATAATGGAATGACGATAATCATAACAGGCTCAGCGATAATAATAAGAGAAATAACGATAATATCAACAGAAATAAGGATAGTAATAATAGAATGAGGATAATAATAACAGTTATAGCGATATGAATAATAGTAGCGGGGATAATAATAATAGTAATAACGACAATATCAATAGTAATAAAGATAGTAATAATAGAATGAGGATAATCATAACAGTAACACCCATATGAATAATAGTAGCAAGGATAATAATAATAGTAATAACAACAATATCAATAGTAATGAAGATAGTAATAATGGAATGAGGATAATGATAACAGTGTCAGCGGGAATAATACCAAAAGTACCGATAATATCAACAGAAATAAGGATAGCAATAATAGAATGAGGATAATAATAACAGTTATAGCGATATGAATAATAGTAGCGGGGATAATAATAATAGTAATAACGACTATATCAATAGTAATAAAGATAGCAATAATGGAATGAGGATAATCATAACAGGCTCAGCAATAATAATAAGAGAAATAACGAGAATATCAACAGAAATAAGGGTAGTAATAATAGAATGAAGATAATAATAACAGTTATAGCGATATGAATAATAGTAGCGGGGATAATAATAATAGTAATAATGACAATGTCAATAGTAATAATGATATTAATAATGGAATGAGGATAACCATAACAGGCTCAGCGATAATAATAAGAGAAATAACGATAATATCAACAGAAATAAGGACAGTAATAATAGAATGAGGATAATAATAACAGTTATAGCCAGATGAATAATAGTAGTAGGGATAATAATAATAATAATAACGACAACATCAATAGTAATAAAGATAGTAATAATGGAATGAGGATAATCATAACAGGCACAGCGATAATAATAAGAGAAATAATGATAATATCAACGGAAATATGGATAGTAATAATAGAATGAGGATAATAATAACAGTTATAGCGATTTGAATAATAGTAGCGGGGATAATAATAATAGTAATAACGACAATATCAATAGTAATAAAGATAGTAATAATAGAATGAGGATAATCATAACAGTTATACCCATATGAATAATAGTAGCAAGGATAATAATAATAGTAATAACAACAATATCAATAGTAATAAAGATAGTAATAATGGAATGAGGATAATGATAACAGTGTCAGCGGGAATAATACCAAAAATACCAATAATATCAACAGAAATAAGGTTAGCAATAATAGAATGAGGATAATGATAACAGTGTGAGCGATAATAATAACAAAAATACCGATGATATCAACAGAAATAAGGATAGCAATAATAGAATGAGGATAATAATAACAGTTATAGCGATATGAATAATAGTAGCGGGGATAATAATAATAGTAATGACGACAATGTCAATAGTAATAAAGATAGTAATAATGGAATGGCGATAGTCATAACAAGGTCAGCGATAATAATAAGAGAAACAACGATAATATCAACAGAAATAATGATAGTAATAATAGAATGAGGATAATAATAACAGTTATAGCCATATGAATAATAGTAGTAGGAATAATAAAAATAGCAATAACGACAATGTCTATAGTAATAAAGACAGTTATAATGGAATGAGGATAATGATAACTGTGTCAACGATAATAATAACAAAAATACCGATAATATCAACAGAAATAAGGATAGCAATAATAGAATGAGGATAATAATAACAGTTATAGCATAATGAATAATAATATTAGGGATAATAGTAATAGTAATAACGACAATGTCAATAGTAATAAAGATAGTAATAATGGAATGAGGATAATAATAACAGTTATAGCATAATGAATAATAGTAGTAGGGATAATAATAATAGTAATAACGACAATATAAATAATAATAAAGATAGTAATAATGGAATGACGATAATCATAACAGGCTCAGCGATAATAATAAGAGAAATAACGATAATATCAACAGAAATAAGGATAGTAATAATAGAATGAGGATAATAATAACAGTTATAGCGTTATGAATAATAGTAGCGGGGATAATAATAATAGTAATAACGACAATATCAGTAGTAATAAAGATAGTAATAATAGAATGAGGATAATCATAACAGTTACACCCATATGAATAATAGTAGCAAGGATAATAATAATAGTAATAACAACAATATCAATAGTAATAAAGATAGTAATAATGGAATGAGGATAATGATAACAGTGTCAGCGGGAGTAATACCAAAAATACCGATAATGTCAACAGAAACAAGGACAGTAATAATAGAATGAGGATAATAATAACAGTTATAGCCAGATGAATAATAGTAGTAGGGATAATAATAATAATAATAACGACAACATCAATAGTAATAAAGATAGTAATAATGGAATGAGGATAATCATAACAGGCACAGCGATAATAGTAAGAGAAATAACGATAATATCAACGGAAATATGGATAGTAATAATATAATGAGGATAATAATAACAGTTATAGCGATATGAATAATAGTAGCGGGGATAATAGTAATAGTAATAACGACAATATCAATAGTAATAAAGATAGTAATAATAGAATGAGGATAATCATAACAGTTATACCCATATGAATAATAGTAGCAAGGATAATAATAATAGTAATAACAACAATATCAATAGTAATAAAGATAGTAATAATGGAATGAGGATAATGATAACAGTGTCAGCGGGAATAATACCAAAAATACCGATAATATCAACAGAAATAAGATTAGCAATAATAGAATGAGGATAATAATAACAGTTATAGCGATATGAATAATAGTAGCGGGGATAATAATAATAGTAATAACGACTATATCAATAGTAATAAAGATAGTAATAATGGAATGACGATAATCATAACAGGCTCAGCGATAATAATAAGAGAAATAACGATAATATCAACAGAAATAAGGATAGTAATAATAGATTTGATATAATAATAACAGTTATAGCCATATGAATAATAGTAGTGGGAATAATAATAATAGTAATAACGATAATATCAATAGTAATAAAGATAGTTATAATGGAATGAGGATAATGATAAGAGTGTCAGCGATAATAATAACAAAAATACCGATAATATCAACAGAAATAAGGATAGCAATAATAGAATGAGGATAATAATAACAGTTACAGCCATATGAATTATAGTAGCAGGGATAATAATAATAATAATAACGACAATATCAATAGTAATAATGATAGTAATAATGGAATGAGGATAATCATAACAGGCTCAGCGATAATAATAAGAGAAATAACGATAATATCAACAGAAATAAGGACAGTAATAATAGAATGAGGAAAATAATAACAGTTATAGCCAGATGAATAATAGTGGTAGGGATAATAATAATAATAATAACGACAACATCAATAGTAATAAAGATAGTAATAATAGAATGAGGATAATCATAACAGTTACACCCATATGAATAATAGTAGCAAGGATAATTATAATAGTAATAACAACAATATCAATAGTAATAAAGATAGTAATAATGGAATGAGGATAATGATAACAGTGTCAGCGGGAATAATACCAAAAATACCGATAATATCAACAGAAATAAGGATAGCAATAATAGAATGAGAATAATAATAACAGTTATAGCGATATGTATAATAGTAGCGGGGATAATAATAATAGTAATAACGACTATATCAATAGTAATAAAGATAGTAATAATGGAATGAGGATAATCATAACAGGCTCAGCAATAATAATAAGAGAAATAACGAGAATATCAACAGAAATAAGGGTAGTAATAATAGAATGAAGATAATAATAACAGTTATAGCGATATGAATAATAGTAGCGGGGATAATAATAATAGTAATAACGACAATGTCAATAGTAATAATGATAGTAATAATGGAATGAGGATAATCATAACAGGCGCAGCGATAATAATAAGAGAAATAACGATAATATCAACAGAAATAAGGACAGTAATAATAGAATGAGGATAATAATAACAGTTATAGCCAGATGAATAATAGTAGTAGGGATAATAATAATAATAATAACGACAACATCAATAGTAATAAAGATAGTAATAATGGAATGAGGATAATCATAACAGGCACAGCGATAATAATAAGAGAAATAACGATAATATCAACAGAAATAAGGTTAGCAATAATAGAATGAGGATAATAATAACAGTTATAGCGATATGAATAATAGTAGCGGGGATAATAATAATAGTAATAACGACTATATCAATAGTAATAAAGATAGTAATAATGGAATGACGATAATCATAACAGGCTCAGCGATAATAATAAGAGAAATAACGATAATATCAACAGAAATAAGGACAGTAATAATAGAATGAGGAAAATAATAACAGTTATAGCCAGATGAATAATAGTAGTAGGGATAATAATAATAATAATAACGACAACATCAATAGTAATAAAGATAGTAATAATAGAATGAGGATAATCATAACAGTTACACCCATATGAATAATAGTAGCAAGGATAATAATAATAGTAATAACAACAATATCAATAGTAATAAAGATAGTAATAATGGAATGAGGATAATGATAACAGTGTCAGCGGGAATAATACCAAAAATACCGATAATATCAACAGAAATAAGGATAGCAATAATAGAATGAGGATAATAATAACAGTTATAGCGATATGTATAATAGTAGCGGGGATAATAATAATAGTAATAACGACTATATCAATAGTAATAAAGATAGTAATAATGGAATGAGGATAATCATAACAGGCTCAGCAATAATAATAAGAGAAATAACGAGAATATCAACAGAAATAAGGGTAGTAATAATAGAATGAAGATAATAATAACAGTTATAGCGATATGAATAATAGTAGCGGGGATAATAATAATAGTAATAACGACAATGTCAATAGTAATAATGATAGTAATAATGGAATGAGGATAATCATAAGAGAAATAACGATAATATCAACAGAAATAAGGACAGTAATAATAGAATGAGGATAATAATAACAGTTATAGCCAGATGAATAATAGTAGTAGGGATAATAATAATAATAATAACGACAACATCAATAGTAATAAAGATAGTAATAATGGAATGAGGATAATCATAACAGGCACAGCGATAATAATAAGAGAAATAACGATAATATCAACGGAAATATGGATAGTAATAATAGAATGAGGATAATAATAACAGTTATAGCGATATGAATAATAGTAGCGGGGATAATAATAATAGTAATAACGACAATATCAATAGTAATAAAGATAGTAATAATAGAATGAGGATAATCATAACAGTTATACCCATATGAATAATAGTAGCAAGGATAATAATAATAGTAATAACAACAATATCAATAGTAATAAAGATAGTAATAATGGAATGAGGATAATGATAACAGTGTCAGCGGGAATAATACCAAAAATACCGATAATATCAACAGAAATAAGATTAGCAATAATAGAATGAGGATAATAATAACAGTTATAGCGATATGAATAATAGTAGCGGGGATAATAATAATAGTAATAACGACTATATCAATAGTAATAAAGATAGTAATAATGGAATGACGATAATCATAACAGGCTCAGCGATAATAATAAGAGAAATAACGATAATATCAACAGAAATAAGGATAGTAATAATAGATTTGATATAATAATAACAGTTATAGCCATATGAATAATAGTAGTAGGAATAATAATAATAGTAATAACGATAATATCAATAGTAATAAAGATAGTTATAATGGAATGAGGATAATGATAAGAGTGTCAGCGATAATAATAACAAAAATACCGATAATATCAACAGAAATAAGGATAGCAATAATAGAATGAGGATAATAATAACAGTTACAGCCATATGAATTATAGTAGCAGGGATAATAATAATAATAATAACGACAATATCAATAGTAATAATGATAGTAATAATGGAATGAGGATAATCATAACAGGCTCAGCGATAATAATAAGAGAAATAACGATAATATCAACAGAAATAAGGACAGTAATAATAGAATGAGGATAATAATAACAGTTATAGCCATATGAATTATAGTAGCAGGGATAATAATAATAATAATAACGACAATATCAATAGTAATAATGATAGTAATAATGGAATGAGGATAATCATAACAGGCTCAGTGATAATAATAAGAGAAATAACGATAATATCAACAGAAATAAGGACAGTAATAATAGAATGAGGATAATAATAACAGTTATAGCCAGATGAATAATAGTAGTAGGGATAATAATAATAATAATAACGACAATATCAATTGTAATAAAGATAGTAATAATGGAATGAGGATAATCATAACAGGCACAGCGATATCAATAAGAGAAATAACGATAATATCAACGGAAATATGGATAGTAATAATAGAATGAGGATAATAATAACAGTTATAGCGATATGAATAATAGTAGCGGGGATAATAATAATAGTAATACCGACAATATCAATAGTAATAAAGATAGTTATAATGGAATGAGGATAATGATAACAGTGTGAGCGATAATAATAACAAAAATACGGATAATATCAACAGAAATAAGGATAGCAATAATAGAATGAGGATAATAATAACAGTTATAGCGATATGAATAATAGTAGCGGGGATAATAATAATAGTAATAACCACAATATCAATAGTAATAATGATAGTAATAATGGAATGAGGATAATCATAACAGGCTCAGCGATACTAATAAGAGAAATAACGATAATATCAACAGAAATAAGGGCAGTAATAATAGAATGAGGATAATAATAACAGTTATAGCCAGATGAATAATAGTAGTAGGGATAATAATAATAATAATAACGACAATATCAATTGTAATAAAGATAGTAATAATGGAATGAGGATAATCATAACAGGCACAGCGATAATAATAAGAGAAATAACGATAATATCAACGGAAATATGGATAGTAATAATAGAATGAGGATAATAATAACAGTTATAGCGATATGAATAATAGTAGCGGGGATAATAATAATAGTAATAACGACAATATCAATAGTAATAAAGGTAGTAGTAATGGAAGGACGATAATCATAACAGGCTCAGCGATAATAATAAGAGAAATAACGATAATATCAACAGAAATAAGGATAGTAATAATAAAATGTGGATAATAATAACAGTTATAGCGATATGAATAATTGTAGCGCGGATAATAATAATAGTAATAACGACAATATCAATAGTAATAAAGATAGTTATAATGGAATGAGGATAATGATAACAGTGTGAGCGATAATAATAACAAAAATACGGATAATATCAACAGAAATAAGGATAGCAATAATAGAATGAGGATAATAATAACAGTTATAGCGATATGAATAATAGTAGCGGGGACAATAATAATAGTAATAACGACAATATCAATAGTAATAATGATAGTAATAATGGAATGAGGATAATCATAACAGGCTCAGCAATAATAATAAGAGAAATAACGATAGTTTCAACAGAAATAAGGATAGTAATAATAGAATGAAGATAATAATAACAGTTACAGCGATATGAATAATAGTCGCGCGGATAATAATAGTAGTAATAACGACAATATCAATAGTAATAAAGTGTTATATCCTACTCCTCCCGTCATCATTATTGTTATTATTATAATTACAATTATTATTATTATTATTATTATTATTATTAGTACTACTATTATTATTGTAATCGTCTCATTATAATCAAACAGCATAAGTGTAACCTTATAATAAGAATATGCAAGAACAGCACAATTCCATTCCCACAGTCCGACTGTCCTTTCCTGCTTACCTACCAGAAATCTCCCTCCCCTTCAGGCCAGAACTCCTAACCCTGATGTTTTCCTTATCAAGCGAGTATGAAGAGGCGACACTCTCGTAAAGCACTCCAGTAGAGACAGTTCACTAAATATACGATTTTATACAATTTGAAACTGCGTGAATTAAGTTGATCTCCTCCGCACTTCCTTAAAATTGGGACTAGGACCCAAATTTTCCTTGCGATTGTTATTCCGCCCGCTACATCGGCGGGGACATAACAAAAGATAGTTATAATGGAATGAGGATAATGATAACAGTGTGAGCGATAATAATAACAAAAATGCCGATAATATCAACAGAAATAAGGATAGCAATAATAGAATGAGGATAATAATAACAGTTATAGCGATATGAATAAGAGTAGCGGGGATAATAATAATAGTAATAACGACTATATCAATAGTAATAAAGATAGTAATAATGGAATGAGGATAATCATAACAGGCTCAGCGATAATAATAGGAGAAATAACGATAATATCAACAGAAATATGGGTAGTAATAATAGAATGAGGATGATAATAACAGTTATAGCGATATGAATAATAGTAGCGGGCATAATAATAATAGTAATAACGACAATATCAATAGTAATAAAGATAGTAATAATAGAATGAGGATAATCATAACAGGCTCAGCGATAATAATAAGAGAAATAACGGTAATATCAACAGAAATAAGGATAGTAATAATAGAATGAGGATAATAATAACAGTTATAGCCATATGAATAATAGTAGTAGGGATATTAATAATAGTAATAACGACAATATCAATAGTAATAAAGATAGTAATAATGGAATTAGGATAATGATAACAGTGTGAGCGATAATGATCACAAAAATACCGATAATATCAACAAAAATAAGGATAGAAGTAATAGAATGAGGATAATAATAACAATTATAGCGATGTGAATAATAGTAGCGGGGATAATAATAATAGTAATAACGACAATATCAGAAGTAATAAAGATAGTAATAATGGAATGAGGATAATCATAACAGGCTCGGCGATAATAATAAGAGAAATAACGTTAATATCAACAGAAATAAGGATAGTAATAATAGAATGAGGATAATAATAACAGTTATAGCCATATGAATAATAGTAGCAGGGATAATAATAATAGTAATAACAACACTATCAATAGTAATAAAGTTAGTAATAATGGAATTAGGATAATCATAACAGGCTCAGCGATAATAATAAGAGAAATAACGATAATATCAACAGAAATAAGGATAGTACTAATAAAATGAGGATAATAATAACAGTTATAGCGATATGAATATTAGTAGCGCGGATAATAATAATAGTAATAACGACAATATCAATAGTAATAAAGATCGTAATAATGGAATTAGGATAATCATAACAGGCTCAGCGATAATAATAAGAGAAATAACGATAATGCCAACAGAAATAAGGATAGCAGTAATAGAATGAGGATAATAATAACAGTTATAGCGATGTGAATAATAGTAGCGGGGATAATAATAATAGTAATAACGACAATGTCAATAGTAATAATGATAGTAATAATGGAATGAGGATAATCATAAGAGAAATAACGATAATATCAACAGAAATAAGGACAGTAATAATAGAATGAGGATAATAATAACAGTTATAGCCAGATGAATAATAGTAGTAGGGATAATAATAATAATAATAACGACAACATCAATAGTAATAAAGATAGTAATAATGGAATGAGGATAATCATAACAGGCACAGCGATAATAATAAGAGAAATAACGATAATATCAACGGAAATATGGATAGTAATAATAGAATGAGGATAATAATAACAGTTATAGCGATATGAATAATAGTAGCGGGGATAATAATAATAGTAATAACGACAATATCAATAGTAATAAAGATAGTAATAATAGAATGAGGATAATCATAACAGTTATACCCATATGAATAATAGTAGCAAGGATAATAATAATAGTAATAACAACAATATCAATAGTAATAAAGATAGTAATAATGGAATGAGGATAATGATAACAGTGTCAGCGGGAATAATACCAAAAATACCGATAATATCAACAGAAATAAGATTAGCAATAATAGAATGAGGATAATAATAACAGTTATAGCGATATGAATAATAGTAGCGGGGATAATAATAATAGTAATAACGACTATATCAATAGTAATAAAGATAGTAATAATGGAATGACGATAATCATAACAGGCTCAGCGATAATAATAAGAGAAATAACGATAATATCAACAGAAATAAGGATAGTAATAATAGATTTGATATAATAATAACAGTTATAGCCATATGAATAATAGTAGTAGGAATAATAATAATAGTAATAACGATAATATCAATAGTAATAAAGATAGTTATAATGGAATGAGGATAATGATAAGAGTGTCAGCGATAATAATAACAAAAATACCGATAATATCAACAGAAATAAGGATAGCAATAATAGAATGAGGATAATAATAACAGTTACAGCCATATGAATTATAGTAGCAGGGATAATAATAATAATAATAACGACAATATCAATAGTAATAATGATAGTAATAATGGAATGAGGATAATCATAACAGGCTCAGCGATAATAATAAGAGAAATAACGATAATATCAACAGAAATAAGGACAGTAATAATAGAATGAGGATAATAATAACAGTTATAGCCATATGAATTATAGTAGCAGGGATAATAATAATAATAATAACGACAATATCAATAGTAATAATGATAGTAATAATGGAATGAGGATAATCATAACAGGCTCAGCGATAATAATAAGAGAAATAACGATAATATCAACAGAAATAAGGACAGTAATAATAGAATGAGGATAATAATAACAGTTATAGCCAGATGAATAATAGTAGTAGGGATAATAATAATAATAATAACGACAATATCAATTGTAATAAAGATAGTAATAATGAAATGAGGATAATCATAACAGGCACAGCGATATCAATAAGAGAAATAACGATAATATCAACGGAAATATGGATAGTAATAATAGAATGAGGATAATAATAACAGTTATAGCGATATGAATAATAGTAGCGGGGATAATAATAATATTAATACCGACAATATCAATAGTAATAAAGATAGTTATAATGGAATGAGGATAATGATAACAGTGTGAGCGATAATAATAACAAAAATACGGATAATATCAACAGAAATAAGGATAGCAATAATAGAATGAGGATAATAATAACAGTTATAGCGATATGAATAATAGTAGCGGGGATAATAATAATAGTAATAACGACAATATCAATAGTAATAATGATAGTAATAATGGAATGAGGATAATCATAACAGGCTCAGCGATACTAATAAGAGAAATAACGATAATATCAACAGAAATAAGGGCAGTAATAATAGAATGAGGATAATAATAACAGTTATAGCCAGATGAATAATAGTAGTAGGGATAATAATAATAATAATAACGACAATATCAATTGTAATAAAGATAGTAATAATGGAATGAGGATAATCATAACAGGCACAGCGATAATAATAAGAGAAATAACGATAATATCAACGGAAATATGGATAGTAATAATAGAATGAGGATAATAATAACAGTTATAGCGATATGAATAATAGTAGCAGGGATAATAATAATAGTAATAACGACAATATCAATAGTAATAAAGATAGTTATAATGGAATGAGGATAATGATAACAGTGTGAGCGATAATAATAACAAAAATACGGATAATATCAACAGAAATAAGGATAGCAATAATAGAATGAGGATAATAATAACAGTTATAGCGATATGAATAATAGTAGCGGGGATAATAATAATAGTAATAACGACAATATCAATAGTAATAATGATAGTAATAATGGAATGAGGATAATCATAACAGGCTCAGCAATAATAATAAGAGAAATAACGATAGTTTCAACAGAAATAAGGATAGTAATAATAGAATGAAGATAATAATAACAGTTATAGCGATATGAATAATAGTAGCGCGGATAATAATAGTAGTAATAACGACAATATCAATAGTAATAAAGATAGTTATAATGGAATGAGGATAATGATAACAGTGTGAGCGATAATAATAACAAAAATGCCGATAGTATCAACAGCAATAAGGATAGTAATAATAAAATGAGGATAATAATAACAGTTATAGCGATATGAATAATAGTAGCGCGGATAATAATAATAGTAATAACGACAATATCAATAGTAATAAAGGTAGTAGTAATGGAAGGACGATAATCATAACAGGCTCAGCGATAATAATAAGAGAAATAACGATAATCTCAACAGAAATAAGGATAGTAATAATAAAATGTGGATAATAATAACAGTTATAGCGATATGAATAATTGTAGCGCGGATAATAATAATAGTAATAACGACAATATCAATAGTAATAAAGATAGTTATAATGGAATGAGGATAATGATAACAGTGTGAGCGATAATAATAACAAAAATACGGATAATATCAACAGAAATAAGGATAGCAATAATAGAATGAGGATAATAATAACAGTTATAGCGATATGAATAATAGTAGCGGGGACAATAATAATAGTAATAACGACAATATCAATAGTAATAATGATAGTAATAATGGAATGAGGATAATCATAACAGGCTCAGCAATAATAATAAGAGAAATAACGATAGTTTCAACAGAAATAAGGATAGTAATAATAGAATGAAGATAATAATAACAGTTACAGCGATATGAATAATAGTCGCGCGGATAATAATAGTAGTAATAACGACAATATCAATAGTAATAAAGTGTTATATCCTACTCCTCCCGTCATCATTATTGTTATTATTATAATTACAATTATTATTATTATTATTATTATTATTATTAGTACTACTATTATTATTGTAATCGTCTCATTATAATCAAACAGCATAAGTGTAACCTTATAATAAGAATATGCAAGAACAGCACAATTCCATTCCCACAGTCCGACTGTCCTTTCCTGCTTACCTACCAGAAATCTCCCTCCCCTTCAGGCCAGAACTCCTAACCCTGATGTTTTCCTTATCAAGCGAGTATGAAGAGGCGACACTCTCGTAAAGCACTCCAATAGAGACAGTTCACTAAATATACGATTTTATACAATTTGAAACTGCGTGAATTAAGTTGATCTCCTCCGCACTTCCTTAAAATTGGGACTAGGACCCAAATTTTCCTTGCGATTGTTAATCCGCCCGCTACATCGGCGGGGACATAACAAAAGATAGTTATAATGGAATGAGGATAATGATAACAGTGTGAGCGATAATAATAACAAAAATGCCGATAATATCAACAGAAATAAGGATAGCAATAATAGAATGAGGATAATAATAACAGTTATAGCGATATGAATAAGAGTAGCGGGGATAATAATAATAGTAATAACGACTATATCAATAGTAATAAAGATAGTAATAATGGAATGAGGATAATCATAACAGGCTCAGCGATAATAATAGGAGAAATAACGATAATATCAACAGAAATATGGGTAGTAATAATAGAATGAGGATGATAATAACAGTTATAGCGATATGAATAATAGTAGCGGGCATAATAATAATAGTAATAACGACAATATCAATAGTAATAAAGATAGTAATAATAGAATGAGGATAATCATAACAGGCTCAGCGATAATAATAAGAGAAATAACGGTAATATCAACAGAAATAAGGATAGTAATAATAGAATGAGGATAATAATAACAGTTATAGCCATATGAATAATAGTAGTAGGGATATTAATAATAGTAATAACGACAATATCAATAGTAATAAAGATAGTAATAATGGAATTAGGATAATGATAACAGTGTGAGCGATAATAATCACAAAAATACCGATAATATCAACAAAAATAAGGATAGAAGTAATAGAATGAGGATAATAATAACAATTATAGCGATGTGAATAATAGTAGCGGGGATAATAATAATAGTAATAACGACAATATCAGAAGTAATAAAGATAGTAATAATGGAATGAGGATAATCATAACAGGCTCGGCGATAATAATAAGAGAAATAACGTTAATATCAACAGAAATAAGGATAATAATAATAGAATGAGGATAATAATAACAGTTATAGCGATATGAATAATAGTAGCGGGGATAATAATAATAGTAATAACGACAATATCAATAGTAATAAAGATAGTAACAATGGAATTAGGATAATCATAACAGGCTCAGCGATAATAATAAGAGAAATAACGGTAATATCAACAGAAATAAGGATAGTAATAATAGAATGAGGATAATAATAACAGTTATAGCCATATAAATAATAGTAGTAGGAATAACAATAATAGAGATAACGACAATATCAATAGTAATAAAGATAGTTATAATGGAATGAGGATAATGATAACAGTGTCAGCGACAGTAATAACAAAAATACCGATAATATCAACAGAAATAAGGATAGCAATAATAGAATGAGGATAATAATAACAGTTATAGCATAATGAATAATAATAGTAGGGATAATAATAATAGTAATAACGACAATGTCAGTAGTAATAAAGATAGTAATAATGGAATGACGATAATCATAACAGGCTCAGCGATAATAATAAGAGAAATAACGATAATATCAACAGAAATAATGATAGTAATAATAGAATTGAGATAATAATAACAGTTATAGCCATATGAATAATAGTAGTAGGAATAATAATAATAGTAATAACGACAATATCAATAGTAATAATGATAGTAATAATGGAAAAAGATAATCATAACAGGCTCAGCGATAATAATAAGAGAAATAACGATAATGTCAACAGAAATAAGGAGCGTAATAATAGAATGAGGATAATCATAACAGTTATACCCATATGAAAAATAGTAGCAGGGATAATAATAATAGTAATAACAACAATATCAATAGTAATAAAGATAGCAATAATAGAATGAGGATAATGATAACAGTGTCAGCGGGAATAATACCAAAAATACCCATAATATCAACAGAAATAAGGATAGCAATAATAGAATGAGGATAATAATAACAGTTATAGCGATATAAATAATAGTAGCGGGGATAATAATAATAGTAATAACGACTATATCAATAGTAATAAAGATAGGAATAATGGAATGAGGATAATCATAACAGGCTCAGCAATAATAATAAGAGAAATAACGATAGTATCAACAGAAATAAGGATAGTAATAATAGAATGAAGATAATAATAACAGTTATAGCGATATGAATAATAGTAGCGGGGATAATAATAATAGTAATGAGGACAATGTCAATAGTAATAAAGATAGTAATAATGGAATGGCGATAATCATAACAGGCTCAGCGATAATAATAAGAGAAACAACGATAATATCAACAGAAATAATGATAGTAATAATAGAATGAGGATAATAATAACAGTTATAGCGATATGAATAATAGTAGCGGGGATAATAATAATAGTAATGACGACAATGTCAATAGTAATAAAGATAGTAATAATGGAATGGCGATAGTCATAACAGGGTCAGCGATAATAATAAGAGAAACAACGATAATATCAACAGAAATAATGATAGTAATAATAGAATGAGGATAATAATAACAGTTATAGCCATATGAATAATAGTAGTAGGAATAATAAAAATAGCAATAACGACAATATCAATAGTAATAAAGACAGTTATAATGGAATGAGGATAATGATAACTGTGTCAGCGATAATAATAACAAAAATACCGATAATATCAACAGAAATAAGGATAGCAATAATAGAATGAGGATAATAATAACAGTTATAGCATAATGAATAATAATATTAGGGATAATAGTAATAGTAATAACGGCAATGTCAATAGTAATAAAGATAGTAATAATGGAATGAGGATAATAATAACAGTTATAGCATAATGAATAATAGTAGTAGGGATAATAATAATAGTAATAACGACAATATAAATAATAATAAAGATAGTAATAATGGAATGACGATAATCATAACAGGCTCAGCGATAATAATAAGAGAAATAACGATAATATCAACAGAAATAAGGATAGTAATAATAGAATGAGGATAATAATAACAGTTATAGCGATATGAATAATAGTAGCGGGGATAATAATAATAGTAATAACGACAATATCAATAGTAATAAAGATAGTAATAATAGAATGAGGATAATCATAACAGTTACACCCATATGAATAATAGTAGCAAGGATAATAATAATAGTAATAACAACAATATCAATAGTAATAAAGATAGTAATAATGGAATGAGGATAATGATAACAGTGTCAGCGGGAATAATACCAAAAATACCGATAATATCAACAGAAATAAGGATAGCAATAATAGAATGAGGATAATAATAACAGTTATAGCGATATGAATAATAGTAGCGGGGATAATAATAATAGTAATAACGACTATATCAATAGTAATAAAGATAGTAATAATGGAATGAGGATAATCATAACAGGCTCAGCAATAATAATAAGAGAAATAACGAGAATATCAACAGAAATAAGGGTAGTAATAATAGAATGAAGATAATAATAACAGTTATAGCGATATGAATAATTGTAGCGCGGATAATAATAATAGTAATATCGACAATATCAATAGTAATAAAGATAGCTATAATGGAATGAGATTAATGATAACAGTGTGAGCGATAATAATAACAAAATACCGATAATATCAACCGAAATAAGGATAGCAATAATAGAATGAGGATAATAATAACAGTTATAGCGATATGAATAATAGTAGCGGGGATAATAATAATAGTAATAACGACTATATCAATAGTAATAAAGATAGTAATAATGGAATGAGGATAATCATAACAGGCTCAGGAATAATAATAAGAGAAATAACGATAGTATCAACAGAAATAAGGTTAGTAATAATAGAATGAAGATAATAATAACAGTTATAGCGATATGAATAATAGTAGCGGGGATAATAATAATAGTAATAACGACAATGTCAATAGTAATAAAGATAGTCATAATGAAATTAGGATAATCATAACAGGCTCAGCGATAATAATAAGAGAAATAAAGATAATATCAACAGAAATAATGATAGTAATAATAGAATGAGGATAATAATAACAGTTATAGCGATATGAATAATAGTAGCGGGGATAATAATAATAGTAATAACGACAATATCAATAGTAATAAAGATAGTAATAATAGAATGAGGATAATCATAACAGTTACACCCATATGAATAATAGTAGCAAGGATAATAATAATAGTAATAACAACAATATCAATAGTAATAAAGATAGTTATAATGGAATGAGGATAATGATAACAGTGTCAGCGGGAATAATACCAAAAATACCGATAATATCAACAGAAATAAGGATAGCAATAATAGAATGAGGATAATAATAACAGTTATAGCATAATGAATAATAATATTAGGGATAATAGTAATAGTAATAACGACAATGTCAATAGTAATAAAGATAGTAATAATGGAATGACGATAATCATTCCAGACTCAGCGATAATAATAAGAGAAATAACGATAATATCAACAGAAATATGGATAGTAATAATAAAATGAGGATAATAATAACAGTTATAGCGATATGAATAATTGTAGCGCGGATAATAATAATAGTAATATCGACAATATCAATAGTAATAAAGATAGTTATAATGGAATGAGATTAATGATAACAGTGTGAGCGATAATAATAACAAAATACCGATAATATCAACCGAAATAAGGATAGCAATAATAGAATGAGGATAATAATAATAGTAATAACGACTATATCAATAGTAATAAAGATAGTAATAATGGAATGAGGATAATCATAACAGGCTCAGGAATAATAATAAGAGAAATAACGATAGTATCAACAGAAATAAGGTTAGTAATAATAGAATGAAGATAATAATAACAGTTATAGCGATATGAATAATAGTAGCGGGGATAATAATAATAGTAATAACGACAATGTCAATAGTAATAAAGATAGTAATAATGAAATTAGGATAATCATAACAGGCTCAGCGATAATAATAAGAGAAATAAAGATAATATCAACAGAAATAAGTATAGTAATAATAGAATGAGGATAATAATAACAGTTATAGCCACATGAATAATAGTAGTAGGAATAACAATAATAGAAATAACGACAATATCAATAGTAATAAAGATAGTTATAATGGAATGAGGATAATGATAACAGTGTCAGCGACAGTAATAACAAAAATACCGATAATATCACCAGAAATAAGGATAGCAATAATAGAATCAGGATAATAATAACAGTTATAGCATAATGAATAATAATAGTAGGGATAATAATAATAGTAATAACGACAATGTCAGTAGTAATAAAGATAGTAATAATGGAATGACGATAATCATAACAGGCTCAGCGATAATAATAAGAGAAATAACGATAATATCAACAGAAATAATGATAGTAATAATAGAATTGAGATAATAATAACAGTTATAGCCATATGAATAATAGTAGTAGGAATAATAATAATAGTAATAACGACAATATCAATAGTAATAATGATAGTAATAATGGAAAAAGATAATCATAACAGGCTCAGCGATAATAATAAGAGAAATAACGATAATGTCAACAGAAATAAGGAGCGTAATAATAGAATGAGGATAATCATAACAGTTATACCCATATGAAAAATAGTAGCAGGGATAATAATAATAGTAATAACAACAATATCAATAGTAATAAAGATAGCAATAATAGAATGAGGATAATGATAACAGTGTCAGCGGGAATAATACCAAAAATACCCATAATATCAACAGAAATAAGGATAGCAATAATAGAATGAGGATAATAATAACAGTTATAGCGATATAAATAATAGTAGCGGGGATAATAATAATAGTAATAACGACTATATCAATAGTAATAAAGATAGGAATAATGGAATGAGGATAATCATAACAGGCTCAGCAATAATAATAAGAGAAATAACGATAGTATCAACAGAAATAAGGATAGTAATAATAGAATGAAGATAATAATAACAGTTATAGCGATATGAATAATAGTAGCGGGGATAATAATAATAGTAATGAGGACAATGTCAATAGTAATAAAGATAGTAATAATGGAATGGCGATAATCATAACAGGCTCAGCGATAATAATAAGAGAAACAACGATAATATCAACAGAAATAATGATAGTAATAATAGAATGAGGATAATAATAACAGTTATAGCGATATGAATAATAGTAGCGGGGATAATAATAATAGTAATGACGACAATGTCAATAGTAATAAAGATAGTAATAATGGAATGGCGATAGTCATAACAGGGTCAGCGATAATAATAAGAGAAACAACGATAATATCAACAGAAATAATGATAGTAATAATAGAATGAGGATAATAATAACAGTTATAGCCATATGAATAATAGTAGTAGGAATAATAAAAATAGCAATAACGACAATATCAATAGTAATAAAGACAGTTATAATGGAATGAGGATAATGATAACTGTGTCAGCGATAATAATAACAAAAATACCGATAATATCAACAGAAATAAGGATAGCAATAATAGAATGAGGATAATAATAACAGTTATAGCATAATGAATAATAATATTAGGGATAATAGTAATAGTAATAACGGCAATGTCAATAGTAATAAAGATAGTAATAATGGAATGAGGATAATAATAACAGTTATAGCATAATGAATAATAGTAGTAGGGATAATAATAATAGTAATAACGACAATATAAATAATAATAAAGATAGTAATAATGGAATGACGATAATCATAACAGGCTCAGCGATAATAATAAGAGAAATAACGATAATATCAACAGAAATAAGGATAGTAATAATAGAATGAGGATAATAATAACAGTTATAGCGATATGAATAATAGTAGCGGGGATAATAATAATAGTAATAACGACAATATCAATAGTAATAAAGATAGTAATAATAGAATGAGGATAATCATAACAGTTACACCCATATGAATAATAGTAGCAAGGATAATAATAATAGTAATAACAACAATATCAATAGTAATAAAGATAGTAATAATGGAATGAGGATAATGATAACAGTGTCAGCGGGAATAATACCAAAAATACCGATAATATCAACAGAAATAAGGATAGGAATAATAGAATGAGGATAATAATAACAGTTATAGCGATATGAATAATAGTAGCGGGGATAATAATAATAGTAATAACGACTATATCAATAGTAATAAAGATAGTAATAATGGAATGAGGATAATCATAACAGGCTCAGCAATAATAATAAGAGAAATAACGAGAATATCAACAGAAATAAGGGTAGTAATAATAGAATGAAGATAATAATAACAGTTATAGCGATATGAATAATTGTAGCGCGGATAATAATAATAGTAATATCGACAATATCAATAGTAATAAAGATAGCTATAATGGAATGAGATTAATGATAACAGTGTGAGCGATAATAATAACAAAATACCGATAATATCAACCGAAATAAGGATAGCAATAATAGAATGAGGATAATAATAACAGTTATAGCGATATGAATAATAGTAGCGGGGATAATAATAATAGTAATAACGACTATATCAATAGTAATAAAGATAGTAATAATAGAATGAGGATAATGATAACAGTGTCAGCGGGAATAATACCAAAAATACCGATAATATCAACAGAAATAAGGATAGCAATAATAGAATGAGGATAATAATAACAGTTATAGCGATATGAATAATAGTAGCGGGGATAATAATAATAGTAATAACGACTATATCAATAGTAATAAAGATAGTAATAATGGAATGAGGATAATCACAACAGGCTCAGCAATAATAATAAGAGAAATAACGAGAATATCAACAGAAATAAGGGTAGTAATAATAGAATGAAGATAATAATAACAGTTATAGCGATATGAATAATAGTAGCGGGGATAATAATAATAGTAATAACGACAATGTCAATAGTAATAATGATAGTAATAATGGAATGAGGATAACCATAACAGGCTCAGCGATAATAATAAGAGAAATAACGATAATATCAACAGAAATAAGGACAGTAATAATAGAATGAGGATAATAATAACAGTTATAGCCAGATGAATAATAGTAGTAGGGATAATAATAATAATAATAACGACAACATCAATAGTAATAAAGATAGTAATAATGGAATGAGGATAATCATAACAGGCACAGCGATAATAATAAGAGAAATAACGATAATATCAACGGAAATATGGATAGTAATAATAGAATGAGGATAATAATAACAGTTATAGCGATAGGAATAATAGTAGCGGGTATAATAATAATAGTAATAACGACAATACCAATAGTAATAAAGATAGTAATAATAGAATGAGGATAATCATAACAGTTATACCCATATGAATAATAGTAGCAAGGATAATAATAATAGTAATAACAACAATATCAATAGTAATAAAGATAGTAATAATGGAATGAGGATAATGATAACAGTGTCAGCGATAATAATAACAAAAATACCGATAATATCATCAGAAATAAGGATAGCAATAATAGAATGAGGATAATAATAACAGTTATAGCATAATGAATAATAATATTAGGGATAATAATAATAGTAATAACGACAATGTCAATAGTAATAAAGATAGTAATAATGGAATGACGATAATCATTCCAGACTCAGCGATAATAATAAGAGAAATAACGATAATATCAACAGAAATGAGGATAGTAATAATAAAATGAGGATAATAATAACAGTTATAGCGATATGAATAATAGTAGTAGGAATAATAATAATAGTAATAACGACAATATCAATAGTAATAATGATAGTAATAATGGAAAAAGATAATCATAACAGGCTCAGCGATAATAATAAGAGAAATAACGATAATGTCAACAGAAATAAGGAGCGTAATAATAGAATGAGGATAATCATAACAGTTATACCCATATGAAAAATAGTAGCAGGGATAATAATAATAGTAATAACAACAATATCAATAGTAATAAAGATAGCAATAATAGAATGAGGATAATGATAACAGTGTCAGCGGGAATAATACCAAAAATACCCATAATATCAACAGAAATAAGGATAGCAATAATAGAATGAGGATAATAATAACAGTTATAGCGATATAAATAATAGTAGCGGGGATAATAATAATAGTAATAACGACTATATCAATAGTAATAAAGATAGGAATAATGGAATGAGGATAATCATAACAGGCTCAGCAATAATAATAAGAGAAATAACGATAGTATCAACAGAAATAAGGATAGTAATAATAGAATGAAGATAATAATAACAGTTATAGCGATATGAATAATAGTAGCGGGGATAATAATAATAGTAATAACGACAATGTCAATAGTAATAAAGATAGTAATAATGGAATTAGGATAATCATAACAGGCTCAGCGATAATAATAAGAGAAATAAAGATAATATCAACAGAAATAAGTATAGTAATAATAGAATGAGGATAATAATAACAGTTATAGCCACATGAATAATAGTAGTAGGAATAACAATAATAGAAATAACGACAATATCAATAGTAATAAAGATAGTTATAATGGAATGAGGATAATGATAACAGCGTCAGCGACAGTAATAACAAAAATACCGATAATATCAACAGAAATAAGGATAGCAATAATAGAATGAGGATAATAATAACAGTTATAGCATAATGAATAATAATAGTAGGGATAATAATAATAGTAATAACGACAATGTCAGTAGTAATAAAGATAGTAATAATGGAATGACGATAATCATAACAGGCTCAGCGATAATAATAAGAGAAATAACGATAATATCAACAGAAATAATGATAGTAATAATAGAATTGAGATAATAATAACAGTTATAGCCATATGAGTAATAGTAGTAGGAATAATAATAATAGTTAATAACGACAATATCAATAGTAATAATGATAGTAATAATGGAAAAAGATAATCATAACAGGCTCAGCGATAATAATAAGAGAAATAACGATAATGTCAACAGAAATAAGGAGCGTAATAATAGAATGAGGATAATCATAACAGTTATACCCATATGAAAAATAGTAGCAGGGATAATAATAATAATAGTAATAACAACAATATCAATAGTAATAAAGATAGCAATAATAGAATGAGGATAATGATAACAGTGTCAGCGGGAATAATACCAAAAATACCGATAATATCAACAGAAATAAGGATAGCAATAATAGAATGAGGATAATAATAACAGTTATAGCGATATAAATAATAGTAGCGGGGATAATAATAATAGTAATAACGACTATATCAATAGTAATAAAGATAGGAATAATGGAATGAGGATAATCATAACAGGCTCAGCGATAATAATAAGAGAAATAACGATAATGTCAACAGAAATAAGGAGCGTAATAATAGAATGAGGATAATCATAACAGTTATACCCATATGAAAAATAGTAGCAGGGATAATAATAATAATAGTAATAACAACAATATCAATAGTAATAAAGATAGCAATAATAGAATGAGGATAATGATAACAGTGTCAGCGGGAATAATACCAAAAATACCGATAATATCAACAGAAATAAGGATAGCAATAATAGAATGAGGATAATAATAACAGTTATAGCGATATAAATAATAGTAGCGGGGATAATAATAATAGTAATAACGACTATATCAATAGTAATAAAGATAGGAATAATGGAATGAGGATAATCATAACAGGCTCAGCAATAATAATAAGAGAAATAACGATAGTATCAACAGAAATAAGGATAGTAATAATAGAATGAAGATAATAATAACAGTTATAGCGATATGAATAATAGTAGCGGGGATAATAATAATAGTAATGAGGACAATGTCAATAGTAATAAAGATAGTAATAATGGAATGAGGATAATCATAACAGGCACAGCGATAATAATAAGAGAAACAACGATAATATCAACAGAAATAATGATAGTAATAATAGAATGAGGATAATAATAACAGTTATAGCGATATGAATAATAGTAGCGGGGATAATAATAATAGTAATGACGACAATGTCAATAGTAATAAAGATAGTAATAATGGAATGGCGATAGTCATAACAGGGTCAGCGATAATAATAAGAGAAACAACGATAATATCAACAGAAATAATGATAGTAATAATAGAATGAGGATAATAATAACAGTTATAGCCATATGAATAATAGTAGTAGGAATAATAAAAATAGCAATAACGACAATATCAATAGTAATAAAGACAGTTATAATGGAATGAGGATAATGATAACTGTGTCAGCGATAATAATAACAAAAATACCGATAATATCAACAGAAATAAGGATAGCAATAATAGAATGAGGATAATAATAACAGTTATAGCATAATGAATAATAATATTAGGGATAATAGTAATAGTAATAACGACAATGTCAATAGTAATAAAGATAGTAATAATGGAATGAGGATAATAATAACAGTTATAGCATAATGAATAATAGTAGTAGGGATAATAATAATAGTAATAACGACAATATAAATAATAATAAAGATAGTAATAATGGAATGACGATAATCATAACAGGCTCAGCGATAATAATAAGAGAAATAACGATAATATCAACAGAAATAAGGATAGTAATAATAGAATGAGGATAATAATAACAGTTATAGCGATATGAATAATAGTAGCGGGGATAATAATAATAGTAATAACGACAATATCAATAGTAATAAAGATAGTAATAATAGAATGAGGATAATCATAACAGTTACACCCATATGAATAATAGTAGCAAGGATAATAATAATAGTAATAACAACAATATCAATAGTAATAAAGATAGTAATAATGGAATGAGGATAATGATAACAGTGTCAGCGGGAATAATACCAAAAATACCGATAATATCAACAGAAATAATGATAGCAATAATAGAATGAGGATAATAATAACAGTTATAGCGATATGAATAATAGTAGCGGGGATAATAATAATAGTAATAACGACTATATCAATAGTAATAAAGATAGTAATAATGGAATGAGGATAATCATAACAGGCTCAGCAATAATAATAAGAGAAATAACGAGAATATCAACAGAAATAAGGGTAGTAATAATAGAATGAAGATAATAATAACAGTTATAGCGATATGAATAATAGTAGCGGGGATAATAATAATAGTAATAACGACAATGTCAATAGTAATAATGATAGTAATAATGGAATGAGGATAACCATAACAGGCTCAGCGATAATAATAAGAGAAATAACGATAATATCAACAGAAATAAGGACAGTAATAATAGAATGAGGATAATAATAACAGTTATAGCCAGATGAATAATAGTAGTAGGGATAATAATAATAATAATAACGACAACATCAATAGTAATAAAGATAGTAATAATGGAATGAGGATAATCATAACAGGCACAGCGATAATAATAAGAGAAATAACGATAATATCAACGGAAATATGGATAGTAATAATAGAATGAGGATAATAATAACAGTTATAGCGATAGGAATAATAGTAGCGGGTATAATAATAATAGTAATAACGACAATATCAATAGTAATAAAGATAGTAATAATAGAATGAGGATAATCATAACAGTTATACCCATATGAATAATAGTAGCAAGGATAATAATAATAGTAATAACAACAATATCAATAGTAATAAAGATAGTAATAATGGAATGAGGATAATGATAACAGTGTCAGCGATAATAATAACAAAAATACCGATAATATCATCAGAAATAAGGATAGCAATAATAGAATGAGGATAATAATAACAGTTATAGCATAATGAATAATAATATTAGGGATAATAATAATAGTAATAACGACAATGTCAATAGTAATAAAGATAGTAATAATGGAATGACGATAATCATTCCAGACTCAGCGATAATAATAAGAGAAATAACGATAATATCAACAGAAATGAGGATAGTAATAATAAAATGAGGATAATAATAACAGTTATAGCGATATGAATAATTGTAGCGCGGATAATAATAATAGTAATATCGACAATATCAATAGTAATAAAGATAGTTATAATGGAATGAGGATAATGATAACAGTGTCAGCGGGAATAATACCAAAAATACCGATAATATCAACAGAAATAAGGATAGCAATAATAGAATGAGGATAATAATAACAGTTATAGCGATATAAATAATAGTAGCGGGGATAATAATAATAATAGTAATAACGACTATATCAATAGTAATAAAGATAGGAATAATGGAATGAGGATAATCATAACAGGCTCAGCAATAATAATAAGAGAAATAACGATAGTATCAACAGAAATAAGGATAGTAATAATAGAATGAAGATAATAATAACAGTTATAGCGATATGAATAATAGTAGCGGGGATAATAATAATAGTAATGAGGACAATGTCAATAGTAATAAAGATAGTAATAATGGAATGGTGATAATCATAACAGGCTCAGCGATAATAATAAGAGAAACAACGATAATATCAACAGAAATAATGATAGTAATAATAGAATGAGGATAATAATAACAGTTATAGCGATATGAATAATAGTAGCGGGGATAATAATAATAGTAATGACGACAATGTCAATAGTAATAAAGATAGTAATAATGGAATGGCGATAGTCATAACAGGGTCAGCGATAATAATAAGAGAAACAACGATAATATCAACAGAAACAATGATAGTAATAATACAATGAGGATAATAATAACAGTTATAGCCATATGAATAATAGTAGTAGGAATAATAAAAATAGCAATAACGACAATGTCTATAGTAATAAAGACAGTTATAATGGAATGAGGATAATGATAACTGTGTCAACGATAATAATAACAAAAATACCGATAATATCAACAGAAATAAGGATAGCAATAATAGAATGAGGATAATAATAACAGTTATAGCATAATGAATAATAATATTAGGGATAATAGTAATAGTAATAACGACAATGTCAATAGTAATAAAGATAGTAATAATGGAATGAGGATAATAATAACAGTTATAGCATAATGAATAATAGTAGTAGGGATAATAATAATAGTAATAACGACAATATAAATAATAATAAAGATAGTAATAATGGAATGACGATAATCATAACAGGCTCAGCGATAATAATAAGAGAAATAACGATAATATCAACAGAAATAAGGATAGTAATAATAGAATGAGGATAATAATAACAGTTATAGCGATATGAATAATAGTAGCGGGGATAATAATAATAGTAATAACGACAATATCAATAGTAATAAAGATAGTAATAATAGAATGAGGATAATCATAACAGTAACACCCATATGAATAATAGTAGCAAGGATAATAATAATAGTAATAACAACAATATCAATAGTAATGAAGATAGTAATAATGGAATGAGGATAATGATAACAGTGTCAGCGGGAATAATACCAAAAGTACCGATAATATCAACAGAAATAAGGATAGCAATAATAGAATGAGGATAATAATAACAGTTATAGCGATATGAATAATAGTAGCGGGGATAATAATAATAGTAATAACGACTATATCAATAGTAATAAAGATAGCAATAATGGAATGAGGATAATCATAACAGGCTCAGCAATAATAATAAGAGAAATAACGAGAATATCAACAGAAATAAGGGTAGTAATAATAGAATGAAGATAATAATAACAGTTATAGCGATATGAATAATAGTAGCGGGGATAATAATAATAGTAATAATGACAATGTCAATAGTAATAATGATATTAATAATGGAATGAGGATAACCATAACAGGCTCAGCGATAATAATAAGAGAAATAACGATAATATCAACAGAAATAAGGACAGTAATAATAGAATGAGGATAATAATAACAGTTATAGCCAGATGAATAATAGTAGTAGGGATAATAATAATAATAATAACGACAACATCAATAGTAATAAAGATAGTAATAATGGAATGAGGATAATCATAACAGGCACAGCGATAATAATAAGAGAAATAATGATAATATCAACGGAAATATGGATAGTAATAATAGAATGAGGATAATAATAACAGTTATAGCGATTTGAATAATAGTAGCGGGGATAATAATAATAGTAATAACGACAATATCAATAGTAATAAAGATAGTAATAATAGAATGAGGATAATCATAACAGTTATACCCATATGAATAATAGTAGCAAGGATAATAATAATAGTAATAACAACAATATCAATAGTAATAAAGATAGTAATAATGGAATGAGGATAATGATAACAGTGTCAGCGGGAATAATACCAAAAATACCAATAATATCAACAGAAATAAGGTTAGCAATAATAGAATGAGGATAATGATAACAGTGTGAGCGATAATAATAACAAAAATACCGATGATATCAACAGAAATAAGGATAGCAATAATAGAATGAGGATAATAATAACAGTTATAGCGATATGAATAATAGTAGCGGGGATAATAATAATAGTAATGACGACAATGTCAATAGTAATAAAGATAGTAATAATGGAATGGCGATAGTCATAACAAGGTCAGCGATAATAATAAGAGAAACAACGATAATATCAACAGAAATAATGATAGTAATAATAGAATGAGGATAATAATAACAGTTATAGCCATATGAATAATAGTAGTAGGAATAATAAAAATAGCAATAACGACAATGTCTATAGTAATAAAGACAGTTATAATGGAATGAGGATAATGATAACTGTGTCAACGATAATAATAACAAAAATACCGATAATATCAACAGAAATAAGGATAGCAATAATAGAATGAGGATAATAATAACAGTTATAGCATAATGAATAATAATATTAGGGATAATAGTAATAGTAATAACGACAATGTCAATAGTAATAAAGATAGTAATAATGGAATGAGGATAATAATAACAGTTATAGCATAATGAATAATAGTAGTAGGGATAATAATAATAGTAATAACGACAATATAAATAATAATAAAGATAGTAATAATGGAATGACGATAATCATAACAGGCTCAGCGATAATAATAAGAGAAATAACGATAATATCAACAGAAATAAGGATAGTAATAATAGAATGAGGATAATAATAACAGTTATAGCGTTATGAATAATAGTAGCGGGGATAATAATAATAGTAATAACGACAATATCAGTAGTAATAAAGATAGTAATAATAGAATGAGGATAATCATAACAGTTACACCCATATGAATAATAGTAGCAAGGATAATAATAATAGTAATAACAACAATATCAATAGTAATAAAGATAGTAATAATGGAATGAGGATAATGATAACAGTGTCAGCGGGAGTAATACCAAAAATACCGATAATGTCAACAGAAACAAGGACAGTAATAATAGAATGAGGATAATAATAACAGTTATAGCCAGATGAATAATAGTAGTAGGGATAATAATAATAATAATAACGACAACATCAATAGTAATAAAGATAGTAATAATGGAATGAGGATAATCATAACAGGCACAGCGATAATAGTAAGAGAAATAACGATAATATCAACGGAAATATGGATAGTAATAATATAATGAGGATAATAATAACAGTTATAGCGATATGAATAATAGTAGCGGGGATAATAGTAATAGTAATAACGACAATATCAATAGTAATAAAGATAGTAATAATAGAATGAGGATAATCATAACAGTTATACCCATATGAATAATAGTAGCAAGGATAATAATAATAGTAATAACAACAATATCAATAGTAATAAAGATAGTAATAATGGAATGAGGATAATGATAACAGTGTCAGCGGGAATAATACCAAAAATACCGATAATATCAACAGAAATAAGATTAGCAATAATAGAATGAGGATAATAATAACAGTTATAGCGATATGAATAATAGTAGCGGGGATAATAATAATAGTAATAACGACTATATCAATAGTAATAAAGATAGTAATAATGGAATGACGATAATCATAACAGGCTCAGCGATAATAATAAGAGAAATAACGATAATATCAACAGAAATAAGGATAGTAATAATAGATTTGATATAATAATAACAGTTATAGCCATATGAATAATAGTAGTGGGAATAATAATAATAGTAATAACGATAATATCAATAGTAATAAAGATAGTTATAATGGAATGAGGATAATGATAAGAGTGTCAGCGATAATAATAACAAAAATACCGATAATATCAACAGAAATAAGGATAGCAATAATAGAATGAGGATAATAATAACAGTTACAGCCATATGAATTATAGTAGCAGGGATAATAATAATAATAATAACGACAATATCAATAGTAATAATGATAGTAATAATGGAATGAGGATAATCATAACAGGCTCAGCGATAATAATAAGAGAAATAACGATAATATCAACAGAAATAAGGACAGTAATAATAGAATGAGGAAAATAATAACAGTTATAGCCAGATGAATAATAGTGGTAGGGATAATAATAATAATAATAACGACAACATCAATAGTAATAAAGATAGTAATAATAGAATGAGGATAATCATAACAGTTACACCCATATGAATAATAGTAGCAAGGATAATTATAATAGTAATAACAACAATATCAATAGTAATAAAGATAGTAATAATGGAATGAGGATAATGATAACAGTGTCAGCGGGAATAATACCAAAAATACCGATAATATCAACAGAAATAAGGATAGCAATAATAGAATGAGAATAATAATAACAGTTATAGCGATATGTATAATAGTAGCGGGGATAATAATAATAGTAATAACGACTATATCAATAGTAATAAAGATAGTAATAATGGAATGAGGATAATCATAACAGGCTCAGCAATAATAATAAGAGAAATAACGAGAATATCAACAGAAATAAGGGTAGTAATAATAGAATGAAGATAATAATAACAGTTATAGCGATATGAATAATAGTAGCGGGGATAATAATAATAGTAATAACGACAATGTCAATAGTAATAATGATAGTAATAATGGAATGAGGATAATCATAACAGGCGCAGCGATAATAATAAGAGAAATAACGATAATATCAACAGAAATAAGGACAGTAATAATAGAATGAGGATAATAATAACAGTTATAGCCAGATGAATAATAGTAGTAGGGATAATAATAATAATAATAACGACAACATCAATAGTAATAAAGATAGTAATAATGGAATGAGGATAATCATAACAGGCACAGCGATAATAATAAGAGAAATAACGATAATATCAACAGAAATAAGGTTAGCAATAATAGAATGAGGATAATAATAACAGTTATAGCGATATGAATAATAGTAGCGGGGATAATAATAATAGTAATAACGACTATATCAATAGTAATAAAGATAGTAATAATGGAATGACGATAATCATAACAGGCTCAGCGATAATAATAAGAGAAATAACGATAATATCAACAGAAATAAGGACAGTAATAATAGAATGAGGAAAATAATAACAGTTATAGCCAGATGAATAATAGTAGTAGGGATAATAATAATAATAATAACGACAACATCAATAGTAATAAAGATAGTAATAATAGAATGAGGATAATCATAACAGTTACACCCATATGAATAATAGTAGCAAGGATAATAATAATAGTAATAACAACAATATCAATAGTAATAAAGATAGTAATAATGGAATGAGGATAATGATAACAGTGTCAGCGGGAATAATACCAAAAATACCGATAATATCAACAGAAATAAGGATAGCAATAATAGAATGAGGATAATAATAACAGTTATAGCGATATGTATAATAGTAGCGGGGATAATAATAATAGTAATAACGACTATATCAATAGTAATAAAGATAGTAATAATGGAATGAGGATAATCATAACAGGCTCAGCAATAATAATAAGAGAAATAACGAGAATATCAACAGAAATAAGGGTAGTAATAATAGAATGAAGATAATAATAACAGTTATAGCGATATGAATAATAGTAGCGGGGATAATAATAATAGTAATAACGACAATGTCAATAGTAATAATGATAGTAATAATGGAATGAGGATAATCATAAGAGAAATAACGATAATATCAACAGAAATAAGGACAGTAATAATAGAATGAGGATAATAATAACAGTTATAGCCAGATGAATAATAGTAGTAGGGATAATAATAATAATAATAACGACAACATCAATAGTAATAAAGATAGTAATAATGGAATGAGGATAATCATAACAGGCACAGCGATAATAATAAGAGAAATAACGATAATATCAACGGAAATATGGATAGTAATAATAGAATGAGGATAATAATAACAGTTATAGCGATATGAATAATAGTAGCGGGGATAATAATAATAGTAATAACGACAATATCAATAGTAATAAAGATAGTAATAATAGAATGAGGATAATCATAACAGTTATACCCATATGAATAATAGTAGCAAGGATAATAATAATAGTAATAACAACAATATCAATAGTAATAAAGATAGTAATAATGGAATGAGGATAATGATAACAGTGTCAGCGGGAATAATACCAAAAATACCGATAATATCAACAGAAATAAGATTAGCAATAATAGAATGAGGATAATAATAACAGTTATAGCGATATGAATAATAGTAGCGGGGATAATAATAATAGTAATAACGACTATATCAATAGTAATAAAGATAGTAATAATGGAATGACGATAATCATAACAGGCTCAGCGATAATAATAAGAGAAATAACGATAATATCAACAGAAATAAGGATAGTAATAATAGATTTGATATAATAATAACAGTTATAGCCATATGAATAATAGTAGTAGGAATAATAATAATAGTAATAACGATAATATCAATAGTAATAAAGATAGTTATAATGGAATGAGGATAATGATAAGAGTGTCAGCGATAATAATAACAAAAATACCGATAATATCAACAGAAATAAGGATAGCAATAATAGAATGAGGATAATAATAACAGTTACAGCCATATGAATTATAGTAGCAGGGATAATAATAATAATAATAACGACAATATCAATAGTAATAATGATAGTAATAATGGAATGAGGATAATCATAACAGGCTCAGCGATAATAATAAGAGAAATAACGATAATATCAACAGAAATAAGGACAGTAATAATAGAATGAGGATAATAATAACAGTTATAGCCATATGAATTATAGTAGCAGGGATAATAATAATAATAATAACGACAATATCAATAGTAATAATGATAGTAATAATGGAATGAGGATAATCATAACAGGCTCAGTGATAATAATAAGAGAAATAACGATAATATCAACAGAAATAAGGACAGTAATAATAGAATGAGGATAATAATAACAGTTATAGCCAGATGAATAATAGTAGTAGGGATAATAATAATAATAATAACGACAATATCAATTGTAATAAAGATAGTAATAATGGAATGAGGATAATCATAACAGGCACAGCGATATCAATAAGAGAAATAACGATAATATCAACGGAAATATGGATAGTAATAATAGAATGAGGATAATAATAACAGTTATAGCGATATGAATAATAGTAGCGGGGATAATAATAATAGTAATACCGACAATATCAATAGTAATAAAGATAGTTATAATGGAATGAGGATAATGATAACAGTGTGAGCGATAATAATAACAAAAATACGGATAATATCAACAGAAATAAGGATAGCAATAATAGAATGAGGATAATAATAACAGTTATAGCGATATGAATAATAGTAGCGGGGATAATAATAATAGTAATAACCACAATATCAATAGTAATAATGATAGTAATAATGGAATGAGGATAATCATAACAGGCTCAGCGATACTAATAAGAGAAATAACGATAATATCAACAGAAATAAGGGCAGTAATAATAGAATGAGGATAATAATAACAGTTATAGCCAGATGAATAATAGTAGTAGGGATAATAATAATAATAATAACGACAATATCAATTGTAATAAAGATAGTAATAATGGAATGAGGATAATCATAACAGGCACAGCGATAATAATAAGAGAAATAACGATAATATCAACGGAAATATGGATAGTAATAATAGAATGAGGATAATAATAACAGTTATAGCGATATGAATAATAGTAGCGGGGATAATAATAATAGTAATAACGACAATATCAATAGTAATAAAGGTAGTAGTAATGGAAGGACGATAATCATAACAGGCTCAGCGATAATAATAAGAGAAATAACGATAATATCAACAGAAATAAGGATAGTAATAATAAAATGTGGATAATAATAACAGTTATAGCGATATGAATAATTGTAGCGCGGATAATAATAATAGTAATAACGACAATATCAATAGTAATAAAGATAGTTATAATGGAATGAGGATAATGATAACAGTGTGAGCGATAATAATAACAAAAATACGGATAATATCAACAGAAATAAGGATAGCAATAATAGAATGAGGATAATAATAACAGTTATAGCGATATGAATAATAGTAGCGGGGACAATAATAATAGTAATAACGACAATATCAATAGTAATAATGATAGTAATAATGGAATGAGGATAATCATAACAGGCTCAGCAATAATAATAAGAGAAATAACGATAGTTTCAACAGAAATAAGGATAGTAATAATAGAATGAAGATAATAATAACAGTTACAGCGATATGAATAATAGTCGCGCGGATAATAATAGTAGTAATAACGACAATATCAATAGTAATAAAGTGTTATATCCTACTCCTCCCGTCATCATTATTGTTATTATTATAATTACAATTATTATTATTATTATTATTATTATTATTAGTACTACTATTATTATTGTAATCGTCTCATTATAATCAAACAGCATAAGTGTAACCTTATAATAAGAATATGCAAGAACAGCACAATTCCATTCCCACAGTCCGACTGTCCTTTCCTGCTTACCTACCAGAAATCTCCCTCCCCTTCAGGCCAGAACTCCTAACCCTGATGTTTTCCTTATCAAGCGAGTATGAAGAGGCGACACTCTCGTAAAGCACTCCAGTAGAGACAGTTCACTAAATATACGATTTTATACAATTTGAAACTGCGTGAATTAAGTTGATCTCCTCCGCACTTCCTTAAAATTGGGACTAGGACCCAAATTTTCCTTGCGATTGTTATTCCGCCCGCTACATCGGCGGGGACATAACAAAAGATAGTTATAATGGAATGAGGATAATGATAACAGTGTGAGCGATAATAATAACAAAAATGCCGATAATATCAACAGAAATAAGGATAGCAATAATAGAATGAGGATAATAATAACAGTTATAGCGATATGAATAAGAGTAGCGGGGATAATAATAATAGTAATAACGACTATATCAATAGTAATAAAGATAGTAATAATGGAATGAGGATAATCATAACAGGCTCAGCGATAATAATAGGAGAAATAACGATAATATCAACAGAAATATGGGTAGTAATAATAGAATGAGGATGATAATAACAGTTATAGCGATATGAATAATAGTAGCGGGCATAATAATAATAGTAATAACGACAATATCAATAGTAATAAAGATAGTAATAATAGAATGAGGATAATCATAACAGGCTCAGCGATAATAATAAGAGAAATAACGGTAATATCAACAGAAATAAGGATAGTAATAATAGAATGAGGATAATAATAACAGTTATAGCCATATGAATAATAGTAGTAGGGATATTAATAATAGTAATAACGACAATATCAATAGTAATAAAGATAGTAATAATGGAATTAGGATAATGATAACAGTGTGAGCGATAATGATCACAAAAATACCGATAATATCAACAAAAATAAGGATAGAAGTAATAGAATGAGGATAATAATAACAATTATAGCGATGTGAATAATAGTAGCGGGGATAATAATAATAGTAATAACGACAATATCAGAAGTAATAAAGATAGTAATAATGGAATGAGGATAATCATAACAGGCTCGGCGATAATAATAAGAGAAATAACGTTAATATCAACAGAAATAAGGATAGTAATAATAGAATGAGGATAATAATAACAGTTATAGCCATATGAATAATAGTAGCAGGGATAATAATAATAGTAATAACAACACTATCAATAGTAATAAAGTTAGTAATAATGGAATTAGGATAATCATAACAGGCTCAGCGATAATAATAAGAGAAATAACGATAATATCAACAGAAATAAGGATAGTACTAATAAAATGAGGATAATAATAACAGTTATAGCGATATGAATATTAGTAGCGCGGATAATAATAATAGTAATAACGACAATATCAATAGTAATAAAGATCGTAATAATGGAATTAGGATAATCATAACAGGCTCAGCGATAATAATAAGAGAAATAACGATAATGCCAACAGAAATAAGGATAGCAGTAATAGAATGAGGATAATAATAACAGTTATAGCGATGTGAATAATAGTAGCGGGGATAATAATAATAGTAATAACGACAATGTCAATAGTAATAATGATAGTAATAATGGAATGAGGATAATCATAAGAGAAATAACGATAATATCAACAGAAATAAGGACAGTAATAATAGAATGAGGATAATAATAACAGTTATAGCCAGATGAATAATAGTAGTAGGGATAATAATAATAATAATAACGACAACATCAATAGTAATAAAGATAGTAATAATGGAATGAGGATAATCATAACAGGCACAGCGATAATAATAAGAGAAATAACGATAATATCAACGGAAATATGGATAGTAATAATAGAATGAGGATAATAATAACAGTTATAGCGATATGAATAATAGTAGCGGGGATAATAATAATAGTAATAACGACAATATCAATAGTAATAAAGATAGTAATAATAGAATGAGGATAATCATAACAGTTATACCCATATGAATAATAGTAGCAAGGATAATAATAATAGTAATAACAACAATATCAATAGTAATAAAGATAGTAATAATGGAATGAGGATAATGATAACAGTGTCAGCGGGAATAATACCAAAAATACCGATAATATCAACAGAAATAAGATTAGCAATAATAGAATGAGGATAATAATAACAGTTATAGCGATATGAATAATAGTAGCGGGGATAATAATAATAGTAATAACGACTATATCAATAGTAATAAAGATAGTAATAATGGAATGACGATAATCATAACAGGCTCAGCGATAATAATAAGAGAAATAACGATAATATCAACAGAAATAAGGATAGTAATAATAGATTTGATATAATAATAACAGTTATAGCCATATGAATAATAGTAGTAGGAATAATAATAATAGTAATAACGATAATATCAATAGTAATAAAGATAGTTATAATGGAATGAGGATAATGATAAGAGTGTCAGCGATAATAATAACAAAAATACCGATAATATCAACAGAAATAAGGATAGCAATAATAGAATGAGGATAATAATAACAGTTACAGCCATATGAATTATAGTAGCAGGGATAATAATAATAATAATAACGACAATATCAATAGTAATAATGATAGTAATAATGGAATGAGGATAATCATAACAGGCTCAGCGATAATAATAAGAGAAATAACGATAATATCAACAGAAATAAGGACAGTAATAATAGAATGAGGATAATAATAACAGTTATAGCCATATGAATTATAGTAGCAGGGATAATAATAATAATAATAACGACAATATCAATAGTAATAATGATAGTAATAATGGAATGAGGATAATCATAACAGGCTCAGCGATAATAATAAGAGAAATAACGATAATATCAACAGAAATAAGGACAGTAATAATAGAATGAGGATAATAATAACAGTTATAGCCAGATGAATAATAGTAGTAGGGATAATAATAATAATAATAACGACAATATCAATTGTAATAAAGATAGTAATAATGAAATGAGGATAATCATAACAGGCACAGCGATATCAATAAGAGAAATAACGATAATATCAACGGAAATATGGATAGTAATAATAGAATGAGGATAATAATAACAGTTATAGCGATATGAATAATAGTAGCGGGGATAATAATAATATTAATACCGACAATATCAATAGTAATAAAGATAGTTATAATGGAATGAGGATAATGATAACAGTGTGAGCGATAATAATAACAAAAATACGGATAATATCAACAGAAATAAGGATAGCAATAATAGAATGAGGATAATAATAACAGTTATAGCGATATGAATAATAGTAGCGGGGATAATAATAATAGTAATAACGACAATATCAATAGTAATAATGATAGTAATAATGGAATGAGGATAATCATAACAGGCTCAGCGATACTAATAAGAGAAATAACGATAATATCAACAGAAATAAGGGCAGTAATAATAGAATGAGGATAATAATAACAGTTATAGCCAGATGAATAATAGTAGTAGGGATAATAATAATAATAATAACGACAATATCAATTGTAATAAAGATAGTAATAATGGAATGAGGATAATCATAACAGGCACAGCGATAATAATAAGAGAAATAACGATAATATCAACGGAAATATGGATAGTAATAATAGAATGAGGATAATAATAACAGTTATAGCGATATGAATAATAGTAGCAGGGATAATAATAATAGTAATAACGACAATATCAATAGTAATAAAGATAGTTATAATGGAATGAGGATAATGATAACAGTGTGAGCGATAATAATAACAAAAATACGGATAATATCAACAGAAATAAGGATAGCAATAATAGAATGAGGATAATAATAACAGTTATAGCGATATGAATAATAGTAGCGGGGATAATAATAATAGTAATAACGACAATATCAATAGTAATAATGATAGTAATAATGGAATGAGGATAATCATAACAGGCTCAGCAATAATAATAAGAGAAATAACGATAGTTTCAACAGAAATAAGGATAGTAATAATAGAATGAAGATAATAATAACAGTTATAGCGATATGAATAATAGTAGCGCGGATAATAATAGTAGTAATAACGACAATATCAATAGTAATAAAGATAGTTATAATGGAATGAGGATAATGATAACAGTGTGAGCGATAATAATAACAAAAATGCCGATAGTATCAACAGCAATAAGGATAGTAATAATAAAATGAGGATAATAATAACAGTTATAGCGATATGAATAATAGTAGCGCGGATAATAATAATAGTAATAACGACAATATCAATAGTAATAAAGGTAGTAGTAATGGAAGGACGATAATCATAACAGGCTCAGCGATAATAATAAGAGAAATAACGATAATCTCAACAGAAATAAGGATAGTAATAATAAAATGTGGATAATAATAACAGTTATAGCGATATGAATAATTGTAGCGCGGATAATAATAATAGTAATAACGACAATATCAATAGTAATAAAGATAGTTATAATGGAATGAGGATAATGATAACAGTGTGAGCGATAATAATAACAAAAATACGGATAATATCAACAGAAATAAGGATAGCAATAATAGAATGAGGATAATAATAACAGTTATAGCGATATGAATAATAGTAGCGGGGACAATAATAATAGTAATAACGACAATATCAATAGTAATAATGATAGTAATAATGGAATGAGGATAATCATAACAGGCTCAGCAATAATAATAAGAGAAATAACGATAGTTTCAACAGAAATAAGGATAGTAATAATAGAATGAAGATAATAATAACAGTTACAGCGATATGAATAATAGTCGCGCGGATAATAATAGTAGTAATAACGACAATATCAATAGTAATAAAGTGTTATATCCTACTCCTCCCGTCATCATTATTGTTATTATTATAATTACAATTATTATTATTATTATTATTATTATTATTAGTACTACTATTATTATTGTAATCGTCTCATTATAATCAAACAGCATAAGTGTAACCTTATAATAAGAATATGCAAGAACAGCACAATTCCATTCCCACAGTCCGACTGTCCTTTCCTGCTTACCTACCAGAAATCTCCCTCCCCTTCAGGCCAGAACTCCTAACCCTGATGTTTTCCTTATCAAGCGAGTATGAAGAGGCGACACTCTCGTAAAGCACTCCAATAGAGACAGTTCACTAAATATACGATTTTATACAATTTGAAACTGCGTGAATTAAGTTGATCTCCTCCGCACTTCCTTAAAATTGGGACTAGGACCCAAATTTTCCTTGCGATTGTTAATCCGCCCGCTACATCGGCGGGGACATAACAAAAGATAGTTATAATGGAATGAGGATAATGATAACAGTGTGAGCGATAATAATAACAAAAATGCCGATAATATCAACAGAAATAAGGATAGCAATAATAGAATGAGGATAATAATAACAGTTATAGCGATATGAATAAGAGTAGCGGGGATAATAATAATAGTAATAACGACTATATCAATAGTAATAAAGATAGTAATAATGGAATGAGGATAATCATAACAGGCTCAGCGATAATAATAGGAGAAATAACGATAATATCAACAGAAATATGGGTAGTAATAATAGAATGAGGATGATAATAACAGTTATAGCGATATGAATAATAGTAGCGGGCATAATAATAATAGTAATAACGACAATATCAATAGTAATAAAGATAGTAATAATAGAATGAGGATAATCATAACAGGCTCAGCGATAATAATAAGAGAAATAACGGTAATATCAACAGAAATAAGGATAGTAATAATAGAATGAGGATAATAATAACAGTTATAGCCATATGAATAATAGTAGTAGGGATATTAATAATAGTAATAACGACAATATCAATAGTAATAAAGATAGTAATAATGGAATTAGGATAATGATAACAGTGTGAGCGATAATAATCACAAAAATACCGATAATATCAACAAAAATAAGGATAGAAGTAATAGAATGAGGATAATAATAACAATTATAGCGATGTGAATAATAGTAGCGGGGATAATAATAATAGTAATAACGACAATATCAGAAGTAATAAAGATAGTAATAATGGAATGAGGATAATCATAACAGGCTCGGCGATAATAATAAGAGAAATAACGTTAATATCAACAGAAATAAGGATAATAATAATAGAATGAGGATAATAATAACAGTTATAGCGATATGAATAATAGTAGCGGGGATAATAATAATAGTAATAACGACAATATCAATAGTAATAAAGATAGTAACAATGGAATTAGGATAATCATAACAGGCTCAGCGATAATAATAAGAGAAATAACGGTAATATCAACAGAAATAAGGATAGTAATAATAGAATGAGGATAATAATAACAGTTATAGCCATATAAATAATAGTAGTAGGAATAACAATAATAGAGATAACGACAATATCAATAGTAATAAAGATAGTTATAATGGAATGAGGATAATGATAACAGTGTCAGCGACAGTAATAACAAAAATACCGATAATATCAACAGAAATAAGGATAGCAATAATAGAATGAGGATAATAATAACAGTTATAGCATAATGAATAATAATAGTAGGGATAATAATAATAGTAATAACGACAATGTCAGTAGTAATAAAGATAGTAATAATGGAATGACGATAATCATAACAGGCTCAGCGATAATAATAAGAGAAATAACGATAATATCAACAGAAATAATGATAGTAATAATAGAATTGAGATAATAATAACAGTTATAGCCATATGAATAATAGTAGTAGGAATAATAATAATAGTAATAACGACAATATCAATAGTAATAATGATAGTAATAATGGAAAAAGATAATCATAACAGGCTCAGCGATAATAATAAGAGAAATAACGATAATGTCAACAGAAATAAGGAGCGTAATAATAGAATGAGGATAATCATAACAGTTATACCCATATGAAAAATAGTAGCAGGGATAATAATAATAGTAATAACAACAATATCAATAGTAATAAAGATAGCAATAATAGAATGAGGATAATGATAACAGTGTCAGCGGGAATAATACCAAAAATACCCATAATATCAACAGAAATAAGGATAGCAATAATAGAATGAGGATAATAATAACAGTTATAGCGATATAAATAATAGTAGCGGGGATAATAATAATAGTAATAACGACTATATCAATAGTAATAAAGATAGGAATAATGGAATGAGGATAATCATAACAGGCTCAGCAATAATAATAAGAGAAATAACGATAGTATCAACAGAAATAAGGATAGTAATAATAGAATGAAGATAATAATAACAGTTATAGCGATATGAATAATAGTAGCGGGGATAATAATAATAGTAATGAGGACAATGTCAATAGTAATAAAGATAGTAATAATGGAATGGCGATAATCATAACAGGCTCAGCGATAATAATAAGAGAAACAACGATAATATCAACAGAAATAATGATAGTAATAATAGAATGAGGATAATAATAACAGTTATAGCGATATGAATAATAGTAGCGGGGATAATAATAATAGTAATGACGACAATGTCAATAGTAATAAAGATAGTAATAATGGAATGGCGATAGTCATAACAGGGTCAGCGATAATAATAAGAGAAACAACGATAATATCAACAGAAATAATGATAGTAATAATAGAATGAGGATAATAATAACAGTTATAGCCATATGAATAATAGTAGTAGGAATAATAAAAATAGCAATAACGACAATATCAATAGTAATAAAGACAGTTATAATGGAATGAGGATAATGATAACTGTGTCAGCGATAATAATAACAAAAATACCGATAATATCAACAGAAATAAGGATAGCAATAATAGAATGAGGATAATAATAACAGTTATAGCATAATGAATAATAATATTAGGGATAATAGTAATAGTAATAACGGCAATGTCAATAGTAATAAAGATAGTAATAATGGAATGAGGATAATAATAACAGTTATAGCATAATGAATAATAGTAGTAGGGATAATAATAATAGTAATAACGACAATATAAATAATAATAAAGATAGTAATAATGGAATGACGATAATCATAACAGGCTCAGCGATAATAATAAGAGAAATAACGATAATATCAACAGAAATAAGGATAGTAATAATAGAATGAGGATAATAATAACAGTTATAGCGATATGAATAATAGTAGCGGGGATAATAATAATAGTAATAACGACAATATCAATAGTAATAAAGATAGTAATAATAGAATGAGGATAATCATAACAGTTACACCCATATGAATAATAGTAGCAAGGATAATAATAATAGTAATAACAACAATATCAATAGTAATAAAGATAGTAATAATGGAATGAGGATAATGATAACAGTGTCAGCGGGAATAATACCAAAAATACCGATAATATCAACAGAAATAAGGATAGCAATAATAGAATGAGGATAATAATAACAGTTATAGCGATATGAATAATAGTAGCGGGGATAATAATAATAGTAATAACGACTATATCAATAGTAATAAAGATAGTAATAATGGAATGAGGATAATCATAACAGGCTCAGCAATAATAATAAGAGAAATAACGAGAATATCAACAGAAATAAGGGTAGTAATAATAGAATGAAGATAATAATAACAGTTATAGCGATATGAATAATTGTAGCGCGGATAATAATAATAGTAATATCGACAATATCAATAGTAATAAAGATAGCTATAATGGAATGAGATTAATGATAACAGTGTGAGCGATAATAATAACAAAATACCGATAATATCAACCGAAATAAGGATAGCAATAATAGAATGAGGATAATAATAACAGTTATAGCGATATGAATAATAGTAGCGGGGATAATAATAATAGTAATAACGACTATATCAATAGTAATAAAGATAGTAATAATGGAATGAGGATAATCATAACAGGCTCAGGAATAATAATAAGAGAAATAACGATAGTATCAACAGAAATAAGGTTAGTAATAATAGAATGAAGATAATAATAACAGTTATAGCGATATGAATAATAGTAGCGGGGATAATAATAATAGTAATAACGACAATGTCAATAGTAATAAAGATAGTCATAATGAAATTAGGATAATCATAACAGGCTCAGCGATAATAATAAGAGAAATAAAGATAATATCAACAGAAATAATGATAGTAATAATAGAATGAGGATAATAATAACAGTTATAGCGATATGAATAATAGTAGCGGGGATAATAATAATAGTAATAACGACAATATCAATAGTAATAAAGATAGTAATAATAGAATGAGGATAATCATAACAGTTACACCCATATGAATAATAGTAGCAAGGATAATAATAATAGTAATAACAACAATATCAATAGTAATAAAGATAGTTATAATGGAATGAGGATAATGATAACAGTGTCAGCGGGAATAATACCAAAAATACCGATAATATCAACAGAAATAAGGATAGCAATAATAGAATGAGGATAATAATAACAGTTATAGCATAATGAATAATAATATTAGGGATAATAGTAATAGTAATAACGACAATGTCAATAGTAATAAAGATAGTAATAATGGAATGACGATAATCATTCCAGACTCAGCGATAATAATAAGAGAAATAACGATAATATCAACAGAAATATGGATAGTAATAATAAAATGAGGATAATAATAACAGTTATAGCGATATGAATAATTGTAGCGCGGATAATAATAATAGTAATATCGACAATATCAATAGTAATAAAGATAGTTATAATGGAATGAGATTAATGATAACAGTGTGAGCGATAATAATAACAAAATACCGATAATATCAACCGAAATAAGGATAGCAATAATAGAATGAGGATAATAATAATAGTAATAACGACTATATCAATAGTAATAAAGATAGTAATAATGGAATGAGGATAATCATAACAGGCTCAGGAATAATAATAAGAGAAATAACGATAGTATCAACAGAAATAAGGTTAGTAATAATAGAATGAAGATAATAATAACAGTTATAGCGATATGAATAATAGTAGCGGGGATAATAATAATAGTAATAACGACAATGTCAATAGTAATAAAGATAGTAATAATGAAATTAGGATAATCATAACAGGCTCAGCGATAATAATAAGAGAAATAAAGATAATATCAACAGAAATAAGTATAGTAATAATAGAATGAGGATAATAATAACAGTTATAGCCACATGAATAATAGTAGTAGGAATAACAATAATAGAAATAACGACAATATCAATAGTAATAAAGATAGTTATAATGGAATGAGGATAATGATAACAGTGTCAGCGACAGTAATAACAAAAATACCGATAATATCACCAGAAATAAGGATAGCAATAATAGAATCAGGATAATAATAACAGTTATAGCATAATGAATAATAATAGTAGGGATAATAATAATAGTAATAACGACAATGTCAGTAGTAATAAAGATAGTAATAATGGAATGACGATAATCATAACAGGCTCAGCGATAATAATAAGAGAAATAACGATAATATCAACAGAAATAATGATAGTAATAATAGAATTGAGATAATAATAACAGTTATAGCCATATGAATAATAGTAGTAGGAATAATAATAATAGTAATAACGACAATATCAATAGTAATAATGATAGTAATAATGGAAAAAGATAATCATAACAGGCTCAGCGATAATAATAAGAGAAATAACGATAATGTCAACAGAAATAAGGAGCGTAATAATAGAATGAGGATAATCATAACAGTTATACCCATATGAAAAATAGTAGCAGGGATAATAATAATAGTAATAACAACAATATCAATAGTAATAAAGATAGCAATAATAGAATGAGGATAATGATAACAGTGTCAGCGGGAATAATACCAAAAATACCCATAATATCAACAGAAATAAGGATAGCAATAATAGAATGAGGATAATAATAACAGTTATAGCGATATAAATAATAGTAGCGGGGATAATAATAATAGTAATAACGACTATATCAATAGTAATAAAGATAGGAATAATGGAATGAGGATAATCATAACAGGCTCAGCAATAATAATAAGAGAAATAACGATAGTATCAACAGAAATAAGGATAGTAATAATAGAATGAAGATAATAATAACAGTTATAGCGATATGAATAATAGTAGCGGGGATAATAATAATAGTAATGAGGACAATGTCAATAGTAATAAAGATAGTAATAATGGAATGGCGATAATCATAACAGGCTCAGCGATAATAATAAGAGAAACAACGATAATATCAACAGAAATAATGATAGTAATAATAGAATGAGGATAATAATAACAGTTATAGCGATATGAATAATAGTAGCGGGGATAATAATAATAGTAATGACGACAATGTCAATAGTAATAAAGATAGTAATAATGGAATGGCGATAGTCATAACAGGGTCAGCGATAATAATAAGAGAAACAACGATAATATCAACAGAAATAATGATAGTAATAATAGAATGAGGATAATAATAACAGTTATAGCCATATGAATAATAGTAGTAGGAATAATAAAAATAGCAATAACGACAATATCAATAGTAATAAAGACAGTTATAATGGAATGAGGATAATGATAACTGTGTCAGCGATAATAATAACAAAAATACCGATAATATCAACAGAAATAAGGATAGCAATAATAGAATGAGGATAATAATAACAGTTATAGCATAATGAATAATAATATTAGGGATAATAGTAATAGTAATAACGGCAATGTCAATAGTAATAAAGATAGTAATAATGGAATGAGGATAATAATAACAGTTATAGCATAATGAATAATAGTAGTAGGGATAATAATAATAGTAATAACGACAATATAAATAATAATAAAGATAGTAATAATGGAATGACGATAATCATAACAGGCTCAGCGATAATAATAAGAGAAATAACGATAATATCAACAGAAATAAGGATAGTAATAATAGAATGAGGATAATAATAACAGTTATAGCGATATGAATAATAGTAGCGGGGATAATAATAATAGTAATAACGACAATATCAATAGTAATAAAGATAGTAATAATAGAATGAGGATAATCATAACAGTTACACCCATATGAATAATAGTAGCAAGGATAATAATAATAGTAATAACAACAATATCAATAGTAATAAAGATAGTAATAATGGAATGAGGATAATGATAACAGTGTCAGCGGGAATAATACCAAAAATACCGATAATATCAACAGAAATAAGGATAGGAATAATAGAATGAGGATAATAATAACAGTTATAGCGATATGAATAATAGTAGCGGGGATAATAATAATAGTAATAACGACTATATCAATAGTAATAAAGATAGTAATAATGGAATGAGGATAATCATAACAGGCTCAGCAATAATAATAAGAGAAATAACGAGAATATCAACAGAAATAAGGGTAGTAATAATAGAATGAAGATAATAATAACAGTTATAGCGATATGAATAATTGTAGCGCGGATAATAATAATAGTAATATCGACAATATCAATAGTAATAAAGATAGCTATAATGGAATGAGATTAATGATAACAGTGTGAGCGATAATAATAACAAAATACCGATAATATCAACCGAAATAAGGATAGCAATAATAGAATGAGGATAATAATAACAGTTATAGCGATATGAATAATAGTAGCGGGGATAATAATAATAGTAATAACGACTATATCAATAGTAATAAAGATAGTAATAATAGAATGAGGATAATGATAACAGTGTCAGCGGGAATAATACCAAAAATACCGATAATATCAACAGAAATAAGGATAGCAATAATAGAATGAGGATAATAATAACAGTTATAGCGATATGAATAATAGTAGCGGGGATAATAATAATAGTAATAACGACTATATCAATAGTAATAAAGATAGTAATAATGGAATGAGGATAATCACAACAGGCTCAGCAATAATAATAAGAGAAATAACGAGAATATCAACAGAAATAAGGGTAGTAATAATAGAATGAAGATAATAATAACAGTTATAGCGATATGAATAATAGTAGCGGGGATAATAATAATAGTAATAACGACAATGTCAATAGTAATAATGATAGTAATAATGGAATGAGGATAACCATAACAGGCTCAGCGATAATAATAAGAGAAATAACGATAATATCAACAGAAATAAGGACAGTAATAATAGAATGAGGATAATAATAACAGTTATAGCCAGATGAATAATAGTAGTAGGGATAATAATAATAATAATAACGACAACATCAATAGTAATAAAGATAGTAATAATGGAATGAGGATAATCATAACAGGCACAGCGATAATAATAAGAGAAATAACGATAATATCAACGGAAATATGGATAGTAATAATAGAATGAGGATAATAATAACAGTTATAGCGATAGGAATAATAGTAGCGGGTATAATAATAATAGTAATAACGACAATACCAATAGTAATAAAGATAGTAATAATAGAATGAGGATAATCATAACAGTTATACCCATATGAATAATAGTAGCAAGGATAATAATAATAGTAATAACAACAATATCAATAGTAATAAAGATAGTAATAATGGAATGAGGATAATGATAACAGTGTCAGCGATAATAATAACAAAAATACCGATAATATCATCAGAAATAAGGATAGCAATAATAGAATGAGGATAATAATAACAGTTATAGCATAATGAATAATAATATTAGGGATAATAATAATAGTAATAACGACAATGTCAATAGTAATAAAGATAGTAATAATGGAATGACGATAATCATTCCAGACTCAGCGATAATAATAAGAGAAATAACGATAATATCAACAGAAATGAGGATAGTAATAATAAAATGAGGATAATAATAACAGTTATAGCGATATGAATAATAGTAGTAGGAATAATAATAATAGTAATAACGACAATATCAATAGTAATAATGATAGTAATAATGGAAAAAGATAATCATAACAGGCTCAGCGATAATAATAAGAGAAATAACGATAATGTCAACAGAAATAAGGAGCGTAATAATAGAATGAGGATAATCATAACAGTTATACCCATATGAAAAATAGTAGCAGGGATAATAATAATAGTAATAACAACAATATCAATAGTAATAAAGATAGCAATAATAGAATGAGGATAATGATAACAGTGTCAGCGGGAATAATACCAAAAATACCCATAATATCAACAGAAATAAGGATAGCAATAATAGAATGAGGATAATAATAACAGTTATAGCGATATAAATAATAGTAGCGGGGATAATAATAATAGTAATAACGACTATATCAATAGTAATAAAGATAGGAATAATGGAATGAGGATAATCATAACAGGCTCAGCAATAATAATAAGAGAAATAACGATAGTATCAACAGAAATAAGGATAGTAATAATAGAATGAAGATAATAATAACAGTTATAGCGATATGAATAATAGTAGCGGGGATAATAATAATAGTAATAACGACAATGTCAATAGTAATAAAGATAGTAATAATGGAATTAGGATAATCATAACAGGCTCAGCGATAATAATAAGAGAAATAAAGATAATATCAACAGAAATAAGTATAGTAATAATAGAATGAGGATAATAATAACAGTTATAGCCACATGAATAATAGTAGTAGGAATAACAATAATAGAAATAACGACAATATCAATAGTAATAAAGATAGTTATAATGGAATGAGGATAATGATAACAGCGTCAGCGACAGTAATAACAAAAATACCGATAATATCAACAGAAATAAGGATAGCAATAATAGAATGAGGATAATAATAACAGTTATAGCATAATGAATAATAATAGTAGGGATAATAATAATAGTAATAACGACAATGTCAGTAGTAATAAAGATAGTAATAATGGAATGACGATAATCATAACAGGCTCAGCGATAATAATAAGAGAAATAACGATAATATCAACAGAAATAATGATAGTAATAATAGAATTGAGATAATAATAACAGTTATAGCCATATGAGTAATAGTAGTAGGAATAATAATAATAGTTAATAACGACAATATCAATAGTAATAATGATAGTAATAATGGAAAAAGATAATCATAACAGGCTCAGCGATAATAATAAGAGAAATAACGATAATGTCAACAGAAATAAGGAGCGTAATAATAGAATGAGGATAATCATAACAGTTATACCCATATGAAAAATAGTAGCAGGGATAATAATAATAATAGTAATAACAACAATATCAATAGTAATAAAGATAGCAATAATAGAATGAGGATAATGATAACAGTGTCAGCGGGAATAATACCAAAAATACCGATAATATCAACAGAAATAAGGATAGCAATAATAGAATGAGGATAATAATAACAGTTATAGCGATATAAATAATAGTAGCGGGGATAATAATAATAGTAATAACGACTATATCAATAGTAATAAAGATAGGAATAATGGAATGAGGATAATCATAACAGGCTCAGCGATAATAATAAGAGAAATAACGATAATGTCAACAGAAATAAGGAGCGTAATAATAGAATGAGGATAATCATAACAGTTATACCCATATGAAAAATAGTAGCAGGGATAATAATAATAATAGTAATAACAACAATATCAATAGTAATAAAGATAGCAATAATAGAATGAGGATAATGATAACAGTGTCAGCGGGAATAATACCAAAAATACCGATAATATCAACAGAAATAAGGATAGCAATAATAGAATGAGGATAATAATAACAGTTATAGCGATATAAATAATAGTAGCGGGGATAATAATAATAGTAATAACGACTATATCAATAGTAATAAAGATAGGAATAATGGAATGAGGATAATCATAACAGGCTCAGCAATAATAATAAGAGAAATAACGATAGTATCAACAGAAATAAGGATAGTAATAATAGAATGAAGATAATAATAACAGTTATAGCGATATGAATAATAGTAGCGGGGATAATAATAATAGTAATGAGGACAATGTCAATAGTAATAAAGATAGTAATAATGGAATGAGGATAATCATAACAGGCACAGCGATAATAATAAGAGAAACAACGATAATATCAACAGAAATAATGATAGTAATAATAGAATGAGGATAATAATAACAGTTATAGCGATATGAATAATAGTAGCGGGGATAATAATAATAGTAATGACGACAATGTCAATAGTAATAAAGATAGTAATAATGGAATGGCGATAGTCATAACAGGGTCAGCGATAATAATAAGAGAAACAACGATAATATCAACAGAAATAATGATAGTAATAATAGAATGAGGATAATAATAACAGTTATAGCCATATGAATAATAGTAGTAGGAATAATAAAAATAGCAATAACGACAATATCAATAGTAATAAAGACAGTTATAATGGAATGAGGATAATGATAACTGTGTCAGCGATAATAATAACAAAAATACCGATAATATCAACAGAAATAAGGATAGCAATAATAGAATGAGGATAATAATAACAGTTATAGCATAATGAATAATAATATTAGGGATAATAGTAATAGTAATAACGACAATGTCAATAGTAATAAAGATAGTAATAATGGAATGAGGATAATAATAACAGTTATAGCATAATGAATAATAGTAGTAGGGATAATAATAATAGTAATAACGACAATATAAATAATAATAAAGATAGTAATAATGGAATGACGATAATCATAACAGGCTCAGCGATAATAATAAGAGAAATAACGATAATATCAACAGAAATAAGGATAGTAATAATAGAATGAGGATAATAATAACAGTTATAGCGATATGAATAATAGTAGCGGGGATAATAATAATAGTAATAACGACAATATCAATAGTAATAAAGATAGTAATAATAGAATGAGGATAATCATAACAGTTACACCCATATGAATAATAGTAGCAAGGATAATAATAATAGTAATAACAACAATATCAATAGTAATAAAGATAGTAATAATGGAATGAGGATAATGATAACAGTGTCAGCGGGAACAATACCAAAAATACCGATAATATCAACAGAAATAATGATAGCAATAATAGAATGAGGATAATAATAACAGTTATAGCGATATGAATAATAGTAGCGGGGATAATAATAATAGTAATAACGACTATATCAATAGTAATAAAGATAGTAATAATGGAATGAGGATAATCATAACAGGCTCAGCAATAATAATAAGAGAAATAACGAGAATATCAACAGAAATAAGGGTAGTAATAATAGAATGAAGATAATAATAACAGTTATAGCGATATGAATAATAGTAGCGGGGATAATAATAATAGTAATAACGACAATGTCAATAGTAATAATGATAGTAATAATGGAATGAGGATAACCATAACAGGCTCAGCGATAATAATAAGAGAAATAACGATAATATCAACAGAAATAAGGACAGTAATAATAGAATGAGGATAATAATAACAGTTATAGCCAGATGAATAATAGTAGTAGGGATAATAATAATAATAATAACGACAACATCAATAGTAATAAAGATAGTAATAATGGAATGAGGATAATCATAACAGGCACAGCGATAATAATAAGAGAAATAACGATAATATCAACGGAAATATGGATAGTAATAATAGAATGAGGATAATAATAACAGTTATAGCGATAGGAATAATAGTAGCGGGTATAATAATAATAGTAATAACGACAATATCAATAGTAATAAAGATAGTAATAATAGAATGAGGATAATCATAACAGTTATACCCATATGAATAATAGTAGCAAGGATAATAATAATAGTAATAACAACAATATCAATAGTAATAAAGATAGTAATAATGGAATGAGGATAATGATAACAGTGTCAGCGATAATAATAACAAAAATACCGATAATATCATCAGAAATAAGGATAGCAATAATAGAATGAGGATAATAATAACAGTTATAGCATAATGAATAATAATATTAGGGATAATAATAATAGTAATAACGACAATGTCAATAGTAATAAAGATAGTAATAATGGAATGACGATAATCATTCCAGACTCAGCGATAATAATAAGAGAAATAACGATAATATCAACAGAAATGAGGATAGTAATAATAAAATGAGGATAATAATAACAGTTATAGCGATATGAATAATTGTAGCGCGGATAATAATAATAGTAATATCGACAATATCAATAGTAATAAAGATAGTTATAATGGAATGAGGATAATGATAACAGTGTCAGCGGGAATAATACCAAAAATACCGATAATATCAACAGAAATAAGGATAGCAATAATAGAATGAGGATAATAATAACAGTTATAGCGATATAAATAATAGTAGCGGGGATAATAATAATAATAGTAATAACGACTATATCAATAGTAATAAAGATAGGAATAATGGAATGAGGATAATCATAACAGGCTCAGCAATAATAATAAGAGAAATAACGATAGTATCAACAGAAATAAGGATAGTAATAATAGAATGAAGATAATAATAACAGTTATAGCGATATGAATAATAGTAGCGGGGATAATAATAATAGTAATGAGGACAATGTCAATAGTAATAAAGATAGTAATAATGGAATGGTGATAATCATAACAGGCTCAGCGATAATAATAAGAGAAACAACGATAATATCAACAGAAATAATGATAGTAATAATAGAATGAGGATAATAATAACAGTTATAGCGATATGAATAATAGTAGCGGGGATAATAATAATAGTAATGACGACAATGTCAATAGTAATAAAGATAGTAATAATGGAATGGCGATAGTCATAACAGGGTCAGCGATAATAATAAGAGAAACAACGATAATATCAACAGAAATAATGATAGTAATAATAGAATGAGGATAATAATAACAGTTATAGCCATATGAATAATAGTAGTAGGAATAATAAAAATAGCAATAACGACAATATCAATAGTAATAAAGACAGTTATAATGGAATGAGGATAATGATAACTGTGTCAGCGATAATAATAACAAAAATACCGATAATATCAACAGAAATAAGGATAGCAATAATAGAATGAGGATAATAATAACAGTTATAGCATAATGAATAATAATATTAGGGATAATAGTAATAGTAATAACGACAATGTCAATAGTAATAAAGATAGTAATAATGGAATGAGGATAATAATAACAGTTATAGCATAATGAATAATAGTAGTAGGGATAATAATAATAGTAATAACGACAATATAAATAATAATAAAGATAGTAATAATGGAATGACGATAATCATAACAGGCTCAGCGATAATAATAAGAGAAATAACGATAATATCAACAGAAATAAGGATAGTAATAATAGAATGAGGATAATAATAACAGTTATAGCGATATGAATAATAGTAGCGGGGATAATAATAATAGTAATAACGACAATATCAATAGTAATAAAGATAGTAATAATAGAATGAGGATAATCATAACAGTTACACCCATATGAATAATAGTAGCAAGGATAATAATAATAGTAATAACAACAATATCAATAGTAATAAAGATAGTAATAATGGAATGAGGATAATGATAACAGTGTCAGCGGGAATAATACCAAAAATACCGATAATATCAACAGAAATAATGATAGCAATAATAGAATGAGGATAATAATAACAGTTATAGCGATATGAATAATAGTAGCGGGGATAATAATAATAGTAATAACGACTATATCAATAGTAATAAAGATAGTAATAATGGAATGAGGATAATCATAACAGGCTCAGCAATAATAATAAGAGAAATAACGAGAATATCAACAGAAATAAGGGTAGTAATAATAGAATGAAGATAATAATAACAGTTATAGCGATATGAATAATAGTAGCGGGGATAATAATAATAGTAATAACGACAATGTCAATAGTAATAATGATAGTAATAATGGAATGAGGATAACCATAACAGGCTCAGCGATAATAATAAGAGAAATAACGATAATATCAACAGAAATAAGGACAGTAATAATAGAATGAGGATAATAATAACAGTTATAGCCAGATGAATAATAGTAGTAGGGATAATAATAATAATAATAACGACAACATCAATAGTAATAAAGATAGTAATAATGGAATGAGGATAATCATAACAGGCACAGCGATAATAATAAGAGAAATAACGATAATATCAACGGAAATATGGATAGTAATAATAGAATGAGGATAATAATAACAGTTATAGCGATAGGAATAATAGTAGCGGGTATAATAATAATAGTAATAACGACAATATCAATAGTAATAAAGATAGTAATAATAGAATGAGGATAATCATAACAGTTATACCCATATGAATAATAGTAGCAAGGATAATAATAATAGTAATAACAACAATATCAATAGTAATAAAGATAGTAATAATGGAATGAGGATAATGATAACAGTGTCAGCGATAATAATAACAAAAATACCGATAATATCATCAGAAATAAGGATAGCAATAATAGAATGAGGATAATAATAACAGTTATAGCATAATGAATAATAATATTAGGGATAATAATAATAGTAATAACGACAATGTCAATAGTAATAAAGATAGTAATAATGGAATGACGATAATCATTCCAGACTCAGCGATAATAATAAGAGAAATAACGATAATATCAACAGAAATGAGGATAGTAATAATAAAATGAGGATAATAATAACAGTTATAGCGATATGAATAATTGTAGCGCGGATAATAATAATAGTAATATCGACAATATCAATAGTAATAAAGATAGTTATAATGGAATGAGGATAATGATAACAGTGTCAGCGGGAATAATACCAAAAATACCGATAATATCAACAGAAATAAGGATAGCAATAATAGAATGAGGATAATAATAACAGTTATAGCGATATAAATAATAGTAGCGGGGATAATAATAATAATAGTAATAACGACTATATCAATAGTAATAAAGATAGGAATAATGGAATGAGGATAATCATAACAGGCTCAGCAATAATAATAAGAGAAATAACGATAGTATCAACAGAAATAAGGATAGTAATAATAGAATGAAGATAATAATAACAGTTATAGCGATATGAATAATAGTAGCGGGGATAATAATAATAGTAATGAGGACAATGTCAATAGTAATAAAGATAGTAATAATGGAATGGTGATAATCATAACAGGCTCAGCGATAATAATAAGAGAAACAACGATAATATCAACAGAAATAATGATAGTAATAATAGAATGAGGATAATAATAACAGTTATAGCGATATGAATAATAGTAGCGGGGATAATAATAATAGTAATGACGACAATGTCAATAGTAATAAAGATAGTAATAATGGAATGGCGATAGTCATAACAGGGTCAGCGATAATAATAAGAGAAACAACGATAATATCAACAGAAACAATGATAGTAATAATACAATGAGGATAATAATAACAGTTATAGCCATATGAATAATAGTAGTAGGAATAATAAAAATAGCAATAACGACAATGTCTATAGTAATAAAGACAGTTATAATGGAATGAGGATAATGATAACTGTGTCAACGATAATAATAACAAAAATACCGATAATATCAACAGAAATAAGGATAGCAATAATAGAATGAGGATAATAATAACAGTTATAGCATAATGAATAATAATATTAGGGATAATAGTAATAGTAATAACGACAATGTCAATAGTAATAAAGATAGTAATAATGGAATGAGGATAATAATAACAGTTATAGCATAATGAATAATAGTAGTAGGGATAATAATAATAGTAATAACGACAATATAAATAATAATAAAGATAGTAATAATGGAATGACGATAATCATAACAGGCTCAGCGATAATAATAAGAGAAATAACGATAATATCAACAGAAATAAGGATAGTAATAATAGAATGAGGATAATAATAACAGTTATAGCGATATGAATAATAGTAGCGGGGATAATAATAATAGTAATAACGACAATATCAATAGTAATAAAGATAGTAATAATAGAATGAGGATAATCATAACAGTAACACCCATATGAATAATAGTAGCAAGGATAATAATAATAGTAATAACAACAATATCAATAGTAATGAAGATAGTAATAATGGAATGAGGATAATGATAACAGTGTCAGCGGGAATAATACCAAAAATACCGATAATATCAACAGAAATAAGGATAGCAATAATAGAATGAGGATAATAATAACAGTTATAGCGATATGAATAATAGTAGCGGGGATAATAATAATAGTAATAACGACTATATCAATAGTAATAAAGATAGTAATAATGGAATGAGGATAATCATAACAGGCTCAGCAATAATAATAAGAGAAATAACGAGAATATCAACAGAAATAAGGGTAGTAATAATAGAACGAAGATAATAATAACAGTTATAGCGATATGAATAATAGTAGCGGGGATAATAATAATAGTAATAATGACAATGTCAATAGTAATAATGATATTAATAATGGAATGAGGATAACCATAACAGGCTCAGCGATAATAATAAGAGAAATAACGATAATATCAACAGAAATAAGGACAGTAATAATAGAATGAGGATAATAATAACAGTTATAGCCAGATGAATAATAGTAGTAGGGATAATAATAATAATAATAACGACAACATCAATAGTAATAAAGATAGTAATAATGGAATGAGGATAATCATAACAGGCACAGCGATAATAATAAGAGAAATAATGATAATATCAACGGAAATATGGATAGTAATAATAGAATGAGGATAATAATAACAGTTATAGCGATTTGAATAATAGTAGCGGGGATAATAATAATAGTAATAACGACAATATCAATAGTAATAAAGATAGTAATAATAGAATGAGGATAATCATAACAGTTATACCCATATGAATAATAGTAGCAAGGATAATAATAATAGTAATAACAACAATATCAATAGTAATAAAGATAGTAATAATGGAATGAGGATAATGATAACAGTGTCAGCGGGAATAATACCAAAAATACCAATAATATCAACAGAAATAAGGTTAGCAATAATAGAATGAGGATAATGATAACAGTGTGAGCGATAATAATAACAAAAATACCGATGATATCAACAGAAATAAGGATAGCAATAATAGAATGAGGATAATAATAACAGTTATAGCGATATGAATAATAGTAGCGGGGATAATAATAATAGTAATGACGACAATGTCAATAGTAATAAAGATAGTAATAATGGAATGGCGATAGTCATAACAAGATCAGCGATAATAATAAGAGAAACAACGATAATATCAACAGAAATAATGATAGTAATAATAGAATGAGGATAATAATAACAGTTATAGCCATATGAATAATAGTAGTAGGAATAATAAAAATAGCAATAACGACAATGTCTATAGTAATAAAGACAGTTATAATGGAATGAGGATAATGATAACTGTGTCAACGATAATAATAACAAAAATACCGATAATATCAACAGAAATAAGGATAGCAATAATAGAATGAGGATAATAATAACAGTTATAGCATAATGAATAATAATATTAGGGATAATAGTAATAATAATAACGACAACATCAATAGTAATAAAGATAGTAATAATAGAATGAGGATAATCATAACAGTTACACCCATATGAATAATAGTAGCAAGGATAATAATAATAGTAATAACAACAATATCAATAGTAATAAAGATAGTAATAATGGAATGAGGATAATGATAACAGTGTCAGCGGGAATAATACCAAAAATACCGATAATATCAACAGAAATAAGGATAGCAATAATAGAATGAGGATAATAATAACAGTTATAGCGATATGTATAATAGTAGCGGGGATAATAATAATAGTAATAACGACTATATCAATAGTAATAAAGATAGTAATAATGGAATGAGGATAATCATAACAGGCTCAGCAATAATAATAAGAGAAATAACGAGAATATCAACAGAAATAAGGGTAGTAATAATAGAATGAAGATAATAATAACAGTTATAGCGATATGAATAATAGTAGCGGGGATAATAATAATAGTAATAACGACAATGTCAATAGTAATAATGATAGTAATAATGGAATGAGGATAATCATAAGAGAAATAACGATAATATCAACAGAAATAAGGACAGTAATAATAGAATGAGGATAATAATAACAGTTATAGCCAGATGGATAATAGTAGTAGGGATAATAATAATAATAATAACGACAACATCAATAGTAATAAAGATAGTAATAATGGAATGAGGATAATCATAACAGGCACAGCGATAATAATAAGAGAAATAACGATAATATCAACGGAAATATGGATAGTAATAATAGAATGAGGATAATAATAACAGTTATAGCGATATGAATAATAGTAGCGGGGATAATAATAATAGTAATAACGACAATATCAATAGTAATAAAGATAGTAATAATAGAATGAGGATAATCATAACAGTTATACCCATATGAATAATAGTAGCAAGGATAATAATAATAGTAATAACAACAATATCAATAGTAATAAAGATAGTAATAATGGAATGAGGATAATGATAACAGTGTCAGCGGGAATAATACCAAAAATACCGATAATATCAACAGAAATAAGATTAGCAATAATAGAATGAGGATAATAATAACAGTTATAGCGATATGAATAATAGTAGCGGGGATAATAATAATAGTAATAACGACTATATCAATAGTAATAAAGATAGTAATAATGGAATGACGATAATCATAACAGGCTCAGCGATAATAATAAGAGAAATAACGATAATATCAACAGAAATAAGGATAGTAATAATAGATTTGATATAATAATAACAGTTATAGCCATATGAATAATAGTAGTAGGAATAATAATAATAGTAATAACGATAATATCAATAGTAATAAAGATAGTTATAATGGAATGAGGATAATGATAAGAGTGTCAGCGATAATAATAACAAAAATACCGATAATATCAACAGAAATAAGGATAGCAATAATAGAATGAGGATAATAATAACAGTTACAGCCATATGAATTATAGTAGCAGGGATAATAATAATAATAATAACGACAATATCAATAGTAATAATGATAGTAATAATGGAATGAGGATAATCATAACAGGCTCAGCGATAATAATAAGAGAAATAACGATAATATCAACAGAAATAAGGACAGTAATAATAGAATGAGGATAATAATAACAGTTATAGCCATATGAATTATAGTAGCAGGGATAATAATAATAATAATAACGACAATATCAATAGTAATAATGATAGTAATAATGGAATGAGGATAATCCTAACAGGCTCAGCGATAATAATAAGAGAAATAACGATAATATCAACAGAAATAAGGACAGTAATAATAGAATGAGGATAATAATAACAGTTATAGCCAGATGAATAATAGTAGTAGGGATAATAATAATAATAATAACGACAATATCAATTGTAATAAAGATAGTAATAATGGAATGAGGATAATCATAACAGGCACAGCGATATCAATAAGAGAAATAACGATAATATCAACGGAAATATGGATAGTAATAATAGAATGAGGATAATAATAACAGTTATAGCGATATGAATAATAGTAGCGGGGATAATAATAATAGTAATACCGACAATATCAATAGTAATAAAGATAGTTATAATGGAATGAGGATAATGATAACAGTGTGAGCGATAATAATAACAAAAATACGGATAATATCAACAGAAATAAGGATAGCAATAATAGAATGAGGATAATAATAACAGTTATAGCGATATGAATAATAGTAGCGGGGATAATAATAATAGTAATAACGACAATATCAATAGTAATAATGATAGTAATAATGGAATGAGGATAATCATAACAGGCTCAGCGATACTAATAAGAGAAATAACGATAATATCAACAGAAATAAGGGCAGTAATAATAGAATGAGGATAATAATAACAGTTATAGCCAGATGAATAATAGTAGTAGGGATAATAATAATAATAATAACGACAATATCAATTGTAATAAAGATAGTAATAATGGAATGAGGATAATCATAACAGGCACAGCGATAATAATAAGAGAAATAACGATAATATCAACGGAAATATGGATAGTAATAATAGAATGAGGATAATAATAACAGTTATAGCGATATGAATAATAGTAGCAAGGATAATAATAATAGTAATAACAACAATATCAATAGTAATAAAGATAGTAATAATGGAATGAGGATAATGATAACAGTGTCAGCGGGAATAATACCAAAAATACCGATAATATCAACAGAAATAAGGATAGCAATAATAGAATGAGGATAATAATAACAGTTATAGCGATATGTATAATAGTAGCGGGGATAATAATAATAGTAATAACGACTATATCAATAGTAATAAAGATAGTAATAATGGAATGAGGATAATCATAACAGGCTCAGCAATAATAATAAGAGAAATAACGAGAATATCAACAGAAATAAGGGTAGTAATAATAGAATGAAGATAATAATAACAGTTATAGCGATATGAATAATAGTAGCGGGGATAATAATAATAGTAATAACGACAATGTCAATAGTAATAATGATAGTAATAATGGAATGAGGATAATCATAAGAGAAATAACGATAATATCAACAGAAATAAGGACAGTAATAATAGAATGAGGATAATAATAACAGTTATAGCCAGATGAATAATAGTAGTAGGGATAATAATAATAATAATAACGACAACATCAATAGTAATAAAGATAGTAATAATGGAATGAGGATAATCATAACAGGCACAGCGATAATAATAAGAGAAATAACGATAATATCAACGGAAATATGGATAGTAATAATAGAATGAGGATAATAATAACAGTTATAGCGATATGAATAATAGTAGCGGGGATAATAATAATAGTAATAACGACAATATCAATAGTAATAAAGATAGTAATAATAGAATGAGGATAATCATAACAGTTATACCCATATGAATAATAGTAGCAAGGATAATAATAATAGTAATAACAACAATATCAATAGTAATAAAGATAGTAATAATGGAATGAGGATAATGATAACAGTGTCAGCGGGAATAATACCAAAAATACCGATAATATCAACAGAAATAAGATTAGCAATAATAGAATGAGGATAATAATAACAGTTATAGCGATATGAATAATAGTAGCGGGGATAATAATAATAGTAATAACGACTATATCAATAGTAATAAAGATAGTAATAATGGAATGACGATAATCATAACAGGCTCAGCGATAATAATAAGAGAAATAACGATAATATCAACAGAAATAAGGATAGTAATAATAGATTTGATATAATAATAACAGTTATAGCCATATGAATAATAGTAGTAGGAATAATAATAATAGTAATAACGATAATATCAATAGTAATAAAGATAGTTATAATGGAATGAGGATAATGATAAGAGTGTCAGCGATAATAATAACAAAAATACCGATAATATCAACAGAAATAAGGATAGCAATAATAGAATGAGGATAATAATAACAGTTACAGCCATATGAATTATAGTAGCAGGGATAATAATAATAATAATAACGACAATATCAATAGTAATAATGATAGTAATAATGGAATGAGGATAATCATAACAGGCTCAGCGATAATAATAAGAGAAATAACGATAATATCAACAGAAATAAGGACAGTAATAATAGAATGAGGATAATAATAACAGTTATAGCCATATGAATTATAGTAGCAGGGATAATAATAATAATAATAACGACAATATCAATAGTAATAATGATAGTAATAATGGAATGAGGATAATCATAACAGGCTCAGCGATAATAATAAGAGAAATAACGATAATATCAACAGAAATAAGGACAGTAATAATAGAATGAGGATAATAATAACAGTTATAGCCAGATGAATAATAGTAGTAGGGATAATAATAATAATAATAACGACAATATCAATTGTAATAAAGATAGTAATAATGGAATGAGGATAATCATAACAGGCACAGCGATATCAATAAGAGAAATAACGATAATATCAACGGAAATATGGATAGTAATAATAGAATGAGGATAATAATAACAGTTATAGCGATATGAATAATAGTAGCGGGGATAATAATAATAGTAATACCGACAATATCAATAGTAATAAAGATAGTTATAATGGAATGAGGATAATGATAACAGTGTGAGCGATAATAATAACAAAAATACGGATAATATCAACAGAAATAAGGATAGCAATAATAGAATGAGGATAATAATAACAGTTATAGCGATATGAATAATAGTAGCGGGGATAATAATAATAGTAATAACGACAATATCAATAGTAATAATGATAGTAATAATGGAATGAGGATAATCATAACAGGCTCAGCGATACTAATAAGAGAAATAACGATAATATCAACAGAAATAAGGGCAGTAATAATAGAATGAGGATAATAATAACAGTTATAGCCAGATGAATAATAGTAGTAGGGATAATAATAATAATAATAACGACAATATCAATTGTAATAAAGATAGTAATAATGGAATGAGGATAATCATAACAGGCACAGCGATAATAATAAGAGAAATAACGATAATATCAACGGAAATATGGATAGTAATAATAGAATGAGGATAATAATAACAGTTATAGCGATATGAATAATAGTAGCAGGGATAATAATAATAGTAATAACGACAATATCAATAGTAATAAAGATAGTTATAATGGAATGAGGATAATGATAACAGTGTGAGCGATAATAATAACAAAAATACGGATAATATCAACAGAAATAAGGATAGCAATAATAGAATGAGGATAATAATAACAGTTATAGCGATATGAATAATAGTAGCGGGGATAATAATAATAGTAATAACGACAATATCAATAGTAATAATGATAGTAATAATGGAATGAGGATAATCATAACAGGCTCAGCAATAATAATAAGAGAAATAACGATAGTTTCAACAGAAATAAGGATAGTAATAATAGAATGAAGATAATAATAACAGTTATAGCGATATGAATAATAGTAGCGCGGATAATAATAGTAGTAATAACGACAATATCAATAGTAATAAAGATAGTTATAATGGAATGAGGATAATGATAACAGTGTGAGCGATAATAATAACAAAAATGCCGATAGTATCAACAGCAATAAGGATAGTAATAATAAAATGAGGATAATAATAACAGTTATAGCGATATGAATAATAGTAGCGCGGATAATAATAATAGTAATAACGACAATATCAATAGTAATAAAGGTAGTAGTAATGGAAGGACGATAATCATAACAGGCTCAGCGATAATAATAAGAGAAATAACGATAATATCAACAGAAATAAGGATAGTAATAATAAAATGTGGATAATAATAACAGTTATAGCGATATGAATAATTGTAGCGCGGATAATAATAATAGTAATAACGACAATATCAATAGTAATAAAGATAGTTATAATGGAATGAGGATAATGATAACAGTGTGAGCGATAATAATAACAAAAATACGGATAATATCAACAGAAATAAGGATAGCAATAATAGAATGAGGATAATAATAACAGTTATAGCGATATGAATAATAGTAGCGGGGACAATAATAATAGTAATAACGACAATATCAATAGTAATAATGATAGTAATAATGGAATGAGGATAATCATAACAGGCTCAGCAATAATAATAAGAGAAATAACGATAGTTTCAACAGAAATAAGGATAGTAATAATAGAATGAAGATAATAATAACAGTTACAGCGATATGAATAATAGTCGCGCGGATAATAATAGTAGTAATAACGACAATATCAATAGTAATAAAGTGTTATATCCTACTCCTCCCGTCATCATTATTGTTATTATTATAATTACAATTATTATTATTATTATTATTATTATTATTAGTACTACTATTATTATTGTAATCGTCTCATTATAATCAAACAGCATAAGTGTAACCTTATAATAAGAATATGCAAGAACAGCACAATTCCATTCCCACAGTCCGACTGTCCTTTCCTGCTTACCTACCAGAAATCTCCCTCCCCTTCAGGCCAGAACTCCTAACCCTGATGTTTTCCTTATCAAGCGAGTATGAAGAGGCGACACTCTCGTAAAGCACTCCAATAGAGACAGTTCACTAAATATACGATTTTATACAATTTGAAACTGCGTGAATTAAGTTGATCTCCTCCGCACTTCCTTAAAATTGGGACTAGGACCCAAATTTTCCTTGCGATTGTTATTCCGCCCGCTACATCGGCGGGGACATAACAAAAGATAGTTATAATGGAATGAGGATAATGATAACAGTGTGAGCGATAATAATAACAAAAATGCCGATAATATCAACAGAAATAAGGATAGCAATAATAGAATGAGGATAATAATAACAGTTATAGCGATATGAATAAGAGTAGCGGGGATAATAATAATAGTAATAACGACTATATCAATAGTAATAAAGATAGTAATAATGGAATGAGGATAATCATAACAGGCTCAGCGATAATAATAGGAGAAATAACGATAATATCAACAGAAATATGGGTAGTAATAATAGAATGAGGATGATAATAACAGTTATAGCGATATGAATAATAGTAGCGGGCATAATAATAATAGTAATAACGACAATATCAATAGTAATAAAGATAGTAATAATAGAATGAGGATAATCATAACAGGCTCAGCGATAATAATAAGAGAAATAACGGTAATATCAACAGAAATAAGGATAGTAATAATAGAATGAGGATAATAATAACAGTTATAGCCATATGAATAATAGTAGTAGGGATATTAATAATAGTAATAACGACAATATCAATAGTAATAAAGATAGTAATAATGGAATTAGGATAATGATAACAGTGTGAGCGATAATAATCACAAAAATACCGATAATATCAACAAAAATAAGGATAGAAGTAATAGAATGAGGATAATAATAACAATTATAGCGATGTGAATAATAGTAGCGGGGATAATAATAATAGTAATAACGACAATATCAGAAGTAATAAAGATAGTAATAATGGAATGAGGATAATCATAACAGGCTCGGCGATAATAATAAGAGAAATAACGTTAATATCAACAGAAATAAGGATAATAATAATAGAATGAGGATAATAATAACAGTTATAGCGATATGAATAATAGTAGCGGGGATAATAATAATAGTAATAACGACAATATCAATAGTAATAAAGATAGTAACAATGGAATTAGGATAATCATAACAGGCTCAGCGATAATAATAAGAGAAATAACGGTAATATCAACAGAAATAAGGATAGTAATAATAGAATGAGGATAATAATAACAGTTATAGCCATATAAATAATAGTAGTAGGGATATTAATAATAGTAATAACGACAATATCAATAGTAATAAAGATAGTAATAATGGAATGAGGATAATCACAACAGGCCCAGCGATAATAATAAGAGAAATAACGATAATATCAACAGAAATAAGGATAGTAATAATAGAATGAGGATAATAATAACAGTTATAGCCATATGAATAATAGTAGCAGGGATAATAATAATAGTAATAACAACACTATCAATAGTAATAAAGTTAGTAATAATGGAATTAGGATAATCATAACAGGCTCAGCGATAATAATAAGAGAAATAACGATAATATCAACAGAAATAAGGATAGTACTAATAAAATGAGGATAATAATAACAGTTATAGCGATATGAATATTAGTAGCGCGGATAATAATAATAGTAATAACGACAATATCAATAGTAATAAAGATCGTAATAATGGAATTAGGATAATCATAACAGGCTCAGCGATAATAATAAGAGAAATAACGATAATGCCAACAGAAATAAGGATAGCAGTAATAGAATGAGGATAATAATAACAGTTACAGCCTTATGAATGATAGTAGTAGGGATAATAATAATAGTAATAACGACAATATCAATTGTAATAAAGATAGTAATAATTGAATGACGATAATCATAACAGGCTCAGCGATGATAATAAGAGAAGTAAAGATAATATCAACAGAAATAAGGATAGTAATAATAGAATGAGGATAATAATAACAGTTATAGCCATATAAATAATAGTAGTAGGGATATTAATAATAGTAATAACGACAATATCAATAGTAATAAAGATAGTAATAATGGTATTAGCATAATGATAACAGTGTCAGCGATAATAATCACAAAAATACCGATAATATCAAAAAAAAAAAAGGATAGAAGTAATAGAATGAGGATAATAATAACAGTTATAGCGATGTGAATAATAGTAGCGGGGATAATAATAATAGTAATAACGACAATATCAATTGTAATAAAGATAGTAATAATTGAATGACGATAATCATAACAGGCTCAGCAATAATAATAAGAGAAATAACGAGAATATCAACAGAAATAAGGGTAGTAATAATAGAATGAAGATAATAATAACAGTTATAGCGATATGAATAATAGTAGCGGGGATAATAATAATAGTAATAACGACAATGTCAATAGTAATAATGATAGTAATAATGGAATGAGGATAATCATAAGAGAAATAACGATAATATCAACAGAAATAAGGACAGTAATAATAGAATGAGGATAATAATAACAGTTATAGCCAGATGAATAATAGTAGTAGGGATAATAATAATAATAATAACGACAACATCAATAGTAATAAAGATAGTAATAATGGAATGAGGATAATCATAACAGGCACAGCGATAATAATAAGAGAAATAACGATAATATCAACGGAAATATGGATAGTAATAATAGAATGAGGATAATAATAACAGTTATAGCGATATGAATAATAGCAGCGGGGATAATAATAATAGTAATAACGACAATATCAATAGTAATAAAGATAGTAATAATAGAATGAGGATAATCATAACAGTTATACCCATATGAATAATAGTAGCAAGGATAATAATAATAGTAATAACAACAATATCAATAGTAATAAAGATAGTAATAATGGAATGAGGATAATGATAACAGTGTCAGCGGGAATAATACCAAAAATACCGATAATATCAACAGAAATAGGATTAGCAATAATAGAATGAGGATAATAATAACAGTTATAGCGATATGAATAATAGTAGCGGGGATAATAATAATAGTAATAACGACTATATCAATAGTAATAAAGATAGTAATAATGGAATGACGATAATCATAACAGGCTCAGCGATAATAATAAGAGAAATAACGATAATATCAACAGAAATAAGGATAGTAATAATAGATTTGATATAATAATAACAGTTATAGCCATATGAATAATAGTAGTAGGAATAATAATAATAGTAATAACGATAATATCAATAGTAATAAAGATAGTTATAATGGAATGAGGATAATGATAAGAGTGTCAGCGATAATAATAACAAAAATACCGATAATATCAACAGAAATAAGGATAGCAATAATAGAATGAGGATAATAATAACAGTTACAGCCATATGAATTATAGTAGCAGGGATAATAATAATAATAATAACGACAATATCAATAGTAATAATGATAGTAATAATGGAATGAGGATAATCATAACAGGCTCAGCGATAATAATAAGAGAAATAACGATAATATCAACAGAAATAAGGACAGTAATAATAGAATGAGGATAATAATAACAGTTATAGCCATATGAATTATAGTAGCAGGGATAATAATAATAATAATAACGACAATATCAATAGTAATAATGATAGTAATAATGGAATGAGGATAATCATAACAGGCTCAGCGATAATAATAAGAGAAATAACGATAATATCAACAGAAATAAGGACAGTAATAATAGAATGAGGATAATAATAACAGTTATAGCCAGATGAATAATAGTAGTGGGGATAATAATAATAATAATAACGACAATATCAATTGTAATAAAGATAGTAATAATGGAATGAGGATAATCATAACAGGCACAGCGATATCAATAAGAGAAATAACGATAATATCAACGGAAATATGGATAGTAATAATAGAATGAGGATAATAATAACAGTTATAGCGATATGAATAATAGTAGCGGGGATAATAATAATAGTAATACCGACAATATCAATAGTAATAAAGATAGTTATAATGGAATGAGGATAATGATAACAGTGTGAGCGATAATAATAACAAAAATACGGATAATATCAACAGAAATAAGGATAGCAATAATAGAATGAGGATAATAATAACAGTTATAGCGATATGAATAATAGTAGCGGGGATAATAATAATAGTAATAACGACAATATCAATAGTAATAATGATAGTAATAATGGAATGAGGATAATCATAACAGGCTCAGCGATACTAATAAGAGAAATAACGATAATATCAACAGAAATAAGGGCAGTAATAATAGAATGAGGATAATAATAACAGTTATAGCCAGATGAATAATAGTAGTAGGGATAATAATAATAATAATAACGACAATATCAATTGTAATAAAGATAGTAATAATGGAATGAGGATAATCATAACAGGCACAGCGATAATAATAAGAGAAATAACGATAATATCAACGGAAATATGGATAGTAATAATAGAATGAGGATAATAATAACAGTTATAGCGATATGAATAATAGTAGCAGGGATAATAATAATAGTAATAACGACAATATCAATAGTAATAAAGATAGTTATAATGGAATGAGGATAATGATAACAGTGTGAGCGATAATAATAACAAAAATACGGATAATATCAACAGAAATAAGGATAGCAATAATAGAATGAGGATAATAATAACAGTTATAGCGATATGAATAATAGTAGCGGGGATAATAATAATAGTAATAACGACAATATCAATAGTAATAATGATAGTAATAATGGAATGAGGATAATCATAACAGGCTCAGCAATAATAATAAGAGAAATAACGATAGTTTCAACAGAAATAAGGATAGTAATAATAGAATGAAGATAATAATAACAGTTATAGCGATATGAATAATAGTAGCGCGGATAATAATAGTAGTAATAACGACAATATCAATAGTAATAAAGATAGTTATAATGGAATGAGGATAATGATAACAGTGTGAGCGATAATAATAACAAAAATGCCGATAGTATCAACAGCAATAAGGATAGTAATAATAAAATGAGGATAATAATAACAGTTATAGCGATATGAATAATAGTAGCGCGGAAAATAATAATAGTAATAACGACAATATCAATAGTAATAAAGGTAGTAGTAATGGAAGGACGATAATCATAACAGGCTCAGCGATATTAATAAGAGAAATAACGATAATATCAACAGAAATAAGGATAGTAATAATAAAATGTGGATAATAATAACAGTTATAGCGATATGAATAATTGTAGCGCGGATAATAATAATAGTAATAACGACAATATCAATAGTAATAAAGATAGTTATAATGGAATGAGGATAATGATAACAGTGTGAGCGATAATAATAACAAAAATACGGATAATATCAACAGCAATAAGGATAGCAATAATAGAATGAGGATAATAATAACAGTTATAGCGATATGAATAATAGTAGCGGGGACAATAATAATAGTAATAACGACAATATCAATAGTAATAATGATAGTAATAATGGAATGAGGATAATCATAACAGGCTCAGCAATAATAATAAGAGAAATAACGATAGTTTCAACAGAAATAAGGATAGTAATAATAGAATGAAGATAATAATAACAGTTACAGCGATATGAATAATAGTCGCGCGGATAATAATAGTAGTAATAACGACAATATCAATAGTAATAAAGTGTTATATCCTACTCCTCCCGTCATCATTATTGTTATTATTATAATTACAATTATTATTATTATTATTATTATTATTATTAGTACTACTATTATTATTGTAATCGTCTCATTATAATCAAACAGCATAAGTGTAACCTTATAATAAGAATATGCAAGAACAGCACAATTCCATTCCCACAGTCCGACTGTCCTTTCCTGCTTACCTACCAGAAATCTCCCTCCCCTTCAGGCCAGAACTCCTAACCCTGATGTTTTCCTTATCAAGCGAGTATGAAGAGGCGACACTCTCGTAAAGCACTCCAATAGAGACAGTTCACTAAATATACGATTTTATACAATTTGAAACTGCGTGAATTAAGTTGATCTCCTCCGCACTTCCTTAAAATTGGGACTAGGACCCAAATTTTCCTTGCGATTGTTATTCCGCCCGCTACATCGGCGGGGACATAACATATTTGGTGGCAGCGGTGTTGGGCGTCCCAAGTGCGAAGCAACTATTTCATCATCCGAAACGACCAGCATTCATAACGGGATCATCACCATTTATCGGCTGGTCATCCCTACAACGATTCGGAATCAAAGGAGTCACCGTCTGGAAGACGCAAAGCAGTCTCTGTATCGCCGCCTGGACATCGACCTGCACGAGTCAACCAACCAGCCGCCGCGCGATCAAGCAAAACCACAGCGTTCTTCCACGACATGGTCACTCTAATATTCTACATTACTCTGTAAGTTTGCTATAAGAATTGACAATCATCTTATATAAACATTTAAGCGCGAATCCGAAATATTCAATCACACTATCAAAATGCCAAATACCGACGAATTAGCGGAACGATTATCCAATAGGCTAACATTTAGTGATAACGCGACATCGAGCAGAAATAGTGTACCGGCAACAGCCGATAATTTCTATAGCGTAAAGGAAGCCGCGGAATGTATACCGGTTTTCGATGGTTATAATATTCCACCTAGTTCATTTATTCGTGCCTGCGAATCGGCCAACAGCCTAATCCGACCGTCAGACTCGGCATTTTTAGCGCGTGTAGTTAGAACCAAAATTCGCGGAGATGCTGATATTGCCTTGGGCTATCTGCCGTCTGACAATCTGCGCAATATGTTACTTGAAATAAAACGCGTGTACGTTCCAAGACAAAGCCAGTCTAAATGGCAAACCGAGTTAGCATTTGCAAGACAAGAAACGTGGGAGTCGCCCTTAGATTTCGGTAGACGAATCGAGAATATACAAAACCGAGCAAAAGAAGCTATTCGCGAAATCAATTCCCCCGATATAGCACGAGGTATGATATGCGGTCTCGAACAAAGCGCTCTGCAAAGTTTCATATCCGGCTTAAGGAGTACCGAATTAGAAAATAAAGTCGGATTTACATCACCCGCAAATCTAAAAGAGGCAATAGAAAATGCATGCGTTGCCTGGGAGCATGTAAAAAATAGACAAGCTAGATTTATGGCCCCACCTACATCATACGCGGCACGACTAGTCGATTGTCAATATTGCGGTAGATCAGACCACGAGTATCATACTTGCCCATACAGAAGAACATTCCTCAATCAAGCTGCCTTAGACACCCACGAACCAACCTATCACACTCCCATCCCGACTTCATCGAACACACAATTTCCGCAACGACAGAACATATATTCGTATCCTAAGCAAACAGTCCCGCCCCAATCACTCCCACCACAATTTTACAATTATCAGGCACGACCCGTTAAAAATAATGTTTATAGACAGGCTTCACAACCCATAAAAAATTGTATTTACTGTAAACGAAGCGGTCATGTGGTTGAAGAATGTCGAACACTAGAAAGGAATAAAAAATTTTGTACTCATTGCAGAATTAAAGGTCATACGACGGATGAATGTCGATCAAAAAATAATTTACGTCACGCACCAGTTCGTAGTATCAGTAACGAATATTCGGAACATTTAAACGAAACAAGCGTTTCTCAGACGGGCGAGCTGTGAAACCCAGACTGACAAAATCGCCCCTATCAACGTCCTTCAAAGCGCGCATTTACTCGGTCCGGGCATATAATGATAACACACCAACGATACTTTTAGAATCTAAACAGTTTCGCGAATCGCAGCAAGAATTCCTTATTGACTCGGGGTCATGTGTCAATCTAATTAAACGTAACGTAGTGACACCAGATACACCATGTAATACGCGAAATAAAATCAAACTAAGAGGAATAACAACGGAAACAACGGAAACTTTAGCGGAAATTACAATGATAATCAACGATAACTCACACACTTTTCATATCATACCTGATTCATTCCCAATTAATCAAAAGGGCATTTTGGGGACAGACTTTTTAAGCAAGGAAAAAGCAACACTTTCATTCTTATCACAATCATTAACCTTAAGCAATAATACAACTGTACCTTTCCATAATAGAAACATAGTTATCCCCAGTCGGACGGTTAAAGTTATCCCTGTGCGAATAGCAAACGCGGAAAAAATAGATATCGGAATTTTGGAAAAATTAAATTTAGGGGATAAGATATTCATTGGAGAATCTCTCGTCAAAAATACCAACGGAACAGCTTACGCTTATGCAGTTAACGCGAACGAAGTAGACGTAACTTTCCCAACACCATCAGCAATATTAACACACGTTGATGCGTCTGAATCCCAAGAAATTAGAAGCATCCCTACTGATAAGGCACGCAAAACGTTCCAGAGCATCAGCGAGTCGGAAAGGATGCAATCGAAAGTTCCCGCGAGTTACAGTTGCAACGATCCGGTATCAGTCCACCTTGCACATCCAGTACCAAGCACATGTATAGATAACGGTCGGCACGTGGCCCGTCTACAATATCAACCTAACGAGATTACGAATACTTCTCGCGGATCATCCGTCGACACGAGGAACATAGCTGCAAATCCCAGAAACTTATCACAAACAGAAAGAGTCACTCAACTGCACGCGACCCTAAGATTAGACCACTTAAATTCAGAGGAAAAAGAAAACATCTTACAACTAACACAAAAATATAACCACTTATTTTATTTACCAGGAGACAAACTTCCTGCAACTACATTAATAAAACACAGTATTCACACAACAGACGAAACACCAATCAATACTAAACAATATCGTCATCCACAGATACACAAAGACGAAATACAAAGACAAATAACAAAATTATTAAACGAAAATATCATACAACCGTCTTCTTCCCCCTATAATTCGCCAATTTGGGTAGTTCCGAAGAAACCGGATATCGAAGGGAACAAACAATGGAGAATGGTAGTGGACTTTCGTAAGTTGAATGAAAAAACCGTTGGGGATGCATACCCACTTCCAAATATCACAGATATCCTTGACCAACTCGGCAGTGCTAAATACTTTTCAACATTTGATTTAGCATCCGGGTTTCACCAGATACCCATGGATCCAAATCATGCACATAAGACAGCTTTTTCCACAACACATGGGCACTATCAGTACACGCGAATGCCTTTCGGGCTAAAAAACGCACCGGCGACATTTCAGAGGCTAATGAATCAAGTACTAATGGGATTAGACGTACTCGGATTTATCGACGACATAGTTATTTACGCACGATCTCTCGAAGAACATGACATAAAGTTTAGGAAACTTGCGGAACGCTTAGAAAACGCCGGACTCAAACTTCAACCAAACAAATGCGAGTTTTTAAGACGCGAGGTAGCCTATTTAGGACACAAAATTTCAGAAAATGGTGTACAGCCAAATCCCGAAAAAGTACGTGCCGTAAAAGAATTTCCCGTACCAAAAACCGAAAAGAACGTTAAAGAATTCTTAGGCCTTGTAGGTTACTATCGGCGATTTATACCAAATTTCGCGAAAATTGCAAAACCGTTAACTACCTTATTAAAAAAAAACGCTAAATTCCACTGGACTACTGAGCAACAGATAGCGTTCGAACAACTAAGAGACACGATATGCCAAGAACCACTTTTACAATACCCGGACCCTAAGAAACCATTCATTCTAACAACCGACGCATCAAAACATGCTCTGGGTGCAGTGTTAAGTCAAGGACCAATCGGCAAAGATTTACCCGTCGCATATGCCTCTCGCACTCTTAACAAAGCAGAAATAAACTATTCGGTCACAGAAAAGGAATTATTAGCTATCGTTTTCGCGGTAAAACACTTCAGACCATACCTGTACGGTAACACCTTTACATTAGTAACGGATCACAAACCACTTATATGGTTACAAAATGTCAGTGACCCATCGTCGCGATTACTACGCTGGCGGTTTATACTGGAAGAATATTCATATGACATCGTATACAAGCCCGGGAAAATTAATTTAAATGCAGACGCGCTCTCAAGAAATCCATACAATCCATTAACCATACTCCCTATTAATACCAAACGTCTTAGAACTACTACTTCGAGCACGAATACAGAAACTAAACACAATTACAACCTACGGGAAACTCCATATCGAAAAATACGCCAAGCTTCCAAAAAACAAAAAAAAAGCATACGATAGTCTAACGAAAAGACCACGGTACACATGTACGGATTCTTCGACGAAAAATACACACAAACATACGTATAATCTACGTAAGCGAACAAAAACGACACATCTATATCCTCGCAGAAAACGATCCTCAGACTCGGAATTATCAACTAATCCTCGATATAAAATTCCTCATTTAGACGCACTAACAAATACGGGAACGGATACGAACACAGACATAGACATAGATACGGATACAAATACAGATACTGACGATGAAACAGATATCGAAATTACGAACTCACACAAGAAACAGACAAATAGCACATACGAAACGATTACGATTGACAATACGAAATTACAACCAAAAGAAGATATAATTTCACCTCAAAACGTAGACTTTTATGAAATTTCTAAAAACAACAAACACGCAAACGACGAAGAAAGATTAAATACTGAAGAACCGATTTTAAATAACAACGAACCTACAGATATATCCACAGACGTACACAATGCGAACTTAAATAATAGCATCAGTGAGGATTCATTCGTACATGAAATTATTCAAACAAAAGCAGATGTACACTACCCCATCATTGATAACGACGAAAGGCTAAATGACACGTTAACTGCTGATCCTAGGACATTAATCGGACAAGAACAGAGTTGTAGGGATTACGCGGACTTTATTAGAAACTTTGCTAGTATAGCTACCACACCAAATGTTATAGTAACGAACGATACAATTTTTATGACTAACAGCGATTATGTACATTTTATATCGGCAGACGGCAAAAGCTCTACACCTACTGTAAAAACATTACTAGAGAAGGAATTGTTAAAGGAAAGCGATATCCAAAGTCAACCGCTCTCCATAGGAGAAGTAGTTTTAACAAAATCAAAAAATAAATACATCCTTAGTTTAGTAGTAAAGGACAGAGAACATGACACGCCAACACTAGAAAACCTATTTGAAACTTTAAATAATTTAAAACATGTCTGTATCAGGAAAAATATTAAATCCATCGCCGTCGCGGTAAAAGATGTAAGATTGAACCCATTCTACATGACACAAATACAAAACATGTTTCGTTATATATATAAAGATTGCGGGATAACTATAATGCTGTGTTTGGACAAAACAGTAACGCCTCATTTAGAAGACAGACTAGACATTATCCGCGAAAATCATGAATCTCCAATCGGAGGTCACAAAGGTATCGTTAAAACTTTTAATAGAATTCGCGAAAAATATTTTTGGCCCCGTATGAAAAAAGAAATCGAACAATTCATCAAGAAATGTAATAGTTGTCAAAGAAAGAAATTAGTTAGAATTAAAACCAAACAACCCATGGTTATCACAGATACACCAGTAGATGCATTCGAGAAGGTAGCCCTAGATATTGTGGGACCATTACCGACATCGAGAAACGGAAACAGATATATACTAACAGTACAATGTCATCTTACGAAATTTTGCGAAGCGTACGCACTTCCCGATATGACAGCACAAACTGTAGCAACGACTTTAGCAAAGGAATTCATAACTCGTTACGGCGCCCCTCGCTACATTTTAACAGATCAAGCTACTAATTTTATGAGTTCAACTATGAAACAATTAGCTAAATTATTTAAAATTAAACAGTTAAAAACCACTGCCTTTCATCCCCAAACGAACGGATCGTTAGAAAGAAGCCACGCAGTACTCATAGAATACTTAAAACACTATATCACAACGACCAGGGATTGGGACAGATGGATTAGGTTTGCCATATTCTCTTACAATACATCAATACACGTTAGCACAAAATATACGCCCCACGAATTAATTTTTGGAAAAAAAGCTCGCGTACCTTCTAGCTTTGATTACTTAGAGAAACATAACTTTACGTACGAAACATTTTTAGTAGACCTTACGACGCGATTAACAGAACTACGCAACCTTGCAACCGAAAACCTAAATAAAGCAAAACAAAATTCAAAGCTATACTATGATCGCAATGCCAACATACAAAAATTCGTACCAGGACAATCTGTTTATCTTCTAAACGAAAAAATAGGGAAACTAGATAATCAATACTCCGGTCCATACGTAATTAAAGATATTATTAATGATGTAAACGCTGTAATATACCTAACTCCAACAAGTACCAAGACGGTGCACACTAATAAACTTAAACACGCGTATGTTCCAGAGTCTCGTTACTGATGACACCAGCGCAAAGCAATTATTGACGCAATTTTTTTTTATTTTAGCTAAACAAGGCATGACTCATCCTAAAATAATCACCCCGATAGAACTTGCCGTTACAGTAAAAGAAATTCAAGCCTCAAATCCATCCAGAATTTTCCCAACTCCTTCAGAACCAAATTACATGGCAGAACTAATTAGAATTCCAAAAGTACAAGTGGCATATGCAAAAAGCCGACTTATTTATGTACTAGAAATCCCATTATTGACAATCAACATATTTAATTTATATAAATTAATACCAGTACTAATGGTACAAGAGCGTACTATGCGACACCATTGTAAATAGTAATAAGTACACACACACACCCGAAAACATTACACTGACACAAAGACACATGTATAAAAATTCGCGACAGCTAAACAGATGTACAAACCACAATACGCAACAAACATCATACAATCTATCGCAGAAAGATGCACACCCGTTAGGGTATACATCTTCCATTTTAAAGGGGGGGCGTGTTATATCCTACTCCTCCCGTCATCATTATTGTTATTATTATAATTACAATTATTATTATTATTATTTTCACCATTATTATTATCATCATTATTATTATTATTATTATTATTAGTACTACTATTATTATTGTAATCGTCTCATTATAATCAAACAGCATAAGTGTAACCTTATAATAAGAATATGCAAGAACAGCACAATTCCATTCCCACAGTCCGACTGTCCTTTCCTGCTTACCTACCAGAAATCTCCCTCCCCTTCAGGCCAGAACTCCTAACCCTGATGTTTTCCTTATCAAGCGAGTACGAAGAGGCGACACTCTCGTAAAGCACTCCAATAGAGACAGTTCACAAAATATACGATTTTATACAATTTGAAACTGCGTGAATTAAGTTGATCTCCTCCGCACTTCCTTAAAATTGGGACTACGACCCAAATTTTCCTTGCGATTGTTATTCCGCCCGCTACATCGGCGGGGACATAACACACCATTCCATTATTACTATCTTTATTACTATTGACATTGTCGTTATTACTATTATTATTATTCCTACTACTATTATTCATATGGCTATAACTGTTATTATTATCCTCATTCTATTATTACTATCCTTATTTCTGTTGATATTATCGTTATTTCTCTTATTATTATCGCTGAGCCTGTTATGATTATCCTTATTCCATTATTACTACCTTTATTACTATTGATATTGTCGTTATTACTATTACTATTATCCCCGCTACTATTATTCACATCGCTATAACTGTTATTATTATCCTCATTCTATTACTTCTATCCTTATTTTTGTTGATATTATCGGTATTTTTGTGATTATTATCGCTGACACTGTTATCATTATCCTAATTCCATTATTACTATCTTTATTACTATTGATATTGTCGCTATTACTATTATTAATATCCCTACTACTATTATTCATATGGCTATAACTGTTATTATTATCATCATTCTATTATTACTATCCTATTTCTGTTGATATTATCTTTATTTCTCTTATTATTATCGCTGAGCCTGTTATGATTATCCTAATTCCATTATTACTATCTTTATTACTATTGATATTGTCGTTATTATTATTACTATTATTCCTACTACTATTATTCATATGGCTATAACTGTTATTATTATCCTCATTCTATTATTACTATCTTTATTACTATTGATATTGTCGTTATTACTATTATTACTATCCGCGCTACTATTATTCATGTCGCTATAACTGTTATTATTATCCTCATTTTATTATTACTATCCTTATTTCTGTTGATATGATCGTTATTTCTCTTATTATTATCGCTGAGCCTGTTATGATTATCGTCATTCCACTATTACTCTTTTTATTACTATTGACATTGTCGTTATTGCTATTATTATTATTCCTACTATTATTATTCATTATGCTATAACTGCTATTATTATCCTCAATCTATTATTGCTATCCTTATTTCTTTTGATATTATCGGTATTTTTGGTATTATTCTCGCTGACCCTTTTATCATTCTCCTCATTCCATTATTACTATCTTTATTAGTATTGATATTGTCGTTATTACTATTATTATTATCCCTGCTACTATTATTCATATGGGTATAACTGTTATGATTATCCTCATTCTATTATTACTATCCTTATTTCTGTTGATATTATCGTTATTTCTCTTATTATTATCGCTGAGCCTGTTATGGTTATCCTCATTCCATTATTACTATCTTTATTACTATTGATATTGTCGTTATTATTATTATTATTATCCCCGCTACTATTATTCATATGACTATAACTGTTATTATTATCCTCATACTATTATTACTATCCTTATTTCCGTTGATATTATCGTTATTTCTCTTATTATTACCGCTGAGCCTGTTATGATTATCCTCATTCCATTATTACTATCTTTATTACTATTGATATTGTCGTTATTACTATTATTATTATCCCCGCTACTATTATTCGTACCGCTATAACTGTTATTATTATCCTCATTCTATTGTTACTATCCTTATTTATGTTGATATTATCGTTATTTCTCTTATCATTATCGCTGAGACTTTTATTATTATTAGCCTCATTACATTATTACTACCTTTATTACTATTGATATTGTCGTTATTACTATTATTATTATCCCCGCTACTACTATTCATATCGATATAACTGTTATTATTATCCTCATTCTATTTTTACTATCCTTATTTCAGTTGATATTATCGTTATTTCTCTTATTATTATGGCTGAGCCTGTTATGATTATCGCCATTCCATTATTACTATCTTTATTACTATTGACATTGTCGTTATTACTATTATTATTATCCCCGCTACTATTATTCGTACCGCTATAACTGTTATTATTATCCTCATTCTATTGTTACTATCCTTATTTCCATTGATATTATCGTTATTTCTCTTATCATTATCGCTGAGACTATTATTATTATCAGCCTCATTACATTATTACTACCTTTATTACTATTGATATTGTCGTTATTACTATTATTATTATCCCCGCTACAACTATTCATATCGATATAACTGTTATTATTATCCTCATTCTATTTTTACTATCCTTATTTCTGTTGATATTATCGTTATTTCTCTTATTATTATGGCTGAGCCTGTTATGATTATCGCCATTCCATTATTACTATCTTTACTACTATTGACATTGTCGTTATTACTATTATTATTATCCCTACTATTATTATTCATTATGCTATAACTGTTATTATTATCTCAATTCTATTATTACTACCCTTATTTCTGTCGATATTATCGTTATTTCTCTTATTATTATCGCTGAGCCTGTTATGATTATCGTCATTCCATTATTAGTCTTTTTATTGCTATTGACATTGTCGTTATTGCTATTATTATTATTCCTACTATTATTATTCATTATGCTATAACTGCTATTATTATCCTCAATCTATTATTGCTATCCTTATTTCTTTTGATATTATCGGTATTTTTGGTATTATTCTCGCTGACCCTTTTATCATTATCCTCATTCCATTATTACTATCTTTATTAGTATTGATATTGTCGTTATTACTATTATTATTATCCCTGCTACTATTATTCATATGGGTATAACTGTTATGATTATCCTCATTCTATTATTACTATCCTTATTTCCCTTGATATTATCGTTATTTCTCTTATTATTATCGCTGAGCCTGTTATGATTATCGTCCTTCCATTATTACTATCTTTATTACTATTGATATTGTCGTTATTACTATTATTATTATCAGCGCTACTATTATTCATATCGCTATAACTGTTATTATTATCCTCATTTTATTATTACTATCCTTATTTCTGTTGATATCATCGTTATTTCTCTTATTATTATCGCTGAGCCTGTTATGATTATCCTAATTCCATTATTACTATCTTTATTACTATTGATATTGTCGTTATTACTATTATTATTATCCCCGCTACTATTATTCATATCGCTATAACTGTTATTATTATCCTCATTCTATTATTACTATCCTTATTTCTGTTGATATTATCGTTATTTCTCTTATTATTATCGCTGAGCCTGTTATGATTATCCTCATTCCATTATTACTATCTTTATTACTATTGATATTGTCGTTATTATTATTATTATTATCCCTGCTACTATTATTCATATGGCTATAACTGTTATTATTATCCTCATTTTATTATTACTATCCTTATTTCTGTTGATATTATCGTTATTTCTCTTATTATTATCGCTGAGCCTGTTATGATTATCCTAATTCCATTATTACTATCTTTATTACTATTGATATTGTCGTTATTTCTCTTATTATGATCGCTGAGCCTGTTATGATTATCGTCATTCCATTATTACTATCTTCATTACTATTTATATTGTCGTTATTACAATTATTATTATCCCCGCTACTATTATTCATATCGCTATAACTGTTATTATTAGTCTCATTCTATTTTTACTATCCTTATTTCTGTTGATATTATCGTTATTTCTCTTATTATTATCGCTGAGCCTGTTATAATTATCCTCATTCCATTATTACTATCTTTATTACTATTGATATTGTCGTTATTATTATTATTATTATCCCTGCTACTATTATTCATATGGCTATAACTGTTATTATTATCCTCATACTATTATTACTATCCTTATTTCCGTTGATATTATCGTTATTTCTCTTATTATTACCGCTGAGCCTGTTATGATTATCCTCATTCCATTATTACTATCTTTATTACTATTGATATTGTCGTTATTACTATTATTATTATCCCCGCTACTATTATTCGTACCGCTATAACTGTTATTATTATCCTCATTCTATTGTTACTATCCTTATTTCCGTTGATATTATCGTTATTTCTCTTATTATTATCGCTGAGACTATTATTATTATTAGCCTCATTACATTATTACTACCTTTATTACTATTGATATTGTCGTTATTACTATTATTATTATCCCCGCTACTATTATTCATATCGATATAACTGTTATTATTATCCTCATTCTATTTTTACTATCCTTATTTCTGTTGATATTATCGTTATTTCTCTTATTATTATGGCTGAGCCTGTTATGATTATCGCCATTCCATTATTACTATCTTTATTACTATTGACATTGTCGTTACTACTATTATTATTATCCCTACTATTATTATTCATTATGCTATAACTGTTATTATTATCTCAATTCTATTATTACTACCCTTATTTCTTTCGATATTATCGTTATTTCTCTTATTATTACCGCTGAGCCTGTTATGATTATCCTCATTCCATTATTACTATCTTTATTACTATTGATATTGTCGTTATTACTATTATTATTATCCCTGCTACTAATATTCATATGGGTATAACTGTTATTATTGTCCTCATTCTATTATTACTATCATTATTTCTGTTGATATTATCGTTATTTCTCTTATTATTATCGCTGAGCCTGTTATGATTATCCTCATTCCATTATTACTATCTTTATTACTATTGATATTGTCGTTATTATTATTATTATTATCCCTGCTACTATTATTCATATGGCTATAACTGTTATTATTATCCTCATTTTATTATTACTATCCTTATTTCTGTTGATATTATCGTTATTTCTCTTATTATTATCGCTGAGCCTGTTATGATTATCCTAATTCCATTATTACTATCTTTATTACTATTGATATTGTCGTTATTACTATTATTATTATCCCCGCTACTATTATTCATATCGCTTTAACTGTTATTATTATCCTCATTCTATTATTACTATCCTTATTTCTGTTGATATTATCGTTATTTCTCTTATTATTATCGCTGAGACTATTATTATTATTAGCCTCATTACATTATTACTACATTTATTACTATTGATATTGTCGTTATTACTATTATTATTATCCCCCCTACTATTATTCATATCGATATAACTGTTATTATTATCCTCATTCTATTATTACTATCCTTATTTCTGTTGATATTATCGTTATTTCTCTTATTATTATGGCTGAGCCTGTTATGATTATCACCATTCCATTATTACTATATTTATTACTATTGATATTGTCGTTATTACTATTATTATTATCCCTGCTACTATTATTCATATGGCTATAACTGTTATTATTATCCTCATACTATTATTACTATCCTTATTTCTGTTGATATTATCGTTGCTTCTCTTATTATTATCGCTGAGCCTGTTATGATTATCCTTATTCCATTATTACTACCTTTATTACTATTGATATTGTCGTTATTACTATTACTATTATCCCCGCTACTATTATTCACATCGCTATAACTGTTATTATTATCCTCATTCTATTACTTCTATCCTTATTTTTGTTGATATTATCGGTATTTTTGTGATTATTATCGCTGACACTGTTATCATTATCCTAATTCCATTATTACTATCTTTATTACTATTGATATTGTCGCTATTACTATTATTAATATCCCTACTACTATTATTCATATGGCTATAACTGTTATTATTATCATCATTCTATTATTACTATCCTATTTCTGTTGATATTATCTTTATTTCTCTTATTATTATCGCTGAGCCTGTTATGATTATCCTAATTCCATTATTACTATCTTTATTACTATTGATATTGTCGTTATTATTATTACTATTATTCCTACTACTATTATTCATATGGCTATAACTGTTATTATTATCCTCATTCTATTATTACTATCTTTATTACTATTGATATTGTCGTTATTACTATTATTACTATCCGCGCTACTATTATTCATGTCGCTATAACTGTTATTATTATCCTCATTTTATTATTACTATCCTTATTTCTGTTGATATGATCGTTATTTCTCTTATTATTATCGCTGAGCCTGTTATGATTATCGTCATTCCACTATTACTCTTTTTATTACTATTGACATTGTCGTTATTGCTATTATTATTATTCCTACTATTATTATTCATTATGCTATAACTGCTATTATTATCCTCAATCTATTATTGCTATCCTTATTTCTTTTGATATTATCGGTATTTTTGGTATTATTCTCGCTGACCCTTTTATCATTCTCCTCATTCCATTATTACTATCTTTATTAGTATTGATATTGTCGTTATTACTATTATTATTATCCCTGCTACTATTATTCATATGGGTATAACTGTTATGATTATCCTCATTCTATTATTACTATCCTTATTTCTGTTGATATTATCGTTATTTCTCTTATTATTATCGCTGAGCCTGTTATGGTTATCCTCATTCCATTATTACTATCTTTATTACTATTGATATTGTCGTTATTATTATTATTATTATCCCCGCTACTATTATTCATATGACTATAACTGTTATTATTATCCTCATACTATTATTACTATCCTTATTTCCGTTGATATTATCGTTATTTCTCTTATTATTACCGCTGAGCCTGTTATGATTATCCTCATTCCATTATTACTATCTTTATTACTATTGATATTGTCGTTATTACTATTATTATTATCCCCGCTACTATTATTCGTACCGCTATAACTGTTATTATTATCCTCATTCTATTGTTACTATCCTTATTTATGTTGATATTATCGTTATTTCTCTTATCATTATCGCTGAGACTTTTATTATTATTAGCCTCATTACATTATTACTACCTTTATTACTATTGATATTGTCGTTATTACTATTATTATTATCCCCGCTACTACTATTCATATCGATATAACTGTTATTATTATCCTCATTCTATTTTTACTATCCTTATTTCTGTTGATATTATCGTTATTTCTCTTATTATTATGGCTGAGCCTGTTATGATTATCGCCATTCCATTATTACTATCTTTATTACTATTGACATTGTCGTTATTACTATTATTATTATCCCCGCTACTATTATTCGTACCGCTATAACTGTTATTATTATCCTCATTCTATTGTTACTATCCTTATTTCCGTTGATATTATCGTTATTTCTCTTATCATTATCGCTGAGACTATTATTATTATTAGCCTCATTACATTATTACTACCTTTATTACTATTGATATTGTCGTTATTACTATTATTATTATCCCCGCTACAACTATTCATATCGATATAACTGTTATTATTATCCTCATTCTATTTTTACTATCCTTATTTCTGTTGATATTATCGTTATTTCTCTTATTATTATGGCTGAGCCTGTTATGATTATCGCCATTCCATTATTACTATCTTTATTACTATTGACATTGTCGTTATTACTATTATTATTATCCCTACTATTATTATTCATTATGCTATAACTGTTATTATTATCTCAATTCTATTATTACTACCCTTATTTCTGTCGATATTATCGTTATTTCTCTTATTATTATCGCTGAGCCTGTTATGATTATCGTCATTCCATTATTAGTCTTTTTATTGCTATTGACATTGTCGTTATTGCTATTATTATTATTCCTACTATTATTATTCATTATGCTATAACTGCTATTATTATCCTCAATCTATTATTGCTATCCTTATTTCTTTTGATATTATCGGTATTTTTGGTATTATTCTCGCTGACCCTTTTATCATTATCCTCATTCCATTATTACTATCTTTATTAGTATTGATATTGTCGTTATTACTATTATTATTATCCCTGCTACTATTATTCATATGGGTATAACTGTTATGATTATCCTCATTCTATTATTACTATCCTTATTTCCCTTGATATTATCGTTATTTCTCTTATTATTATCGCTGAGCCTGTTATGATTATCGTCCTTCCATTATTACTATCTTTATTACTATTGATATTGTCGTTATTACTATTATTATTATCAGCGCTACTATTATTCATATCGCTATAACTGTTATTATTATCCTCATTTTATTATTACTATCCTTATTTCTGTTGATATCATCGTTATTTCTCTTATTATTATCGCTGCGCCTGTTATGATTATCATCATTCCATTATTACTATATTTGTTACTATTGATATTGTCGTTATTACTATTATTATTATCCGCGCTACTATTATTCATATGGCTATAACTGTTATTATTATCCTCATTCTATTATTACTATCATTATTTCTGTTGATATTATCGTTATTTCTCTTATTATTATCGCTGAGCCTGTTATGATTATCCTCATTCCATTATTACTATCTTTATTACTATTCATATTGTCGTTATTACTATTATTATTATCCCTGCTGCTATAATTCATATGGCTATAACTGTTATGACTATCCTCATTCTATTATTACTATCCTTATTTCTGTTGATATTGTCATCATTTCTCTTATTATTACCGCTGAGCCTGTAATGATTATCGTCATTCCATTATTACTATCTTTATTACTATTGATATTGTCGTTATTACTATTATTATTATCCGCGCTACTATTATTCATATCGCTATAACTGTTATTATTATCCTCATTCTATTATTACTATCATTATTTCTGTTGTTATTATCGTTATTTCTCTTATGATTATCGCTGAGCCTGTTATGATTGTCCTCATTCCATTATTACTATCTTTATTACTATTGATATTGTCGTTATTACTAATATTATTATCCCCGCTACTATTATTCATATGGCTATGACTGTTATTATTATCACAATTCTATTATTACTATCCTTATTTCCGTTGATATTATCGTTATTTCTCTTATTATTATCGCTGAGCCTGTTATGATTATCGTCCTTCCATTATTACTATCTTTATTACTATTGACATTGTCGTTATTACTATTACTATTATCCCTAATATTATTATTCATTATGCTATAGCTGTTATTATTATCCTCGTTCTATTATTGCTATCCTTATTTCTGTTGATATTATCGGCATTTTTGTTATTATTATCGCTCACACTGTTATCATTATCCTCATTCCATTATAACTATCTTTATTACTATTGATATTGTCGTTATTGCTATTATTATTAATCCTACTACTATTATTCATATGGCTATAACTGTTATTATTATCCTCATTCTATTATTACTATCATTATTTCTGTTGATATTATCGTTATTTCTCTTATTATTATCGCTGAGCCTGTTATGATTATCCTCATTCCATTATTACTATCTTTATTACTATTCATATTGTCGTTATTGCTATTATTATTATCCCTGCTGCTATAATTCATATGGCTATAACTGTTATGACTATCCTCATTCTATTATTACTATCCTTATTTCTGTTGATATTGTCATCATTTCTCTTATTATTACCGCTGAGCCTGTTATGATTATCGTCATTCCATTATTACTATCTTTATTAGTATTGATATTGTCGTTATTACTATTATTATTATTCCTACTACTATTATTCATATCGCTATAACTGTTATTATTATCCTCATTCTATTATTACTATCATTATTTCTGTTGTTATTATCGTTATTTCTCTTATTATTATCGCTGAGCCTGTTATGATTGTCCTCATTCCATTATTACTATCTTTATTACTATTGATATTGTCGTTATTACTAATATTATTATCCCCGCTACTATTATTCATATGGCTATAACTGTTATTATTATCCTCATTCTATTATTACTATCCTTATTTCTGTTGATATTATCGTTATTTCTCTTATTATTATCGCTGAACCTGTTATGATTGTCCTCATTCCATTATTACTATCTTTATTACTATTGATATTGTCGTTATTACTAATATTATTATCCCCGCTACTATTATTCATATGGCTCTGACTGTTATTATTATCTCAATTCTATTATCACTATCCTTATTTCCGTTGATATTATCGTTATTTCTCTTATTATTATCGCTGAGCCTGTTATGATTATCGTCCTTCCATTATTACTATCTTTATTACTATTGACATTGTCGTTATTACTATTACTATTATCCCTAATATTATTATTCATTATGCTATAGCTGTTATTACTATCCTCATTCTATTATTGCTATCCTTATTTCTGTTGATATTGTCAGCATTTTTGTTATTATTATCGCTCACACTGTTATCATTATCCTCATTCCATTATTACTATCTTTATTACTATTCATATTGTCGTTATTAGTATTATTATTATCCCTGCTGCTATAATTCATATGGCTATAACTGTTATGACTATCCTCATTCTATTATTACTATCCTTATTTCTGTTGATATTATCGTTATTTCTCTTATTATTATCGCTGCGCCTGTTATGATTATCGTCATTCCATTATTACTATATTTATTACTATTGATATTGTCGTTATTACTAATATTATTATCCCCGCTACTATTATTCATATGGCTCTGAGTGTTATTATTATCTCAATTCTATTATTACTATCCTTATTTCCGTTGATATTATCGTTATTTCTCTTATTATTATCGCTGAGCCTGTTATGATTATCGCCCTTCCATTATTACTATCTTTATTACTATTGACATTGTCGTTATTACTATTACTATTATCCCTAATATTATTATTCATTATGCTATAGCTGTTATTATTATCCTCATTCTATCATTGCTATCCTTATTTCTGTTGATATTATCGGCATTTTTGTTATTATTATCGCTCACACTGTTATCATTATCCTCATTCCATTATAACTATCTTTATTACTATTGATATTGTCGTTATTACTATTATTATTATCCCTGCTACTATTATTCATATGGGTATAACTGTTATGATTATCCTCATTCTATTATTACTATCCTTATTTCTGTTGATATTATCGTTATTTCTCATATTATTATCGCTGCGCCTGTTATGATTATCGTCATTCCATTATTACTATATTTATTACTATTGATATTGTCGTTATTACTATTATTATTATCCGCGCTACTATTATTCATATCGCTATAACTGTTATTATTATCCTCATTCTCTTATTACTATCATTATTTCTGTTGTTATTATCATTATTTCTCTTATTATTATCGCTGAGCCTGTTATGATTATCCTCATTCCATTATTACTATCTTTATTACTATTGATATTGTCGTTATTACTATTATTATTATTCCTACTACTATTATTCATATGGCTATAACTGTTATTATTATCTCAATTCTATTATTACCACCCTTATTTCTGTTTAAATTATCGTTATTTCTCTTATTATTATCGCTGAGCCTGTTATGATTATCGTCATTCCATTATTACTATCTTTATTACTATTGATATTGTCGTTATTACTAATATTATTATCCCCGCTACTATTATTCATATGGCTATAACTGTTATTATTATCCTCATTCTATTATTACTATCCTTATTTCTGTTCATATTATCGTTATTTCTCTTATTATTATCGCTGAGCCTGTTATGATTGTCCTCATTCCATTATTACTATCTTTATTACTATTGATATTGCCGTTATTACTAATATTATTATCCCCGCTACTATTATTCATATGGCTATGACTGTTATTATTATCACAATTCTATTATTACTATCATTATTTCTGTTGTTATTATCGTTATTTCTCTTATTATTATCGCTGAGCCTGTTATGATTATCCTCATTCCATTATTACTATCTTTATTACTATTCATATTGTCGTTATTACTATTATTATTATCCCTGCTGCTATAATTCATATGGCTATAACTGTTATGACTATCCTCATTCTATTATTACTATCCTTATTTCTGTTGATATTATCGTTATTTCTCTTATTATTATCGCTGCGCCTGTTATGATTATCATCATTCCATTATTACTATATTTGTTACTATTGATATTGTCGTTATTACTATTATTATTATCCGCGCTACTATTATTCATATGGCTATAACTGTTATTATTATCCTCATTCTATTATTACTATCATTATTTCTGTTGATATTATCGTTATTTCTCTTATTATTATCGCTGAGCCTGTTATGATTATCCTCATTCCATTATTACTATCTTTATTACTATTCATATTGTCGTTATTACTATTATTATTATCCCTGCTGCTATAATTCATATGGCTATAACTGTTATGACTATCCTCATTCTATTATTACTATCCTTATTTCTGTTGATATTGTCATCATTTCTCTTATTATTACCGCTGAGCCTGTAATGATTATCGTCATTCCATTATTACTATCTTTATTACTATTGATATTGTCGTTATTACTATTATTATTATCCGCGCTACTATTATTCATATCGCTATAACTGTTATTATTATCCTCATTCTATTATTACTATCATTATTTCTGTTGTTATTATCGTTATTTCTCTTATGATTATCGCTGAGCCTGTTATGATTGTCCTCATTCCATTATTACTATCTTTATTACTATTGATATTGTCGTTATTACTAATATTATTATCCCCGCTACTATTATTCATATGGCTATGACTGTTATTATTATCACAATTCTATTATTACTATCCTTATTTCCGTTGATATTATCGTTATTTCTCTTATTATTATCGCTGAGCCTGTTATGATTATCGTCCTTCCATTATTACTATCTTTATTACTATTGACATTGTCGTTATTACTATTACTATTATCCCTAATATTATTATTCATTATGCTATAGCTGTTATTATTATCCTCGTTCTATTATTGCTATCCTTATTTCTGTTGATATTATCGGCATTTTTGTTATTATTATCGCTCACACTGTTATCATTATCCTCATTCCATTATAACTATCTTTATTACTATTGATATTGTCGTTATTGCTATTATTATTAATCCTACTACTATTATTCATATGGCTATAACTGTTATTATTATCCTCATTCTATTATTACTATCATTATTTCTGTTGATATTATCGTTATTTCTCTTATTATTATCGCTGAGCCTGTTATGATTATCCTCATTCCATTATTACTATCTTTATTACTATTCATATTGTCGTTATTGCTATTATTATTATCCCTGCTGCTATAATTCATATGGCTATAACTGTTATGACTATCCTCATTCTATTATTACTATCCTTATTTCTGTTGATATTGTCATCATTTCTCTTATTATTACCGCTGAGCCTGTTATGATTATCGTCATTCCATTATTACTATCTTTATTACTATTTATATTGTCGTTATTACTATTATTATTATTCCTACTACTATTATTCATATGGCTATAACTGTTATTATTATCTCAATTCTATTATTATCACCCTTATTTCTGTTTAAATTATCGTTATTTCTCTTATTATTATCGCTGAGCCTGTTATGATTATCGTCATTCCATTATCACTATCTTTATTATTATTTATATTGTCGTTATTACTATTATTATTATCCCTACTAATATTATTCATTATGCTATAACTGTTATTATTATCCTCATTCCATTATTGCTATCCTTATTTCTGTTGATATTATCGTTATTTCTCTTATTATTATCGCTGAGCCTGTTATGATTATCGTCATTCCATTATTACTATCTTTATTACTATTGATATTGTCGTTATTACTATTATTATTATTCCTACTACTATTATTCATATGGCTATAACTGTTATTATTATCTCAATTCTATTATTACCACCCTTATTTCTGTTTAAATTATCGTTATTTCTCTTATTATTATCGCTGCGCCTGTTATGATTATCGTCATTCCATTATTACTATATTTATTACTATTGATATTGTCGTTATTACTATTATTATTATCCGCGCTACTATTATTCATATCGCTATAACTGTTATTATTATCCTCATTCTCTTATTACTATCATTATTTCTGTTGTTATTATCATTATTTCTCTTATTATTATCGCTGAGCCTGTTATGATTATCCTCATTCCATTATTACTATCTTTATTACTATTGATATTGTCGTTATTACTATTATTATTATTCCTACTACTATTATTCATATGGCTATAACTGTTATTATTATCTCAATTCTATTATTACCACCCTTATTTCTGTTTAAATTATCGTTATTTCTCTTATTATTATCGCTGAGCCTGTTATGATTATCGTCATTCCATTATTACTATCTTTATTACTATTGATATTGTCGTTATTACTAATATTATTATCCGCGCTACTATTATTCATATGGCTATAACTGTTATTATTATCCTCATTCTATTATTACTATCATTATTTCTGTTGATATTATCGTTATTTCTCTTATTATTATCGCTGAGCCTGTTATGATTATCCTCATTCCATTATTACTATCTTTATTACTATTCATATTGTCGTTATTACTATTATTATTATCCCTGCTGCTATAATTCATATGGCTATAACTGTTATGACTATCCTCATTCTATTATTACTATCCTTATTTCTGTTGATATTGTCATCATTTCTCTTATTATTACCGCTGAGCCTGTAATGATTATCGTCATTCCATTATTACTATCTTTATTACTATTGATATTGTCGTTATTACTATTATTATTATCCGCGCTACTATTATTCATATCGCTATAACTGTTATTATTATCCTCATTCTATTATTACTATCATTATTTCTGTTGTTATTATCGTTATTTCTCTTATGATTATCGCTGAGCCTGTTATGATTGTCCTCATTCCATTATTACTATCTTTATTACTATTGATATTGTCGTTATTACTAATATTATTATCCCCGCTACTATTATTCATATGGCTATGACTGTTATTATTATCACAATTCTATTATTACTATCCTTATTTCCGATGATATTATCGTTATTTCTCTTATTATTATCGCTGAGCCTGTTATGATTATCGTCCTTCCATTATTACTATCTTTATTACTATTGACATTGTCGTTATTACTATTACTATTATCCCTAATATTATTATTCATTATGCTATAGCTGTTATTATTATCCTCGTTCTATTATTGCTATCCTTATTTCTGTTGATATTATCGGCATTTTTGTTATTATTATCGCTCACACTGTTATCATTATCCTCATTCCATTATAACTATCTTTATTACTATTGATATTGTCGTTATTGCTATTATTATTAATCCTACTACTATTATTCATATGGCTATAACTGTTATTATTATCCTCATTCTATTATTACTATCATTATTTCTGTTGATATTATCGTTATTTCTCTTATTATTATCGCTGAGCCTGTTATGATTATCCTCATTCCATTATTACTATCTTTATTACTATTCATATTGTCGTTATTGCTATTATTATTATCCCTGCTGCTATAATTCATATGGCTATAACTGTTATGACTATCCTCATTCTATTATTACTATCCTTATTTCTGTTGATATTGTCATCATTTCTCTTATTATTACCGCTGAGCCTGTTATGATTATCGTCATTCCATTATTACTATCTTTATTACTATTTATATTGTCGTTATTACTATTATTATTATTCCTACTACTATTATTCATATGGCTATAACTGTTATTATTATCTCAATTCTATTATTATCACCCTTATTTCTGTTTAAATTATCGTTATTTCTCTTATTATTATCGCTGAGCCTGTTATGATTATCGTCATTCCATTATCACTATCTTTATTATTATTTATATTGTCGTTATTACTATTATTATTATTCCTACTAATATTATTCATTATGCTATAACTGTTATTATTATCCTCATTCCATTATTGCTATCCTTATTTCTGTTGATATTATCGTTATTTCTCTTATTATTATCGCTGAGCCTGTTATGATTATCGTCATTCCATTATTACTATCTTTATTACTATTGATATTGTCGTTATTACTATTATTATTATTCCTACTACTATTATTCATATGGCTATAACTGTTATTATTATCTCAATTCTATTATTACCACCCTTATTTCTGTTTAAATTATCGTTATTTCTCTTATTATTATCGCTGCGCCTGTTATGATTATCGTCATTCCATTATTACTATATTTATTACTATTGATATTGTCGTTATTACTATTATTATTATCCGCGCTACTATTATTCATATCGCTATAACTGTTATTATTATCCTCATTCTCTTATTACTATCATTATTTCTGTTGTTATTATCATTATTTCTCTTATTATTATCGCTGAGCCTGTTATGATTATCCTCATTCCATTATTACTATCTTTATTACTATTGATATTGTCGTTATTACTATTATTATTATTCCTACTACTATTATTCATATGGCTATAACTGTTATTATTATCTCAATTCTATTATTACCACCCTTATTTCTGTTTAAATTATCGTTATTTCTCTTATTATTATCGCTGAGCCTGTTATGATTATCGTCATTCCATTATTACTATCTTTATTACTATTGATATTGTCGTTATTACTAATATTATTATCCCCGCTACTATTATTCATATGGCTATAACTGTTATTATTATCCTCATTCTATTATTACTATCCTTATTTCTGTTCATATTATCGTTATTTCTCTTATTATTATCGCTGAGCCTGTTATGATTGTCCTCATTCCATTATTACTATCTTTATTACTATTGATATTGCCGTTATTACTAATATTATTATCCCCGCTACTATTATTCATATGGCTATGACTGTTATTATTATCACAATTCTATTATTACTATCATTATTTCTGTTGTTATTATCGTTATTTCTCTTATTATTATCGCTGAGCCTGTTATGATTATCCTCATTCCATTATTACTATCTTTATTACTATTCATATTGTCGTTATTACTATTATTATTATCCCTGCTGCTATAATTCATATGGCTATAACTGTTATGACTATCCTCATTCTATTATTACTATCCTTATTTCTGTTGATATTATCGTTATTTCTCTTATTATTATCGCTGCGCCTGTTATGATTATCATCATTCCATTATTACTATATTTGTTACTATTGATATTGTCGTTATTACTATTATTATTATCCGCGCTACTATTATTCATATGGCTATAACTGTTATTATTATCCTCATTCTATTATTACTATCATTATTTCTGTTGATATTATCGTTATTTCTCTTATTATTATCGCTGAGCCTGTTATGATTATCCTCATTCCATTATTACTATCTTTATTACTATTCATATTGTCGTTATTACTATTATTATTATCCCTGCTGCTATAATTCATATGGCTATAACTGTTATGACTATCCTCATTCTATTATTACTATCCTTATTTCTGTTGATATTGTCATCATTTCTCTTATTATTACCGCTGAGCCTGTAATGATTATCGTCATTCCATTATTACTATCTTTATTACTATTGATATTGTCGTTATTACTATTATTATTATCCGCGCTACTATTATTCATATCGCTATAACTGTTATTATTATCCTCATTCTATTATTACTATCATTATTTCTGTTGTTATTATCGTTATTTCTCTTATGATTATCGCTGAGCCTGTTATGATTGTCCTCATTCCATTATTACTATCTTTATTACTATTGATATTGTCGTTATTACTAATATTATTATCCCCGCTACTATTATTCATATGGCTATGACTGTTATTATTATCACAATTCTATTATTACTATCCTTATTTCCGTTGATATTATCGTTATTTCTCTTATTATTATCGCTGAGCCTGTTATGATTATCGTCCTTCCATTATTACTATCTTTATTACTATTGACATTGTCGTTATTACTATTACTATTATCCCTAATATTATTATTCATTATGCTATAGCTGTTATTATTATCCTCGTTCTATTATTGCTATCCTTATTTCTGTTGATATTATCGGCATTTTTGTTATTATTATCGCTCACACTGTTATCATTATCCTCATTCCATTATAACTATCTTTATTACTATTGATATTGTCGTTATTGCTATTATTATTAATCCTACTACTATTATTCATATGGCTATAACTGTTATTATTATCCTCATTCTATTATTACTATCATTATTTCTGTTGATATTATCGTTATTTCTCTTATTATTATCGCTGAGCCTGTTATGATTATCCTCATTCCATTATTACTATCTTTATTACTATTCATATTGTCGTTATTGCTATTATTATTATCCCTGCTGCTATAATTCATATGGCTATAACTGTTATGACTATCCTCATTCTATTATTACTATCCTTATTTCTGTTGATATTGTCATCATTTCTCTTATTATTACCGCTGAGCCTGTTATGATTATCGTCATTCCATTATTACTATCTTTATTAGTATTGATATTGTCGTTATTACTATTATTATTATTCCTACTACTATTATTCATATCGCTATAACTGTTATTATTATCCTCATTCTATTATTACTATCATTATTTCTGTTGTTATTATCGTTATTTCTCTTATTATTATCGCTGAGCCTGTTATGATTGTCCTCATTCCATTATTACTATCTTTATTACTATTGATATTGTCGTTATTACTAATATTATTATCCCCGCTACTATTATTCATATGGCTATGACTGTTATTATTATCACAATTCTATTATTACTATCCTTATTTCCGTTGATATTATCGTTATTTCTCTTATTATTATCGCTGAGCCTGTTATGATTATCGTCCTTCCATTATTACTATCTTTATTACTATAGACATTGTCGTTATTACTATTACTATTATCCCTAATATTATTATTCATTATGCTATAGCTGTTATTATTATCCTCGTTCTATTATTGCTATCCTTATTTCTGTTGATATTATCGGCATTTTTGTTATTATTATCGCTCACACTGTTATCATTATCCTCATTCCATTATAACTATCTTTATTACTATTGATATTGTCGTTATTGCTATTATTATTAATCCTACTACTATTATTCATATGGCTATAACTGTTATTATTATCCTCATTCTATTATTACTATCATTATTTCTGTTGATATTATCGTTATTTCTCTTATTATTATCGCTGAGCCTGTTATGATTATCCTCATTCCATTATTACTATCTTTATTACTATTCATATTGTCGTTATTGCTATTATTATTATCCCTGCTGCTATAATTCATATGGCTATAACTGTTATGACTATCCTCATTCTATTATTACTATCCTTATTTCTGTTGATATTGTCATCATTTCTCTTATTATTACCGCTGAGCCTGTTATGATTATCGTCATTCCATTATTACTATCTTTATTACTATTTATATTGTCGTTATTACTATTATTATTATTCCTACTACTATTATTCATATGGCTATAACTGTTATTATTATCTCAATTCTATTATTATCACCCTTATTTCTGTTTAAATTATCGTTATTTCTCTTATTATTATCGCTGAGCCTGTTATGATTATCGTCATTCCATTATCACTATCTTTATTATTATTTATATTGTCGTTATTACTATTATTATTATCCCTACTACTATTATTCATTATGCTATAACTGTTATTATTATCCTCATTCCATTATTGCTATCCTTATTTCTGTTGATATTATCGTTATTTCTCTTATTATTATCGCTGAGCCTGTTATGATTATCGTCATTCCATTATTACTATCTTTATTACTATTGATATTGTCGTTATTACTATTATTATTATTCCTACTACTATTATTCATATGGCTATAACTGTTATTATTATCTCAATTCTATTATTACCACCCTTATTTCTGTTTAAATTATCGTTATTTCTCTTATTATTATCGCTGAGCCTGTTATGATTATCGTCATTCCATTATTACTATCTTTATTACTATTGATATTGTCGTTATTACTAATATTATTATCCCCGCTACTATTATTCATATGGCTATAACTGTTATTATTATCATCATTCTATTATTACTATCCTTATTTCTGTTGATATTATCGTTATTTCTCTTATTATTATCGCTGAGCCTGTTATGATTATCGTCATTCCATTATCACTATCTTTATTATTATTTATATTGTCGTTATTACTATTATTATTATCCCTACTACTATTATTCATATGGCTATAACTGTCATTATTATCTCAATTCTATTATTATCACCCTTATTTCTGTTTAAATTATCGTTATTTCTCTTATTATTATCGCTGAGCCTGTTATGATTACACTGTACAACAGACAACTGATTTCGTAACCGCCACTATGAAATTCTTATAGATTTTTGCGAGCTGAATACGAATCTGAAATCAGTTTTTCTCTAGGACGTACAGTTTTTGAGAAAATTAATGTTAAAAAAAATTGCAAATTTTCAACTTTGGAAATTTGTTGTGCTTTTACCATAGCAGCTATTTAGTGGCTTTTTACACGAGAAAAATCTGTGAACTTTCCCGAATAAAACGATATAAATTGTTATTACATTGTAAACATTTAAATATGTTTAAATAATGGTCAAAGTAAGAAAGATACCAAAAACGCACCAATTTTTGCTGATATTTTTCAATTTATTTAAAAAACTATGGGTCTAGGCGAAAATCTAACCATCGTACGCGATAGAGCAGACATTTCTGCTGAAGAAACCATCAAGCGAAGTTACAAAATCACTTTCGTTTTCATTTTATAAAAAAAATAGTTCGGCAAAACACGCGCCACTGCCAGTGGTACTCCATGTTGGCGCGGCGCGGTAGTCGCCCTGCCTACTGTCTTGGCGTAACGGAATAATTGAACGGCGCAACGCGTCAACATTGAGTACCACTGGCAGCGGCGCGTGTTTTGCCGAACTATTTTTTTTATAAAAAGAAAACGAAAAGTGATTTTGTAACTTCGCTTCATGGTTTCTTCAGCAGAAATGTCTGCTCTATCGCGTACGATGGTTAGATTTTCGTCTAGACCCATAGTTTTTTAAATAAATTGAAAAATATCAGCAAAAATTGGTGCGTTTTTGGTGTCTTTCTTACGTTGTCCATTATTTAAACATATTTAAATGTTTACAATGTAATAACAATTTATATCGTTTTATTCGGGAAAGTTCACAGATTTTTCTCGTGTAAAAAGCCACTAAATAGCTGCTATGGTAAAAGCACAACAAATTTCCAAAGTTGAAAATTTGCAATTTTTTTTAACATTAATTTTCTCAAAAACTGTACGTCCTAGAGAAAAACTGATTTCAGATTCGTATTCAGCTCGCAAAAATCTATAAGAATTTCATAGTGGCGGTTACGAAATAAAAAAAAAGTCAAAATTTGTTGTACAGTGTTATCGTCATTCCATTATCACTATCTTTATTATTATTTATATTGTCGTTATTACTATTATTATTATCCCTACTACTATTATTCATTATGCTATAACTGTTATTATTATCCTCATTCCATTATTGCTATCCTTATTTCTGTTGATATTATCGGTATTTTTGGTATTATTCTCGCTGACACTGTTATCATTATCGTCATTCCATTATTACTATATTTATTACTATTGATATTGTCGTTATTACTATTATTATTATCCGCGCTACTATTATTCATATCGCTATAACTGTTATTATTATCCTCATTCTATTATTACTATCATTATTTCTGTTGTTATTATCGTTATTTCTCTTATTATTATCGCTGAGCCTGTTATGATTATCCTCATTCCATTATTACTATCTTTATTACTATTCATATTGTCGTTATTACTATTATTATTATCCCTGCTGCTATAATTCATATGGCTATAACTGTTATGACTATCCTCATTCTATTATTACTATCCTTATTTCTGTTGATATTGTCATTATTTCTCTTATTATTATCGCTGAGCCTGTTATGATTATCGTCATTCCATTATTACTATCTTTATTACTATTGATATTGTTGTTATTACTATTATTATTATTCCTACTACTATTATTCATATGGCTATAACTGTTATTATTATCTCAATTCGATTATTACCACCCTTATTTCTGTTTAAATTATCGTTATTTCTCTTATTATTATCGCTGAGCCTGTTATGATTATCGTCATTCCATTATTACTATCTTTATTACTATTGATATTGTCGTTATTACTAATATTATTATCCCCGCTACTATTATTCATATGGCTATAACTGTTATTATTATCCTCATTCTATTATTACTATCCTTATTTCTGTTCATATTATCGTTATTTCTCTTATTATTATCGCTGAGCCTGTTATGATTGTCCTCATTCCATTATTACTATCTTTATTACTATTGATATTGCCGTTATTACTAATATTATTATCCCCGCTACTATTATTCATATGGCTATGACTGTTATTATTATCACAATTCTATTATTACTATCATTATTTCTGTTGTTATTATCGTTATTTCTCTTATTATTATCGCTGAGCCTGTTATGATTATCCTCATTCCATTATTACTATCTTTATTACTATTCATATTGTCGTTATTACTATTATTATTATCCCTGCTGCTATAATTCATATGGCTATAACTGTTATGACTATCCTCATTCTATTATTACTATCCTTATTTCTGTTGATATTATCGTTATTTCTCTTATTATTATCGCTGCGCCTGTTATGATTATCATCATTCCATTATTACTATATTTGTTACTATTGATATTGTCGTTATTACTATTATTATTATCCGCGCTACTATTATTCATATGGCTATAACTGTTATTATTATCCTCATTCTATTATTACTATCATTATTTCTGTTGATATTATCGTTATTTCTCTTATTATTATCGCTGAGCCTGTTATGATTATCCTCATTCCATTATTACTATCTTTATTACTATTCATATTGTCGTTATTACTATTATTATTATCCCTGCTGCTATAATTCATATGGCCATAACTGTTATGACTATCCTCATTCTATTATTACTATCCTTATTTCTGTTGATATTGTCATCATTTCTCTTATTATTACCGCTGAGCCTGTAATGATTATCGTCATTCCATTATTACTATCTTTATTACTATTGATATTGTCGTTATTACTATTATTATTATCCGCGCTACTATTATTCATATCGCTATAACTGTTATTATTATCCTCATTCTATTATTACTATCATTATTTCTGTTGTTATTATCGTTATTTCTCTTATGATTATCGCTGAGCCTGTTATGATTGTCCTCATTCCATTATTACTATCTTTATTACTATTGATATTGTCGTTATTGCTATTATTATTAATCCTACTACTATTATTCATATGGCTATAACTGTTATTATTATCCTCATTCTATTATTACTATCATTATTTCTGTTGTTATTATCGTTATTTCTCTTATTATTATCGCTGAGCCTGTTATGATTATCCTCATTCCATTATTGCTATCTTTATTACTATTCACATTGTCGTTATTACTATTATTATTATCCCTGCTGCTATAATTCATATGGCTATAACTGTTATGACTATCCTCATTCTATTATTACTATCCTTATTTCTGTTGATATTGTCATTATTTCTCTTATTATTATCGCTGAGCCTGTTATGATTATCGTCATTCCATTATTACTATCTTTATTACTATTGATATTGTCGTTATTACTATTATTATTATTCCTACTACTATTATTCATATGGCTATAACTGTTATTATTATCTCAATTCTATTATTACCACCCTTATTTCTGTTTAAATTATCGTTATTTCTCTTATTATTATCGCTCAGCCTGTTATGATTATCGTCATTCCATTATTACTATCTTTATTACTATTGATATTGTCGTTATTACTAATATTATTATCCCCGCTACTATTATTCATATGGCTATAACTGTTATTATTATCCTCATTCTATTATTACTATCCTTATTTCTGTTGATATTATCGTTATTTCTCTTATTATTATCTCTGAGCCTGTTATGATTGTCCTCATTCCATTATTACTATCTTTATTACTATTGATATTGTCGTTATTACTAATATTATTATCCCCGCTACTATTATTCATATGGCTATAACTGTTATTATTATCTCAATTCTATTATTACTATCCTTATTTCCGTTGATATTATCGTTATTTCTCTTATTATTATCGCTGAGCCTGTTATGATTATCATCCTTCCATTATTACTATCTTTATTACTATTGACATTGTCGTTATTACTATTACTATTATCCCTAATATTATTATTCATTATGCTATAGCTTTTATTATTATCCTCGTTCTATTATTGCTATCCTTATTTCTGTTGATATTATCGGCATTTTTGTTATTATTATCGCTCACACTGTTATCATTATCCTCATTCCATTATAACTATCTTTATTACTATTGATATTGTCGTTATTGCTATTATTATTAATCCTACTACTATTATTCATATGGCTATAACTGTTATTATTATCCTCATTCTATTATTACTATCATTATTTCTGTTGATATTATCGTTATTTCTCTTATTATTATCGCTGAGCCTGTTATGATTATCCTCATTCCATTATTACTATCTTTATTACTATTCATATTGTCGTTATTACTATTATTATTATCCCTGCTGCTATAATTCATATGGCTATAACTGTTATGACTATCCTCATTCTATTATTACTATCCTTATTTCTGTTGATATTGTCATCATTTCTCTTATTATTACCGCTGAGCCTGTTATGATTATCGTCATTCCATTATTACTATCTTTATTACTGTTGATATTGTCGTTATTACTATTATTATTATTCCTACTACTATTATTCATATGGCTATAACTGTTATTATTATCTCAATTCTATTATTACCAGCCTTATTTCTGTTTAAATTATCGTTATTTCTCTTATTATTATCGCTGAGCCTGTTATGATTATCGTCATTCCATTATCACTATCTTTATTATTATTTATATTGTCGTTATTACTATTATTATTATCCCTACTACTATTATTCATATGGCTATAACTGTTATTATTATCTCAATTCTATTATTACCACCCTTATTTCTGTTTAAATTATCGTTATTTCTCTTATTATTATCGCTGAGCCTGTTATGATTATCGTCCACCCATTATTACTATCTTTATTACTATTGATATTGTCGTTATTACTATTATTATTATCCGCGCTACTATTATTCATATCGCTATAACTGTTATTATTATCCTCATTTTATTATTACAATCCTTATTTCTGTTGATATTATCGTTATTTCTCTTATTATTATCGCTGAGCCTGTTATGATTTTCCTAATTCCATTATTACTATCTTTATTACTATTGATATTGTCGTTATTACTATTATTATTATGCCCGCTACTATTATTCATATCGCTATAACGGTTATTATTATCCTCATTCTATTATTACTATTCTTATTTCTGTTGATATTATCGTTATTTCTCTTATTATTATCGCTGAGCCTGTTATGATTATCCTCATTCCATTATTACTATCTTTATTACTATTCATATTGTCGTTATTATTATTATTATTATCCCTGCTACTATTATTCATATGGCTATAACTGTTATTATTATCCTCATACTATTATTACTATCCTTATTTCCGTTGATATTATCGTTATTTCTCATATTATTATCGCTGAGAATGTTATGATTATCCTCATTCCATTATTACTGTCTTTATTACTATTGATATTGTCGTTATTACTATTATTATTATCCCTACCACTATAATTCATTATGCTATAACTGCTATTATTATCCTCATTCTATTATTGCTATCCTTTTTTCTGTTGATATTATCGGTATTTTTGGTATTATTCTCGCTGACACTGTTATCATTATCCTCATTCCATTATTACTATCTTTATTACTATTGATATTGTTGTTATTACTATTATTATTATCCCTGCTACTATTATTCATATGGGTATAACTGTTATGATTATCCTCATTCTATTATTACTATCCTTATTTCTGTTGATATTATCGTTATTTCTCTTATTATTATCGCTGCGCCTGTTATGATTATCGTCATTCCATTATTACTATGTTTGTTACTATTGATATTGTCGTTATTACTATTATTATTATCCGCGCTACTATTATTCATATCGCTATAACTGTTATTATTATGCTCATTCTATTATTACTATCATTATTTCTGTTGTTATTATCGTTATTTCTCTTATTATTATCGATGAGCCTGTTATGATTATCCTCATTCCATTATTACTATCATTATTACTATTCATATTGTCGTGATTACTATTATTATTATCCCTGCTGCTATAATTCATATGGCTATAACTGTTGTGACTATCCTCATTCTATTATTACCACCCTTATTTCTGTTTAAATTATCGTTATTTCTCTTATTATTATCGCTGAGCCTGTTATGATTATCGTCATTCCATTATTACTATCTTTATTACTATTGATATTGTCGTTATTACTAATATTATTATCCCCGCTACTATTATTCATATGGCTATAACTGTTATTATTATTCTCATTCTATTATTACTATCCTTATTTCTGTTGATATTATCGTTATTTCTCTTATTATTATCGCTGAGCCTGTTATGATTGTCCTCATTCCATTATTACTATCTTTATTACTATTGATATTGTCGTTATTACTAATATTATTATCCCCGCTACTATTATTCATATGGCTCTGACTGTTATTATTATCTCAATTCTATTATTACTATCCTTATTTCCGTTGATATTATCGTTATTTCTCTTATTATTATCGCTGAGCCTGTTATGATTATCGTCCTTCCATTATTACTATCGTTATTACTATTGACATTGTCGTTATTACTATTACTATTATCCCTAATATTATTATTCATTATGCTATAGCTGTTATTATTATCCTCATTCTATTATTTCTATCCTTATTTCTGTTGATATTATCGGCATTTTTGTTATTATTATCGCTCACACTGTTATCATTATCCTCATTCCATTATGCCTATCTTTATTACTATTGATATTGTCGTTATTGCTATTATTATTAATCCTACTACTATTATTCATATGGCTATAACTGTTATTATTATCCTCATTCTATTATTACTATCATTATTTCTGTTGTTATTATCGTTATTTCTCTTATTATTATCGCTGAGCCTGTTATGATTATCGTCATTCCATTATTACTATCTTTATTACTATTGATATTGTCGTTATTACTAATATTATTATCCCCGCTACTATTATTCATATGGCTATAACTGTTATTATTATCCTCATTCTATTATTACTATCCTTATTTCTGTTGATATTATCGTTATTTCTCTTATTATTATCGCTGAACCTGTTATGATTGTCCTCATTCCATTATTACTATCTTTATTACTATTGATATTGTCGTTATTACTAATATTATTATCCCCGCTACTATTATTCATATGGCTCTGACTGTTATTATTATCTCAATTCTATTATCACTATCCTTATTTCCGTTGATATTATCGTTATTTCTCTTATTATTATCGCTGAGCCTGTTATGATTATCGTCCTTCCATTATTACTATCTTTATTACTATTGACATTGTCGTTATTACTATTACTATTATCCCTAATATTATTATTCATTATGCTATAGCTGTTATTACTATCCTCATTCTATTATTGCTATCCTTATTTCTGTTGATATTGTCAGCATTTTTGTTATTATTATCGCTCACACTGTTATCATTATCCTCATTCCATTATTACTATCTTTATTACTATTCATATTGTCGTTATTAGTATTATTATTATCCCTGCTGCTATAATTCATATGGCTATAACTGTTATGACTATCCTCATTCTATTATTACTATCCTTATTTCTGTTGATATTGTCATCATTTCTCTTATTATTATCGATGAGCCTGTTATGATTATCGTCATTCCATTATTACTATCTTTATTGCTATTGATATTGTCGTTATTACTATTATTATTATTCCTACTACTATTATTCATATGGCTATAACTGTTATTATTATCTCAATTCTATTATTACCACCCTTAGTTCTGTTTAAATTATCGTTATTTCCCTTATTATTATCGCTGAGCCTGTTATGATTATCGTCATTCCATTATTACTATCTTTATTACTATTGATATTGTCGTTATTACTAATATTATTATCCCCGCTACTATTATTCATATGGCTATAACTGTTGTTATTATCCTCATTCCATTATTACTATCTTTATTACTATTGATATTGTTGTTATTACTATTATTATTATCCCTGCTACTATTATTCATATGGGTATAACTGTTATAATTATCCTCATTCTATTATTACTATCCTTATTTCTGTTGATATTATCGTTATTTCTCTCATTATTATCGCTGCGCCTGTTATGATTATCGTCATTCCATTATTACTATATTTATTACTATTGATATTGTCGTTATTACTATTATTATTATCCGCGCTACTATTATTCATATCGCTATAACTGTTATTAATATCCTCATTCTATTATTACTATCATTATTTCTGTTGTTATTATCGTTATTTCTCTTATTATTATCGCTGAGCCTGTTATGATTATCCTCATTCCATTATTACTATCTTTATTACTATTCATATTGTCGTTATTACTATTATTATTATCCCTGCTGCTATAATTCATATGGCTATAACTGTTATGACCATCCTCATTCTATTATTACTATCCTTATTTCTGTTGATATTATCGTTATTTCTCTTATTATTATCGCTGAGCCTGTTATGATTGTCCTCATTCCATTATTACTATCTTTATTACTATTGATATTGTCGTTATTACTATTATTATTATGCCCGCTACTATTAATCATATCGCTATAACGGTTATTATTATCCTCATTCTATTATTACTATTCTTATTTCTGTTGATATTATCGTTATTTCTCTTATTATTATCGCTGAGCCTGTTATGATTATCCTCATTCCATTATTACTATCTTTATTACTATTCATATTGTCGTTATTATTATTATTATTATCCCCGCTACTATTATTCATATGGCTATAACTGTTATTATTATCCTCATTCTATTATTACTATCCTTATTTCTGTTGATATTATCGTTATTTCTCTTATTATTATCGCTGAACCTGTTATGATTGTCCTCATTCCATTATTACTATCTTTATTACTATTGATATTGTCGTTATTACTAATATTATTATCCCCGCTACTATTATTCATATGGCTCTGACTGTTATTATTATCTCAATTCTATTATCACTATCCTTATTTCCGTTGATATTATCGTTATTTCTCTTATTATTATCGCTGAGCCTGTTATGATTATCGTCCTTCCATTATTACTATCTTTATTACTATTGACATTGTCGTTATTACTATTACTATTATCCCTAATATTATTATTCATTATGCTATAGCTGTTATTACTATCCTCATTCTATTATTGCTATCCTTATTTCTGTTGATATTGTCAGCATTTTTGTTATTATTATCGCTCACACTGTTATCATTATCCTCATTCCATTATTACTATCTTTATTACTATTCATATTGTCGTTATTAGTATTATTATTATCCCTGCTGCTATAATTCATATGGCTATAACTGTTATGACTATCCTCATTCTATTATTACTATCCTTATTTCTGTTGATATTATCGTTATTTCTCTTATTATTATCGCTGCGCCTGTTATGATTATCGTCATTCCATTATTACTATATTTATTACTATTGATATTGTCGTTATTACTAATATTATTATCCCCGCTACTATTATTCATATGGCTCTGAGTGTTATTATTATCTCAATTCTATTATTACTATCCTTATTTCCGTTGATATTATCGTTATTTCTCTTATTATTATCGCTGAGCCTGTTATGATTATCGCCCTTCCATTATTACTATCTTTATTACTATTGACATTGTCGTTATTACTATTACTATTATCCCTAATATTATTATTCATTATGCTATAGCTGTTATTATTATCCTCATTCTATCATTGCTATCCTTATTTCTGTTGATATTATCGGCATTTTTGTTATTATTATCGCTCACACTGTTATCATTATCCTCATTCCATTATAACTATCTTTATTACTATTGATATTGTCGTTATTACTATTATTATTATCCCTGCTACTATTATTCATATGGGTATAACTGTTATGATTATCCTCATTCTATTATTACTATCCTTATTTCTGTTGATATTATCGTTATTTCTCATATTATTATCGCTGCGCCTGTTATGATTATCGTCATTCCATTATTACTATATTTATTACTATTGATATTGTCGTTATTACTATTATTATTATCCGCGCTACTATTATTCATATCGCTATAACTGTTATTATTATCCTCATTCTCTTATTACTATCATTATTTCTGTTGTTATTATCATTATTTCTCTTATTATTATCGCTGAGCCTGTTATGATTATCCTCATTCCATTATTACTATCTTTATTACTATTGATATTGTCGTTATTACTATTATTATTATTCCTACTACTATTATTCATATGGCTATAACTGTTATTATTATCTCAATTCTATTATTACCACCCTTATTTCTGTTTAAATTATCGTTATTTCTCTTATTATTATCGCTGAGCCTGTTATGATTATCGTCATTCCATTATTACTATCTTTATTACTATTGATATTGTCGTTATTACTAATATTATTATCCCCGCTACTATTATTCATATGGCTATAACTGTTATTATTATCCTCATTCTATTATTACTATCCTTATTTCTGTTCATATTATCGTTATTTCTCTTATTATTATCGCTGAGCCTGTTATGATTGTCCTCATTCCATTATTACCATCTTTATTACTATTGATATTGCCGTTATTACTAATATTATTATCCCCGCTACTATTATTCATATGGCTATGACTGTTATTATTATCACAATTCTATTATTACTATCATTATTTCTGTTGTTATTATCGTTATTTCTCTTATTATTATCGCTGAGCCTGTTATGATTATCCTCATTCCATTATTACTATCTTTATTACTATTCATATTGTCGTTATTACTATTATTATTATCCCTGCTGCTATAATTCATATGGCTATAACTGTTATGACTATCCTCATTCTATTATTACTATCCTTATTTCTGTTGATATTATCGTTATTTCTCTTATTATTATCGCTGCGCCTGTTATGATTATCATCATTCCATTATTACTATATTTGTTACTATTGATATTGTCGTTATTACTATTATTATTATCCGCGCTACTATTATTCATATGGCTATAACTGTTATTATTATCCTCATTCTATTATTACTATCATTATTTCTGTTGATATTATCGTTATTTCTCTTATTATTATCGCTGAGCCTGTTATGATTATCCTCATTCCATTATTACTATCTTTATTACTATTCATATTGTCGTTATTGCTATTATTATTATCCCTGCTGCTATAATTCATATGGCTATAACTGTTATGACTATCCTCATTCTATTATTACTATCCTTATTTCTGTTGATATTGTCATCATTTCTCTTATTATTACCGCTGAGCCTGTTATGATTATCGTCATTCCATTATTACTATCTTTATTAGTATTGATATTGTCGTTATTACTATTATTATTATTCCTACTACTATTATTCATATCGCTATAACTGTTATTATTATCCTCATTCTATTATTACTATCATTATTTCTGTTGTTATTATCGTTATTTCTCTTATTATTATCGCTGAGCCTGTTATGATTGTCCTCATTCCATTATTACTATCTTTATTACTATTGATATTGTCGTTATTACTAATATTATTATCCCCGCTACTATTATTCATATGGCTATGACTGTTATTATTATCACAATTCTATTATTACTATCCTTATTTCCGTTGATATTATCGTTATTTCTCTTATTATTATCGCTGAGCCTGTTATGATTATCGTCCTTCCATTATTACTATCTTTATTACTATAGACATTGTCGTTATTACTATTACTATTATCCCTAATATTATTATTCATTATGCTATAGCTGTTATTATTATCCTCGTTCTATTATTGCTATCCTTATTTCTGTTGATATTATCGGCATTTTTGTTATTATTATCGCTCACACTGTTATCATTATCCTCATTCCATTATAACTATCTTTATTACTATTGATATTGTCGTTATTGCTATTATTATTAATCCTACTACTATTATTCATATGGCTATAACTGTTATTATTATCCTCATTCTATTATTACTATCATTATTTCTGTTGATATTATCGTTATTTCTCTTATTATTATCGCTGAGCCTGTTATGATTATCCTCATTCCATTATTACTATCTTTATTACGATTCATATTGTCGTTATTGCTATTATTATTATCCCTGCTGCTATAATTCATATGGCTATAACTGTTATGACTATCCTCATTCTATTATTACTATCCTTATTTCTGTTGATATTGTCATCATTTCTCTTATTATTACCGCTGAGCCTGTTATGATTATCGTCATTCCATTATTACTATCTTTATTACTATTGATATTGTCGTTATTACTATTATTATTATTCCTACTACTATTATTCATATGGCTATAACTGTTATTATTATCTCAATTCTATTATTACCACCCTTAGTTCTGTTTAAATTATCGTTATTTCCCTTATTATTATCGCTGAGCCTGTTATGATTATCGTCATTCCATTATTACTATCTTTATTACTATTGATATTGTCGTTATTACTAATATTATTATCCCCGCTACTATTATTCATATGGCTATAACTGTTATTATTATCCTCATTCTATTATTACTATCCTTATTTCTGTTGATATTATCGTTATTTCTCTTATTATTATCGCTGAACCTGTTATGATTGTCCTCATTCCATTATTACTATCTTTATTACTATTGATATTGTCGTTATTACTAATATTATTATCCCCGCTACTATTATTCATATGGCTCTGACTGTTATTATTATCTCAATTCTATTATCACTATCCTTATTTCCGTTGATATTATCGTTATTTCTCTTATTATTATCGCTGAGCCTGTTATGATTATCGTCCTTCCATTATTACTATCTTTATTACTATTGACATTGTCGTTATTACTATTACTATTATCCCTAATATTATTATTCATTATGCTATAGCTGTTATTACTATCCTCATTCTATTATTGCTATCCTTATTTCTGTTGATATTGTCAGCATTTTTGTTATTATTATCGCTCACACTGTTATCATTATCCTCATTCCATTATTACTATCTTTATTACTATTCATATTGTCGTTATTAGTATTATTATTATCCCTGCTGCTATAATTCATATGGCTATAACTGTTATGACTATCCTCATTCTATTATTACTATCCTTATTTCTGTTGATATTATCGTTATTTCTCTTATTATTATCGCTGCGCCTGTTATGATTATCGTCATTCCATTATTACTATATTTATTACTATTGATATTGTCGTTATTACTAATATTATTATCCCCGCTACTATTATTCATATGGCTCTGAGTGTTATTATTATCTCAATTCTATTATTACTATCCTTATTTCCGTTGATATTATCGTTATTTCTCTTATTATTATCGCTGAGCCTGTTATGATTATCGCCCTTCCATTATTACTATCTTTATTACTATTGACATTGTCGTTATTACTATTACTATTATCCCTAATATTATTATTCATTATGCTATAGCTGTTATTATTATCCTCATTCTATCATTGCTATCCTTATTTCTGTTGATATTATCGGCATTTTTGTTATTATTATCGCTCACACTGTTATCATTATCCTCATTCCATTATAACTATCTTTATTACTATTGATATTGTCGTTATTACTATTATTATTATCCCTGCTACTATTATTCATATGGGTATAACTGTTATGATTATCCTCATTCTATTATTACTATCCTTATTTCTGTTGATATTATCGTTATTTCTCATATTATTATCGCTGCGCCTGTTATGATTATCGTCATTCCATTATTACTATATTTATTACTATTGATATTGTCGTTATTACTATTATTATTATCCGCGCTACTATTATTCATATCGCTATAACTGTTATTATTATCCTCATTCTCTTATTACTATCATTATTTCTGTTGTTATTATCATTATTTCTCTTATTATTATCGCTGAGCCTGTTATGATTATCCTCATTCCATTATTACTATCTTTATTACTATTGATATTGTCGTTATTACTATTATTATTATTCCTACTACTATTATTCATATGGCTATAACTGTTATTATTATCTCAATTCTATTATTACCACCCTTATTTCTGTTTAAATTATCGTTATTTCTCTTATTATTATCGCTGAGCCTGTTATGATTATCGTCATTCCATTATTACTATCTTTATTACTATTGATATTGTCGTTATTACTAATATTATTATCCCCGCTGCTATAATTCATATGGCTATAACTGTTATGACTATCCTCATTCTATTATTACTATCCTTATTTCTGTTGATATTGTCATCATTTCTCTTATTATTACCGCTGAGCCTGTAATGATTATCGTCATTCCATTATTACTATCTTTATTACTATTGATATTGTCGTTATTACTATTATTATTATCCCTACTACTATTATTCATTATGCTATAACTGTTATTATTATCCTCATTCCATTATTGCTATCCTTATTTCTGTTGATATTATCGGTATTTTTGGTATTATTCTCGCTGACACTGTTATCATTATCCTCATTCCATTATTACTATCTTTATTACTATTGATATTGTTGTTATTACTATTATTATTATCCCTGCTACTATTATTCATATGGGTATAACTGTTATGATTATCCTCATTCTATTATTACTATCCTTATTTCTGTTGATATTATCGTTATTTCTCATATTATTATCGCTGCGCCTGTTATGATTATCGTCATTCCATTATTACTATATTTATTACTATTGATATTGTCGTTATTACTATTATTATTATCCGCGCTACTATTATTCATATCGCTATAACTGTTATTATTATCCTCATTCTATTATTACTATCATTATTTCTGTTGTTATTATCGTTATTTCTCTTATTATTATCGCTGAGCCTGTTATGATTATCCTCATTCCATTATTACTATCTTTATTACTATTCATATTGTCGTTATTACTATTATTATTATCCCTGCTGCTATAATTCATATGGCTATAACTGTTATGACTATCCTCATTCTATTATTACTATCCTTATTTCTGTTGATATTGTCATTATTTCTCTTATTATTATCGCTGAGCCTGTTATGATTATCGTCATTCCATTATTACTATCTTTATTACTATTGATATTGTTGTTATTACTATTATTATTATTCCTACTACTATTATTCATATGGCTATAACTGTTATTATTATCTCAATTCGATTATTACCACCCTTATTTCTGTTTAAATTATCGTTATTTCTCTTATTATTATCGCTGAGCCTGTTATGATTATCGTCATTCCATTATTACTATCTTTATTACTATTGATATTGTCGTTATTACTAATATTATTATCCCCGCTACTATTATTCATATGGCTATAACTGTTATTATTATCCTCATTCTATTATTACTATCCTTATTTCTGTTCATATTATCGTTATTTCTCTTATTATTATCGCTGAGCCTGTTATGATTGTCCTCATTCCATTATTACTATCTTTATTACTATTGATATTGCCGTTATTACTAATATTATTATCCCCGCTACTATTATTCATATGGCTATGACTGTTATTATTATCACAATTCTATTATTACTATCATTATTTCTGTTGTTATTATCGTTATTTCTCTTATTATTATCGCTGAGCCTGTTATGATTATCCTCATTCCATTATTACTATCTTTATTACTATTCATATTGTCGTTATTACTATTATTATTATCCCTGCTGCTATAATTCATATGGCTATAACTGTTATGACTATCCTCATTCTATTATTACTATCCTTATTTCTGTTGATATTATCGTTATTTCTCTTATTATTATCGCTGCGCCTGTTATGATTATCATCATTCCATTATTACTATATTTGTTACTATTGATATTGTCGTTATTACTATTATTATTATCCGCGCTACTATTATTCATATGGCTATAACTGTTATTATTATCCTCATTCTATTATTACTATCATTATTTCTGTTGATATTATCGTTATTTCTCTTATTATTATCGCTGAGCCTGTTATGATTATCCTCATTCCATTATTACTATCTTTATTACTATTCATATTGTCGTTATTACTATTATTATTATCCCTGCTGCTATAATTCATATGGCTATAACTGTTATGACTATCCTCATTCTATTATTACTATCCTTATTTCTGTTGATATTGTCATCATTTCTCTTATTATTACCGCTGAGCCTGTAATGATTATCGTCATTCCATTATTACTATCTTTATTACTATTGATATTGTCGTTATTACTATTATTATTATCCGCGCTACTATTATTCATATCGCTATAACTGTTATTATTATCCTCATTCTATTATTACTATCATTATTTCTGTTGTTATTATCGTTATTTCTCTTATGATTATCGCTGAGCCTGTTATGATTGTCCTCATTCCATTATTACTATCTTTATTACTATTGATATTGTCGTTATTGCTATTATTATTAATCCTACTACTATTATTCATATGGCTATAACTGTTATTATTATCCTCATTCTATTATTACTATCATTATTTCTGTTGTTATTATCGTTATTTCTCTTATTATTATCGCTGAGCCTGTTATGATTATCCTCATTCCATTATTGCTATCTTTATTACTATTCACATTGTCGTTATTACTATTATTATTATCCCTGCTGCTATAATTCATATGGCTATAACTGTTATGACTATCCTCATTCTATTATTACTATCCTTATTTCTGTTGATATTGTCATTATTTCTCTTATTATTATCGCTGAGCCTGTTATGATTATCGTCATTCCATTATTACTATCTTTATTACTATTGATATTGTCGTTATTACTATTATTATTATTCCTACTACTATTATTCATATGGCTATAACTGTTATTATTATCTCAATTCTATTATTACCACCCTTATTTCTGTTTAAATTATCGTTATTTCTCTTATTATTATCGCTCAGCCTGTTATGATTATCGTCATTCCATTATTACTATCTTTATTACTATTGATATTGTCGTTATTACTAATATTATTATCCCCGCTACTATTATTCATATGGCTATAACTGTTATTATTATCCTCATTCTATTATTACTATCCTTATTTCTGTTGATATTATCGTTATTTCTCTTATTATTATCTCTGAGCCTGTTATGATTGTCCTCATTCCATTATTACTATCTTTATTACTATTGATATTGTCGTTATTACTAATATTATTATCCCCGCTACTATTATTCATATGGCTATAACTGTTATTATTATCTCAATTCTATTATTACTATCCTTATTTCCGTTGATATTATCGTTATTTCTCTTATTATTATCGCTGAGCCTGTTATGATTATCATCCTTCCATTATTACTATCTTTATTACTATTGACATTGTCGTTATTACTATTACTATTATCCCTAATATTATTATTCATTATGCTATAGCTTTTATTATTATCCTCGTTCTATTATTGCTATCCTTATTTCTGTTGATATTATCGGCATTTTTGTTATTATTATCGCTCACACTGTTATCATTATCCTCATTCCATTATAACTATCTTTATTACTATTGATATTGTCGTTATTGCTATTATTATTAATCCTACTACTATTATTCATATGGCTATAACTGTTATTATTATCCTCATTCTATTATTACTATCATTATTTCTGTTGATATTATCGTTATTTCTCTTATTATTATCGCTGAGCCTGTTATGATTATCCTCATTCCATTATTACTATCTTTATTACTATTCATATTGTCGTTATTACTATTATTATTATCCCTGCTGCTATAATTCATATGGCTATAACTGTTATGACTATCCTCATTCTATTATTACTATCCTTATTTCTGTTGATATTGTCATCATTTCTCTTATTATTACCGCTGAGCCTGTTATGATTATCGTCATTCCATTATTACTATCTTTATTACTGTTGATATTGTCGTTATTACTATTATTATTATTCCTAATACTATTATTCATATGGCTATAACTGTTATTATTATCTCAATTCTATTATTACCAGCCTTATTTCTGTTTAAATTATCGTTATTTCTCTTATTATTATCGCTGAGCCTGTTATGATTATCGTCATTCCATTATCACTATCTTTATTATTATTTATATTGTCGTTATTACTATTATTATTATCCCTACTACTATTATTCATATGGCTATAACTGTTATTATTATCTCAATTCTATTATTACCACCCTTATTTCTGTTTAAATTATCGTTATTTCTCTTATTATTATCGCTGAGCCTGTTATGATTATCGTCCACCCATTATTACTATCTTTATTACTATTGATATTGTCGTTATTACTATTATTATTATCCGCGCTACTATTATTCATATCGCTATAACTGTTATTATTATCCTCATTTTATTATTACAATCCTTATTTCTGTTGATATTATCGTTATTTCTCTTATTATTATCGCTGAGCCTGTTATGATTTTCCTAATTCCATTATTACTATCTTTATTACTATTGATATTGTCGTTATTACTATTATTATTATGCCCGCTACTATTATTCATATCGCTATAACGGTTATTATTATCCTCATTCTATTATTACTATTCTTATTTCTGTTGATATTATCGTTATTTCTCTTATTATTATCGCTGAGCCTGTTATGATTATCCTCATTCCATTATTACTATCTTTATTACTATTCATATTGTCGTTATTATTATTATTATTATCCCTGCTACTATTATTCATATGGCTATAACTGTTATTATTATCCTCATACTATTATTACTATCCTTATTTCCGTTGATATTATCGTTATTTCTCATATTATTATCGCTGAGAATGTTATGATTATCCTCATTCCATTATTACTGTCTTTATTACTATTGATATTGTCGTTATTACTATTATTATTATCCCTACCACTATAATTCATTATGCTATAACTGCTATTATTATCCTCATTCTATTATTGCTATCCTTTTTTCTGTTGATATTATCGGTATTTTTGGTATTATTCTCGCTGACACTGTTATCATTATCCTCATTCCATTATTACTATCTTTATTACTATTGATATTGTTGTTATTACTATTATTATTATCCCTGCTACTATTATTCATATGGGTATAACTGTTATGATTATCCTCATTCTATTATTACTATCCTTATTTCTGTTGATATTATCGTTATTTCTCTTATTATTATCGCTGCGCCTGTTATGATTATCGTCATTCCATTATTACTATGTTTGTTACTATTGATATTGTCGTTATTACTATTATTATTATCCGCGCTACTATTATTCATATCGCTATAACTGTTATTATTATGCTCATTCTATTATTACTATCATTATTTCTGTTGTTATTATCGTTATTTCTCTTATTATTATCGCTGAGCCTGTTATGATTATCCTCATTCCATTATTACTATCATTATTACTATTCATATTGTCGTGATTACTATTATTATTATCCCTGCTGCTATAATTCATATGGCTATAACTGTTGTGACTATCCTCATTCTATTATTACCACCCTTATTTCTGTTTAAATTATCGTTATTTCTCTTATTATTATCGCTGAGCCTGTTATGATTATCGTCATTCCATTATTACTATCTTTATTACTATTGATATTGTCGTTATTACTAATATTATTATCCCCGCTACTATTATTCATATGGCTATAACTGTTATTATTATTCTCATTCTATTATTACTATCCTTATTTCTGTTGATATTATCGTTATTTCTCTTATTATTATCGCTGAGCCTGTTATGATTGTCCTCATTCCATTATTACTATCTTTATTACTATTGATATTGTCGTTATTACTAATATTATTATCCCCGCTACTATTATTCATATGGCTCTGACTGTTATTATTATCTCAATTCTATTATTACTATCCTTATTTCCGTTGATATTATCGTTATTTCTCTTATTATTATCGCTGAGCCTGTTATGATTATCGTCCTTCCATTATTACTATCGTTATTACTATTGACATTGTCGTTATTACTATTACTATTATCCCTAATATTATTATTCATTATGCTATAGCTGTTATTATTATCCTCATTCTATTATTTCTATCCTTATTTCTGTTGATATTATCGGCATTTTTGTTATTATTATCGCTCACACTGTTATCATTATCCTCATTCCATTATGCCTATCTTTATTACTATTGATATTGTCGTTATTGCTATTATTATTAATCCTACTACTATTATTCATATGGCTATAACTGTTATTATTATCCTCATTCTATTATTACTATCATTATTTCTGTTGTTATTATCGTTATTTCTCTTATTATTATCGCTGAGCCTGTTATGATTATCCTCATTCCATTATTACTATCTTTATTACTATTCATATTGTCGTTATTACTATTATTATTATCCCTGCTGCTATAATTCATATGGCTATAACTGTTATGACTATCCTCATTCTATTATTACTATCCTTATTTCTGTTGATATTGTCATTATTTCTCTTATTATTATCGCTGAGCCTGTTATGATTATCGTCATTCCATTATTACTATCTTTATTACTATTGATATTGTCGTTATTACTATTATTATTATTCCTACTACTACTATTCATATGGCTATAACTGTTGTTATTATCTCAATTCTATTATTACCACCCTTATTTCTGTTTAAATTATCGTTATTTCTCTTATTATTATCGCTGAGCCTGTTATGATTATCGTCATTCCATTATTACTATCTTTATTACTATTGATATTGTCGTTATTACTAATATTATTATCCCCACTACTATTATTCATATTGGTATAACTGTTATTATTATTCTCATTCTATTATTACTATCCTTATTTCTGTTGATATTATCGTTATTTCTCTTATTATTATCGCTGAGCCTGTTATGATTGTCCTCATTCCATTATTACTATCTTTATTACTATTGATATTGTCGTTATTACTAATATTATTATCCCCGCTACTATTATTCATTTGGCTCTGACTGTTATTATTATCTCAATTCTATTATTACTATCCTTATTTCCGTTGATATTATCGTTATTTCTCTTATTATTATCGCTGAGCCTGTTATGATTATCGTCCTTCCATTATTACTATCTTTATTACTATTGACATTGTCGTTATTACTATTACTATTATCCCTAATATTATTATTCATTATGCTATAGCTGTTATTATTATCCTCATTCTATTATTTCTATCCTTATTTCTGTTGATATTATCGGCATTTTTGTTATTATTATCGCTCACACTGTTATCATTATCCTCATTCCATTATGCCTATCTTTATTACTATTGATATTGTCGTTATTGCTATTATTATTAATCCTACTACTATTATTCATATGGCTATAACTGTTATTATTACCTCAATTCTATTATTACCACCCTTATTTCTGTTTAAATTATCGTTATTTCTCTTATTATTATCGCTGAGCCTGTTATGATTATCGTCATTCCATTATCACTATCTTTATTATTATTTATATTGTCGTTATTACTATTATTATTATCCCTACTACTATTATTCATTATGCTATAACTGTTATTATTATCCTCATTCCATTATTGCTATCCTTATTTCTGTAGATATTATCGGTATTTTTGGTATTATTCTCGCTGACACTGTTATCATTATCCTCATTCCATTATTACTATCTTTATTACTATTGATATTGTTGTTATTACTATTATTATTATCCCTGCTACTATTATTCATATGGGTATAACTGTTATGATTATCCTCATTCTATTATTACTATCCTTATTTCTGTTGATATTATCGTTATTTCTCTTATTATTATCGCTGCGCCTGTTATGATAATCGTCATTCCATTATTACTATATTTATTACTATTGATATTGTCGTTATTACTATTATTATTATCCGCGCTACTATTATTCATATCGCTATAACTGTTATTAATATCCTCATTCTATTATTACTATCATTATTTCTGTTGTTATTATCGTTATTTCTCTTATTATTATCGCTGAGCCTGTTATGATTATCCTCATTCCATTATTACTATCTTCATTACTATTCATATTGTCGTTATTACTATTATTATTATCCCTGCTGCTATAATTCATATGGCTATAACTGTTATGACTATCCTCATTCTATTATTACTATCCTTATTTCTGTTGATATTGTCATCATTTCTCTTATTATTATCGCTGAGCCTGTTATGATTATCGCCATTCCATTATTACTATCTTCATTACTATTGATATTGTCGTTATTACTATTCTTATTATTCCTACTACTATTATTCATATGGCTATAACTGTTATTATTATCTCAATTCTATTATTACCACCCTTAGTTCTGTTTAAATTATCGTTATTTCTCTTATTATTATCGCTGAGCCTGTTATGATTATCGTCATTCCATTATTACTATCTTTATTACTATTGATATTGTCGTTATTACTAATATTATTATCCCCGCTACTATTATTCATATGGCTATAACTGTCATTATTATCCTCATTCTATTATTACTATCCTTATTTCTGTTGATATTATCGTTATTTCTCTTATTATTATCGCTGAGCCTGTTATGATTGTCCTCATTCCATTATTACTATCTTTATTACTATTGATATTGTCGTTATTACTAATATTATTATCCCCGCTACTATTATTCATATGGCTATGACTGTTATTATTATCTCAATTCTATTATTACTATCCTTATTTCCGTTGATATTATCGTTATTTCTCTTATTATTATCGCTGAGCCTGTTATGATTATCGTCCTTCCATTATTACTATCTTTATTACTATTGACATTGTCGTTATTACTATTACTATTATCCCTAATATTATTATTCATTATGCTATAGCTGTTATTATTATCCTCGTTCTATTATTGCTATCCTTATTTCTGTTGATATTATCGGCATTTTTGTTATTATTATCGCTCACACTGTTATCATTATCCTCATTCCATTATAACTATCTTTATTACTATTGATATTGTCGTTATTGCTATTATTATTAATCCTACTACTATTATTCATATGGCTATAACTGTTATTATTATCCTCATTCTATTATTGCTATCCTTATTTCTGTTGATATTGTCATCATTTCTCTTATTATTATCGCTGAGCCTGTTATGATTATCGTCATTCCATTATTACTATCTTTATTACTATTGATATTGTCGTTATTACTAATATTATTATCCCCGCTACTATTATTCATATGGCTATAACTGTTATTATTATCCTCATTCTATTATTACTATCCTTATTTCTATTGATATTATCGTTATTTCTCTTATTATTATCGCTGAGCCTGTTATGATTGTCCTCATTCCATTATTACTATCTTTATTACTATTGATATTGTCGTTATTACTAATATTATTATCCCCGCTACTGTTATTCATATGGCTATGACTGTTATTATTATCCCAATTCTATTATTACTATCCTTATTTCCGTTGATATTATCGTTATTCCTCTTATTATTATCGTTGAGCCTGTTATGATTATCGTCCTTCCATTATTACTATCTTTATTACTATTGATATTGTCGTTATTACTATTATTATTATCCGCGCTACTATTATTCATATCGCTATAACTGTTATTGTTATCCTCATTTTATTATTACTATCCTTCTTTCTGTTGATATTATCGTTATTTCTCATATTATTATCGCTGAGAATGTTATGATTATCCTCATTCCATTATTACTGTCTTTATTACTATTGATATTGTCGTTATTACTACTATTATTATCGCTGAGCCTGTTATGATTATCGTCATCCATTATTACTATCTTTATTATTATTTATATTGTCGTTATTACTATTATTATTATCCCTACTACTATTATTCATTATGCTATAACTGTTATTATTATCCTCATTCCATTATTGCTATCCTTATTTCTGTTGATATTATCGGTATTTTTGTTATTATTATCGCTGACACTGTTATCATAATCCTCACTCCATTATAACTATCTTTATTACTGTTGACATTGTCGTTATTACTATTATTATTATACCTACTACTATTATTCATATGGCTATAACTGTTATTATTATCCTCATTCTATTATTACTATCCTTATTTCTGTTGATATTATCGTTGTTTCTCTTATTATTATCGCTGAGCCTGTTATGATTGTCCTCATTCCATTATTACTATCTTTATTACTATTGATATTGTCGTTATTACTAATATTATTATCCCCGCTACTATTATTCATATGGCTATGACTGTTATTATTATCTCAATTCTATTATTACTATCCTTATTTCCGTTGATATTATCGTTATTTCTCTTATTATTATCGCTGAGCCTGTTATGATTATCGTCCTTCCATTATTACTATCTTTATTACTATTGACATTGTCGTTATTACTATTACTATTATCCCTAATATTATTATTCATTATGCTATAGCTTTTATTATTATCCTCGTTCTATTATTGCTATCCTTATTTCTGTTGATATTATCGGCATTTTTGTTATTATTATCGCTCACACTGTTATCATTATCCTCATTCCATTATAACTATCTTTATTACTATTGATATTATCGTTATTTCTCTTATTATTATCGCTGAGCCTGTTATGATTGTCCTCATTCCATTATTACTATCTTTATTACTATTGATATTGTCGTTATTACTAATATTATTATCCCCGCTACTATTATTCATATGGCTCTGAGTGTTATTATTATCTCAATTCTATTATTACTATCCTTATTTCCGTTGATATTATCGTTATTTCTCTTATTATTATCGCTGAGCCTGTTATGATTATCGCCCTTCCATTATTACTATCTTTATTACTATTGACATTGTCGTTATTACTATTACTATTATCCCTAATATTATTATTCATTATGCTATAGCTGTTATTATTATCCTCATTCTATTATTGCTATCCTTATTTCTGTTGATATTATCGGCATTTTTGTTATTATTATCGCTCACACTGTTATCATTATCCTCATTCCATTATAACTATCTTCATTACTATTGATATTGTCGTTATTACTATTATTATTATCCCTGCTACTATTATTCATATGGGTATAACTGTTATGATTATCCTCATTCTATTATTACTATCCTTATTTCTGTTGATATTATCGTTATTTCTCATATTATTATCGCTGCGCCTGTTATGATTATCGTCATTCCATTATTACTATATTTATTACTATTGATATTGTCGTTATTACTATTATTATTATCCGCGCTACTATTATTCATATCGCTATAACTGTTATTATTATCCTCATTCTCTTATTACTATCATTATTTCTGTTGTTATTATCATTATTTCTCTTATTATTATCGCTGAGCCTGTTATGATTATCCTCATTCCATTATTACTATCTTTATTACCATTGATATTGTCGTTATTACTATTATTATTATTCCTACTACTATTATTCATATGGCTATAACTGTTATTATTATCTCAATTCTATTATTACCACCCTTATTTCTGTTTAAATTATCGTTATTTCTCTTATTATTATCGCTGAGCCTGTTATGATTATCGTCATTCCATTATTACTATCTTTATTACTATTGATATTGTCGTTATTACTAATATTATTATCCCCGCTACTATTATTCATATGGCTATAACTGTTATTATTATCCTCATTCTATTATTACTATCCTTATTTCTGTTCATATTATCGTTATTTCTCTTATTATTATCGCTGAGCCTGTTATGATTGTCCTCATTCCATTATTACTATCTTTATTACTATTGATATTGCCGTTATTGCTAATATTATTATCCCCGCTACTATTATTCATATGGCTATGACTGTTATTATTATCACAATTCTATTATTACTATCATTATTTCTGTTGTTATTATCGTTATTTCTCTTATTATTATCGCTGAGCCTGTTATGATTATCCTCATTCCATTATTACTATCTTTATTACTATTCATATTGTCGTTATTACTATTATTATTATCCCTGCTGCTATAATTCATATGGCTATAACTGTTATGACTATCCTCATTCTATTATTACTATCCTTATTTCTGTTGATATTATCGTTATTTCTCTTATTATTATCGCTGCGCCTGTTATGATTATCATCATTCCATTATTACTATATTTGTTACTATTGATATTGTCGTTATTACTATTATTATTAATCCTTCTACTATTATTCATATGGCTATAACTGTTATTATTATCCTCATTCTATTATTACTATCATTATTTCTGTTGATATTATCGTTATTTCTCTTATTATTATCGCTGAGCCTGTTATGATTATCCTCATTCCATTATTACTATCTTTATTACTATTCATATTGTCGTTATTACTATTATTATTATCCCTGCTGCTATAATTCATATGGCTATAACTGTTATGACTATCCTCATTCTATTATTACTATCCTTATTTCTGTTGATATTGTCATCATTTCTCTTATTATTACCGCTGAGCCTGTAATGATTATCGTCATTCCATTATTACTATCTTTATTACTATTGATATTGTCGTTATTACTATTATTATTATTCCTACTACTATTATTCATATGGCTATAACTGTTATTATTATCTCAATTCTATTATTATCACCCTTATTTCTGTTTAAATTATCGTTATTTCTCATATTATTATCGCTGCGCCTGTTATGATTATCGTTATTCCATTATTACTATATTTATTACTATTCATATTGTCGTGATTACTATTATTATTATCCCTGCTGCTATAATTCATAAGGCTATAACTGTTGTGACTATCCTCATTCTATTATTACCACCCTTATTTCTGTTTAAATTATCGTCATTTCTCTTATTATTATCGCTGAGCCTGTTATGATTATCGTCATTCCATTATTACTATCTTTATTACTATTGATATTGTCGTTATTACTAATATTATTATCCCCGCTACTATTATTCATATGGCTATAACTGTTATTATTATCCTCATTCTATTATTACTATCCTTATTTCTGTTGATATTATCGTTATTTCTCTTATTATTATCGCTGAGCCTGTTATGATTATCGTCATTCCATTATTACTATCTTTATTACTATTGATATTGTCGTTATTACTATTATTATTATTCCTACTACTATTATTCATATGGCTATAACTGTTATTATTATCTCAATTCTATTATTACCACCCTTATTTCTGTTTAAATTATCGTTATTTCTCTTATTATTATCGCTGAGCCTGTTATGATTATCGTCATTCCATTATTACTATCTTTATTACTATTGATATTGTCGTTATTACTAATATTATTATCCCCGCTACTATTATTCATATGGCTATAACTGTTATTATTATCCTCATTCTATTATTACTATCCTTATTTCTGTTGATATTATCGTTATTTCTCTTATTATTATCGCTGAGCCTGTTATGATTATCGTCATTCCATTAGCACTATCTTTATTATTATTTATATTGTCGTTATTACTATTATTATTATCCCTACTACTATTATTCATTATGCTATAACTGTTATTATTATCCTCATTCCATTATTGCTATCCTTATTTCTGTTGATATTATCGTTATTTCTCTTATTATTATCGCTGAGCCTGTTATGATTATCGTCATTCCATTATTACTATCTTTATTACTATTGATATTGTCGTTATTACTAATATTATTATCCCCGCTACTATTATTCATATGGCTATAACTGTTATTATTATCCTCATTCTATTATTACTATCCTTATTTCTGTTGATATTATCGTTATTTCTCTTATTATTATCGCTGAGCCTGTTATGATTGTCCTCATTCCATTATTACTATCTTTATTACTATTGATATTGTCGTTATTACTAATATTATTATCCCCGCTACTATTATTCATATGGCTATGACTGTTATTATTATCCTCATTCTATTATTACTATCCTTATTTCTGTTGATATTATCGTTATTTCTCTTATTATTATCGCTGAGCCTGTTATGATTGTCCTCATTCCATTATTACTATCTTTATTACTATTGATATTGTCGTTATTACTATTATTATTATCCGCGCTACTATTATTCATATCGCTATAACTGTTATTATTATCCTCATTCTATTATTACTATCATTATTTCTGTTGTTATTATCGTTATTTCTCTTATTATTATCGCTGAGCCTGTTATGATTATCCTCATTCCATTATTACTATCATTATTACTATTCATATTGTCGTGATTACTATTATTATTATCCCTGCTGCTATAATTCATATGGCTATAACTGTTGTGACTATCCTCATTCTATTATTACCACCCTTATTTCTGTTTAAATTATCGTTATTTCTCTTATTATTATCGCTGAGCCTGTTATGATTATCGTCATTCCATTATTACTATCTTTATTACTATTGATATTGTCGTTATTACTAATATTATTATCCCCGCTACTATTATTCATATGGCTATAACTGTTATTATTATTCTCATTCTATTATTACTATCCTTATTTCTGTTGATATTATCGTTATTTCTCTTATTATTATCGCTGAGCCTGTTATGATTGTCCTCATTCCATTATTACTATCTTTATTACTATTGATATTGTCGTTATTACTAATATTATTATCCCCGCTACTATTATTCATATGGCTCTGACTGTTATTATTATCTCAATTCTATTATTACTATCCTTATTTCCGTTGATATTATCGTTATTTCTCTTATTATTATCGCTGAGCCTGTTATGATTATCGTCCTTCCATTATTACTATCTTTATTACTATTGACATTGTCGTTATTACTATTACTATTATCCCTAATATTATTATTCATTATGCTATAGCTGTTATTATTATCCTCATTCTATTATTTCTATCCTTATTTCTGTTGATATTATCGGCATTTTTGTTATTATTATCGCTCACACTGTTATCATTATCCTCATTCCATTATGCCTATCTTTATTACTATTGATATTGTCGTTATTGCTATTATTATTAATCCTACTACTATTATTCATATGGCTATAACTGTTATTATTATCCTCATTCTATTATTACTATCATTATTTCTGTTGTTATTATCGTTATTTCTCTTATTATTATCGCTGAGCCTGTTATGATTATCCTCATTCCATTATTGCTATCTTTATTACTATTCACATTGTCGTTATTACTATTATTATTATCCCTGCTGCTATAATTCATATGGCTATAACTGTTATGACTATCCTCATTCTATTATTACTATCCTTATTTCTGTTGATATTGTCATCATTTCTCTTATTATTACCGCTGAGCCTGTTATGATTATCGTCATTCCATTATTACTATCTTTATTACTATTGATATTGTCGTTATTACTATTATTATTATTCCTACTACTATTATTCATATGGCTATAACTGTTATTATTATCTCAATTCTATTATTATCACCCTTATTTCTGTTTAAATTATCGTTATTTCTCTTATTATTATCGCTGAGCCTGTTATGATTATCGTCATTCCATTATCACTATCTTTATTATTATTTATATTGTCGTTATTACTATTATTATTATCCCTACTACTATTATTCATTATGCTATAACTGTTATTATTATCCTCATTCCATTATTGCTATCCTTATTTCTGTTGATATTATCGTTATTTCTCTTATTATTATCGCTGAGCCTGTTATGATTATCGTCATTCCATTATTACTATCTTTATTACTATTGATATTGTCGTTATTACTATTATTATTATTCCTACTACTATTATTCATATGGCTATAACTGTTATTATTATCTCAATTCTATTATTACCACCCTTATTTCTGTTTAAATTATCGTTATTTCTCTTATTATTATCGCTGAGCCTGTTATGATTATCGTCATTCCATTATTACTATCTTTATTACTATTGATATTGTCGTTATTACTAATATTATTATCCCCGCTACTATTATTCATATGGCTATAACTGTTATTATTATCCTCATTCTATTATTACTATCCTTATTTCTGTTGATATTATCGTTATTTCTCTTATTATTATCGCTGAGCCTGTTATGATTATCGTCATTCCATTAGCACTATCTTTATTATTATTTATATTGTCGTTATTACTATTATTATTATCCCTACTACTATTATTCATTATGCTATAACTGTTATTATTATCCTCATTCCATTATTGCTATCCTTATTTCTGTTGATATTATCGTTATTTCTCTTATTATTATCGCTGAGCCTGTTATGATTATCGTCATTCCATTATTACTATCTTTATTACTATTGATATTGTCGTTATTACTAATATTATTATCCCCGCTACTATTATTCATATGGCTATAACTGTTATTATTATCCTCATTCTATTATTACTATCCTTATTTCTGTTGATATTATCGTTATTTCTCTTATTATTATCGCTGAGCCTGTTATGATTGTCCTCATTCCATTATTACTATCTTTATTACTATTGATATTGTCGTTATTACTAATATTATTATCCCCGCTACTATTATTCATATGGCTATGACTGTTATTATTATCCTCATTCTATTATTACTATCCTTATTTCTGTTGATATTATCGTTATTTCTCTTATTATTATCGCTGAGCCTGTTATGATTGTCCTCATTCCATTATTACTATCTTTATTACTATTGATATTGTCGTTATTACTATTATTATTATCCGCGCTACTATTATTCATATCGCTATAACTGTTATTATTATCCTCATTCTATTATTACTATCATTATTTCTGTTGTTATTATCGTTATTTCTCTTATTATTATCGCTGAGCAAGTTATGATTATCCTCATTCCATTATTACTATCATTATTACTATTCATATTGTCGTGATTACTATTATTATTATCCCTGCTGCTATAATTCATATGGCTATAACTGTTGTGACTATCCTCATTCTATTATTACCACCCTTATTTCTGTTTAAATTATCGTTATTTCTCTTATTATTATCGCTGAGCCTGTTATGATTATCGTCATTCCATTATTACTATCTTTATTACTATTGATATTGTCGTTATTACTAATATTATTATCCCCGCTACTATTATTCATATGGCTATAACTGTTATTATTATTCTCATTCTATTATTACTATCCTTATTTCTGTTGATATTATCGTTATTTCTCTTATTATTATCGCTGAGCCTGTTATGATTGTCCTCATTCCATTATTACTATCTTTATTACTATTGATATTGTCGTTATTACTAATATTATTATCCCCGCTACTATTATTCATATGGCTCTGACTGTTATTATTATCTCAATTCTATTATTACTATCCTTATTTCCGTTGATATTATCGTTATTTCTCTTATTATTATCGCTGAGCCTGTTATGATTATCATCCTTCCATTATTACTATCTTTATTACTATTGACATTGTCGTTATTACTATTACTATTATCCCTAATATTATTATTCATTATGCTATAGCTTTTATTATTATCCTCGTTCTATTATTGCTATCCTTATTTCTGTTGATATTATCGGCATTTTTGTTATTATTATCGCTCACACTGTTATCATTATCCTCATTCCATTATAACTATCTTTATTACTATTGATATTGTCGTTATTGCTATTATTATTAATCCTACTACTATTATTCATATGGCTATAACTGTTATTATTATCCTCATTCTATTATTACTATCATTATTTCTGTTGATATTATCGTTATTTCTCTTATTATTATCGCTGAGCCTGTTATGATTATCCTCATTCCATTATTACTATCTTTATTACTATTCATATTGTCGTTATTACTATTATTATTATCCCTGCTGCTATAATTCATATGGCTATAACTGTTATGACTATCCTCATTCTATTATTACTATCCATATTTCTGTTGATATTGTCATCATTTCTCTTATTATTACCGCTGAGCCTGTTATGATTATCGTCATTCCATTATTACTATCTTTATTACTGTTGATATTGTCGTTATTACTATTATTATTATTCCTACTACTATTATTCATATGTCTATAACTGTTATTATTATCCTCATTCTATTATTACTATCATTATTTCTGTTGTTATTATCGTTATTTCTCTTATTATTATCGCTGAGCCTGTTATGATTATCCTCATTCCATTATTACTATCATTATTACTATTCATATTGTCGTGATTACTATTATTATTATCCCTGCTGCTATAATTCATATGGCTATAACTGTTGTGACTATCCTCATTCTATTATTACCACCCTTATTTCTGTTTAAATTATCGTTATTTCTCTTATTATTATCGCTGAGCCTGTTATGATTATCGTCATTCCATTATTACTATCTTTATTACTATTGATATTGTCGTTATTACTAGTATTATTATCCCCGCTACTATTATTCATATGGCTATAACTGTTATTATTATTCTCATTCTATTATTACTATCCTTATTTCTGTTGATATTATCGTTATTTCTCTTATTATTATCGCTGAGCCTGTTATGATTGTCCTCATTCCATTATTACTATCTTTATTACTATTGATATTGTCGTTATTACTAATATTATTATCCCCGCTACTATTATTCATATGGCTCTGACTGTTATTATTATCTCAATTCTATTATTACTATCCTTATTTCCGTTGATATTATCGTTATTTCTCTTATTATTATCGCTGAGCCTGTTATGATTATCGTCCTTCCATTATTACTATCTTTATTACTATTGACATTGTCGTTATTACTATTACTATTATCCCTAATATTATTATTCATTATGCTATAGCTGTTATTATTATCCTCATTCTATTATTTCTATCCTTATTTCTGTTGATATTATCGGCATTTTTGTTATTATTATCGCTCACACTGTTATCATTATCCTCATTCCATTATGCCTATCTTTATTACTATTGATATTGTCGTTATTGCTATTATTATTAATCCTACTACTATTATTCATATGGCTATAACTGTTATTATTATCCTCATTCTATTATTACTATCATTATTTCTGTTGTTATTATCGTTATTTCTCTTATTATTATCGCTGAGCCTGTTATGATTATCCTCATTCCATTATTGCTATCTTTATTACTATTCACATTGTCGTTATTACTATTATTATTATCCCTGCTGTTATAATTCATATGGCTATAACTGTTATGACTATCCTCATTCTATTATTACTATCCTTATTTCTGTTGATATTGTCATTATTTCTCTTATTATTATCGCTGAGCCTGTTATGATTATCGTCATTCCATTATTACTATCTTTATTACTATTGATATTGTCGTTATTACTATTATTATTATTCCTACTACTGTTATTCATATGGCTATAACTGTTATTATTATCTCAATTCTATTATTACCACCCTTATTTCTGTTTAAATTATCGTTATTTCTCTTATTATTATCGCTCAGCCTGTTATGATTATCGTCATTCCATTATTACTATCTTTATTACTATTGATATTGTCGTTATTACTAATATTATTATCCCCGCTACTATTATTCATATGGCTATAACTGTTATTATTATCCTCATTCTATTATTACTATCGTTATTTCTGTTGATATTATCGTTATTTCTCTTATTATTATCTCTGAGCCTGTTATGATTGTCCTCATTCCATTATTACTATCTTTATTACTATTGATATTGTCGTTATTACTAATATTATTATCCCCGCTACTATTATTCATATGGCTATAACTGTTATTATTATCTCAATTCTATTATTACTATCCTTATTTCCGTTGATATTATCGTTATTTCTCTTATTATTATCGCTGAGCCTGTTATGATTATCATCCTTCCATTATTACTATCTTTATTACTATTGACATTGTCGTTATTACTATTACTATTATCCCTAATATTATTATTCATTATGCTATAGCTTTTATTATTATCCTCGTTCTATTATTGCTATCCTTATTTCTGTTGATATTATCGGCATTTTTGTTATTATTATCGCTCACACTGTTATCATTATCCTCATTCCATTATAACTATCTTTATTACTATTGATATTGTCGTTATTGCTATTATTATTAATCCTACTACTATTATTCATATGGCTATAACTGTTATTATTATCCTCATTCTATTATTACTATCATTATTTCTGTTGATATTATCGTTATTTCTCTTATTATTATCGCTGAGCCTGTTATGATTATCCTCATTCCATTATTACTATCTTTATTACTATTCATATTGTCGTTATTACTATTATTATTATCCCTGCTGCTATAATTCATATGGCTATAACTGTTATGACTATCCTCATTCTATTATTACTATCCATATTTCTGTTGATATTGTCATCATTTCTCTTATTATTACCGCTGAGCCTGTTATGATTATCGTCATTCCATTATTACTATCTTTATTACTGTTGATATTGTCGTTATTACTATTATTATTATTCCTACTACTATTATTCATATGGCTATAACTGTTATTATTATCTCAATTCTATTATTACCAGCCTTAATTCTGTTTAAATTATCGTTATTTCTCTTATTATTATCGCTGAGCCTGTTATGATTATCGTCATTCCATTATCACTATCTTTATTATTATTTATATTGTCGTTATTACTATTATTATTATCCCTACTACTATTATTCATATGGCTATAACTGTTATTATTATCTCAATTCTATTATTACCACCCTTATTTCTGTTTAAATTATCGTTATTTCTCTTATTATTATCGCTGAGCCTGTTATGATTATCGTCCACCCATTATTACTATCTTTATTACTATTGATATTGTCGTTATTACTATTATTATTATCCGCGCTACTATTATTCATATCGCTATAACTGTTATTATTATCCTCATTTTATTATTACAATCCTTATTTCTGTTGATATTATCGTTATTTCTCTTATTATTATCGCTGAGCCTGTTATGATTTTCCTAATTCCATTATTACTATCTTTATTACTATTGATATTGTCGTTATTACTATTATTATTATGCCCGCTACTATTATTCATATCGCTATAACGGTTATTATTATCCTCATTCTATTATTACTATTCTTATTTCTGTTGATATTATCGTTATTTCTCTTATTATTATCGCTGAGCCTGTTATGATTATCCTCATTCCATTATTACTATCTTTATTACTATTCATATTGTCGTTATTATTATTATTATTATCCCTGCTACTATTATTCATATGGCTATAACTGTTATTATTATCCTCATACTATTATTACTATCCTTATTTCCGTTGATATTATCGTTATTTCTCATATTATTATCGCTGAGAATGTTATGATTATCCTCATTCCATTATTACTGTCTTTATTACTATTGATATTGTCGTTATTACTATTATTATTATCCCTACCACTATAATTCATTATGCTATAACTGCTATTATTATCCTCATTCTATTATTGCTATCCTTTTTTCTGTTGATATTATCGGTATTTTTGGTATTATTCTCGCTGACACTGTTATCATTATCCTCATTCCATTATTACTATCTTTATTACTATTGATATTGTTGTTATTACTATTATTATTATCCCTGCTACTATTATTCATATGGGTATAACTGTTATGATTATCCTCATTCTATTATTACTATCCTTATTTCTGTTGATATTATCGTTATTTCTCTTATTATTATCGCTGCGCCTGTTATGATTATCGTCATTCCATTATTACTATATTTGTTACTATTGATATTGTCGTTATTACTATTATTATTATCCGCGCTACTATTATTCATATCGCTATAACTGTTATTATTATGCTCATTCTATTATTACTATCATTATTTCTGTTGTTATTATCGTTATTTCTCTTATTATTATCGCTGAGCCTGTTATGATTATCCTCATTCCATTATTACTATCATTATTACTATTCATATTGTCGTGATTACTATTATTAGTATCCCTGCTGCTATAATTCATATGGCTATAACTGTTGTGACTATCCTCATTCTATTATTACCACCCTTATTTCTGTTTAAATTATCGTTATTTCTCTTATTATTATCGCTGAGCCTGTTATGATTATCGTCATTCCATTATTACTATCTTTATTGCTATTGATATTGTCGTTATTACTAATATTATTATCCCCGCTACTATTATTCATATGGCTATAACTGTTATTATTATTCTCATTCTATTATTACTATCCTTATTTCTGTTGATATTATCGTTATTTCTCTTATTATTATCGCTGAGCCTGTTATGATTGTCCTCATTCCATTATTACTATCTTTATTACTATTGATATTGTCGTTATTACTAATATTATTATCCCCGCTACTATTATTCATATGGCTCCGACTGTTATTATTATCTAAATTCTATTATTACTATCCTTATTTCCGTTGATATTATCGTTATTTCTCTTATTATTATCGCTGAGCCTGTTATGATTATCGTCCTTCCATTATTACTATCGTTATTACTATTGACATTGTCGTTATTACTATTACTATTATCCCTAATATTATTATTCATTATGCTATAGCTGTTATTATTATCCTCATTCTATTATTTCTATCCTTATTTCTGTTGATATTATCGGCATTTTTGTTATTATTATCGCTCACACTGTTATCATTATCCTCATTCCATTATGCCTATCTTTATTACTATTGATATTGTCGTTATTGCTATTATTATTAATCCTACTACTATTATTCATATGGCTATAACTGTTATTATTATCCTCATTCTATTATTACTATCATTATTTCTGTTGTTATTATCGTTATTTCTCTTATTATTATCGTTGAGCCTGTTATGATTATCCTCATTCCATTATTACTATCTTTATTACTATTCATATTGTCGTTATTACTATTATTATTATCCCTGCTGCTATAATTCATATGGCTATAACTGTTATGACTATCCTTATTCTATTATTACTATCCTTATTTCTGTTGATATTGTCATTATTTCTCTTATTATTATCGCTGAGCCTGTTATGATTATCGTCATTCCATTATTACTATCTTTATTACTATTGATATTGTCGTTATTACTATTATTATTATTCCTACTACTATTATTCATATGGCTATAACTGTTATTATTATCTCAATTCTATTATTACCACCCTTATTTCTGTTTAAATTATCGTTATTTCTCTTATTATTATCGCTGAGCCTGTTATGATTATCGTCATTCCATTATTACTATCTTTATTACTATTGACATTGTCGTTATTACTATTATTATTATCCCCGCTACTATTATTCATATCGCTATAACTGTTATTATTATCCTCATTCTATTATTACTATCCTTATTTCCGTTGATATTATCGTTATTCCTCTTATTATTATCGCTGAGCCTGTTATGATTATCGTCCTTCCATTATTACTATCTTTATTACTATTGATATTGTCGTTATTACTATTATTATTATCCGCGCTACTATTATTCATACCGCTATAACTGTTATTGTTATCCTCATTTTATTATTACTATCCTTCTTTCTGTTGATATTATCGTTATTTCTCATATTATTATCGCTGAGAATGTTATGATTATCCTCATTCCATTATTACTGTCTTTATTACTATTGATATTGTCGTTATTACTATTATTATTATCCCTACCACTATAATTCATTATGCTATAACTGCTATTATTATCCTCATTCTATTATTGCTATCCTTTTTTCTGTTGATATTATCGGTATTTTTGGTATTATTCTCGCTGACACTGTTATCATTATCCTCATTCCATTATTACTATCTTTATTACTATTGATATTGTCGTTATTACTAATATTATTATCCCCACTACTATTATTCATATGGCTATAACTGTTATTATTATTCTCATTCTATTATTACTATCCTTATTTCTGTTGATATTATCGTTATTTCTCTTATTATTATCGCTGAGCCTGTTATGATTGTCCTCATTCCATTATTACTATCTTTATTACTATTGATATTGTCGTTATTACTAATATTATTATCCCCGCTACTATTATTCATATGGCTCTGACTGTTATTATTATCTCAATTCTATTATTACTATCCTTATTTCCGTTGATATTATCGTTATTTCTCTTATTATTATCGCTGAGGCCTGTTATGATTATCGTCCTTCCATTATTACTATCTTTATTACTATTGACATTGTCGTTATTACTATTACTATTATCCCTAATATTATTATTCATTATGCTATAGCTGTTATTATTATCCTCATTCTATTATTTCTATCCTTATTTCTGTTGATATTATCGGCATTTTTGTTATTATTATCGCTCACACTGTTATCATTATCCTCATTCCATTATGCCTATCTTTATTACTATTGATATTGTCGTTATTGCTATTATTATTAATCCTACTACTATTATTCATATGGCTATAACTGTTATTATTATCCTCATTCTATTATTACTATCATTATTTCTGTTGTTATTATCGTTATTTCTCTTATTATTATCGCTGAGCCTGTTATGATTATCCTCATTCCATTATTACTATCTTTATTACTATTCATATTGTCGTTATTACTATTATTATTATCCCTGCTGCTATAATTCATATGGCTATAACTGTTATGACTATCCTCATTCTATTATTACTATCCTTATTTCTGTTGATATTGTCATCATTTCTCTTATTATTATCGCTGAGCCTGTTATGATTATCGTCATTCCATTATTACTATCTTTATTACTATTGATATTGTCGTTATTGCTATTATTATTAATCCTACTACTATTATTCATATGGCTATAACTGTTATTATTATCCTCATTCTATTATTACTATCATTATTTCTGTTGTTATTATCGTTATTTCTCTTATTATTATCGCTGAGCCTGTTATGATTATCCTCATTCCATTATTGCTATCTTTATTACTATTCACATTGTCGTTATTACTATTATTATTATCCCTGCTGTTATAATTCATATGGCTATAACTGTTATGACTATCCTCATTCTATTATTACTATCCTTATTTCTGTTGATATTGTCATTATTTCTCTTATTATTATCGCTGAGCCTGTTATGATTATCGTCATTCCATTATTACTATCTTTATTACTATTGATATTGTCGTTATTACTATTATTATTATTCCTACTACTGTTATTCATATGGCTATAACTGTTATTATTATCTCAATTCTATTATTACCACCCTTATTTCTGTTTAAATTATCGTTATTTCTCTTATTATTATCGCTCAGCCTGTTATGATTATCGTCATTCCATTATTACTATCTTTATTACTATTGATATTGTCGTTATTACTAATATTATTATCCCCGCTACTATTATTCATATGGCTATAACTGTTATTATTATCCTCATTCTATTATTACTATCGTTATTTCTGTTGATATTATCGTTATTTCTCTTATTATTATCTCTGAGCCTGTTATGATTGTCCTCATTCCATTATTACTATCTTTATTACTATTGATATTGTCGTTATTACTAATATTATTATCCCCGCTACTATTATTCATATGGCTATAACTGTTATTATTATCTCAATTCTATTATTACTATCCTTATTTCCGTTGATATTATCGTTATTTCTCTTATTATTATCGCTGAGCCTGTTATGATTATCATCCTTCCATTATTACTATCTTTATTACTATTGACATTGTCGTTATTACTATTACTATTATCCCTAATATTATTATTCATTATGCTATAGCTTTTATTATTATCCTCGTTCTATTATTGCTATCCTTATTTCTGTTGATATTATCGGCATTTTTGTTATTATTATCGCTCACACTGTTATCATTATCCTCATTCCATTATAACTATCTTTATTACTATTGATATTGTCGTTATTGCTATTATTATTAATCCTACTACTATTATTCATATGGCTATAACTGTTATTATTATCCTCATTCTATTATTACTATCATTATTTCTGTTGATATTATCGTTATTTCTCTTATTATTATCGCTGAGCCTGTTATGATTATCCTCATTCCATTATTACTATCTTTATTACTATTCATATTGTCGTTATTACTATTATTATTATCCCTGCTGCTATAATTCATATGGCTATAACTGTTATGACTATCCTCATTCTATTATTACTATCCATATTTCTGTTGATATTGTCATCATTTCTCTTATTATTACCGCTGAGCCTGTTATGATTATCGTCATTCCATTATTACTATCTTTATTACTGTTGATATTGTCGTTATTACTATTATTATTATTCCTACTACTATTATTCATATGGCTATAACTGTTATTATTATCTCAATTCTATTATTACCAGCCTTAATTCTGTTTAAATTATCGTTATTTCTCTTATTATTATCGCTGAGCCTGTTATGATTATCGTCATTCCATTATCACTATCTTTATTATTATTTATATTGTCGTTATTACTATTATTATTATCCCTACTACTATTATTCATATGGCTATAACTGTTATTATTATCTCAATTCTATTATTACCACCCTTATTTCTGTTTAAATTATCGTTATTTCTCTTATTATTATCGCTGAGCCTGTTATGATTATCGTCCACCCATTATTACTATCTTTATTACTATTGATATTGTCGTTATTACTATTATTATTATCCGCGCTACTATTATTCATATCGCTATAACTGTTATTATTATCCTCATTTTATTATTACAATCCTTATTTCTGTTGATATTATCGTTATTTCTCTTATTATTATCGCTGAGCCTGTTATGATTTTCCTAATTCCATTATTACTATCTTTATTACTATTGATATTGTCGTTATTACTATTATTATTATGCCCGCTACTATTATTCATATCGCTATAACGGTTATTATTATCCTCATTCTATTATTACTATTCTTATTTCTGTTGATATTATCGTTATTTCTCTTATTATTATCGCTGAGCCTGTTATGATTATCCTCATTCCATTATTACTATCTTTATTACTATTCATATTGTCGTTATTATTATTATTATTATCCCTGCTACTATTATTCATATGGCTATAACTGTTATTATTATCCTCATACTATTATTACTATCCTTATTTCCGTTGATATTATCGTTATTTCTCATATTATTATCGCTGAGAATGTTATGATTATCCTCATTCCATTATTACTGTCTTTATTACTATTGATATTGTCGTTATTACTATTATTATTATCCCTACCACTATAATTCATTATGCTATAACTGCTATTATTATCCTCATTCTATTATTGCTATCCTTTTTTCTGTTGATATTATCGGTATTTTTGGTATTATTCTCGCTGACACTGTTATCATTATCCTCATTCCATTATTACTATCTTTATTACTATTGATATTGTTGTTATTACTATTATTATTATCCCTGCTACTATTATTCATATGGGTATAACTGTTATGATTATCCTCATTCTATTATTACTATCCTTATTTCTGTTGATATTATCGTTATTTCTCTTATTATTATCGCTGCGCCTGTTATGATTATCGTCATTCCATTATTACTATATTTGTTACTATTGATATTGTCGTTATTACTATTATTATTATCCGCGCTACTATTATTCATATCGCTATAACTGTTATTATTATGCTCATTCTATTATTACTATCATTATTTCTGTTGTTATTATCGTTATTTCTCTTATTATTATCGCTGAGCCTGTTATGATTATCCTCATTCCATTATTACTATCATTATTACTATTCATATTGTCGTGATTACTATTATTAGTATCCCTGCTGCTATAATTCATATGGCTATAACTGTTGTGACTATCCTCATTCTATTATTACCACCCTTATTTCTGTTTAAATTATCGTTATTTCTCTTATTATTATCGCTGAGCCTGTTATGATTATCGTCATTCCATTATTACTATCTTTATTGCTATTGATATTGTCGTTATTACTAATATTATTATCCCCGCTACTATTATTCATATGGCTATAACTGTTATTATTATTCTCATTCTATTATTACTATCCTTATTTCTGTTGATATTATCGTTATTTCTCTTATTATTATCGCTGAGCCTGTTATGATTGTCCTCATTCCATTATTACTATCTTTATTACTATTGATATTGTCGTTATTACTAATATTATTATCCCCGCTACTATTATTCATATGGCTCCGACTGTTATTATTATCTAAATTCTATTATTACTATCCTTATTTCCGTTGATATTATCGTTATTTCTCTTATTATTATCGCTGAGCCTGTTATGATTATCGTCCTTCCATTATTACTATCTTTATTACTATTGACATTGTCGTTATTACTATTACTATTATCCCTAATATTATTATTCATTATGCTATAGCTGTTATTATTATCCTCATTCTATTATTTCTATCCTTATTTCTGTTGATATTATCGGCATTTTTGTTATTATTATCGCTCACACTGTTATCATTATCCTCATTCCATTATGCCTATCTTTATTACTATTGATATTGTCGTTATTGCTATTATTATTAATCCTACTACTATTATTCATATGGCTATAACTGTTATTATTATCCTCATTCTATTATTACTATCATTATTTCTGTTGTTATTATCGTTATTTCTCTTATTATTATCGCTGAGCCTGTTATGATTATCCTCATTCCATTATTGCTATCTTTATTACTATTCACATTGTCGTTATTACTATTATTATTATCCCTGCTGTTATAATTCATATGGCTATAACTGTTATGACTATCCTCATTCTATTATTACTATCCTTATTTCTGTTGATATTGTCATTATTTCTCTTATTATTATCGCTGAGCCTGTTATGATTATCGTCATTCCATTATTACTATCTTTATTACTATTGATATTGTCGTTATTACTATTATTATTATTCCTACTACTGTTATTCATATGGCTATAACTGTTATTATTATCTCAATTCTATTATTACCACCCTTATTTCTGTTTAAATTATCGTTATTTCTCTTATTATTATCGCTCAGCCTGTTATGATTATCGTCATTCCATTATTACTATCTTTATTACTATTGATATTGTCGTTATTACTAATATTATTATCCCCGCTACTATTATTCATATGGCTATAACTGTTATTATTATCCTCATTCTATTATTACTATCGTTATTTCTGTTGATATTATCGTTATTTCTCTTATTATTATCTCTGAGCCTGTTATGATTGTCCTCATTCCATTATTACTATCTTTATTACTATTGATATTGTCGTTATTACTAATATTATTATCCCCGCTACTATTATTCATATGGCTATAACTGTTATTATTATCTCAATTCTATTATTACTATCCTTATTTCCGTTGATATTATCGTTATTTCTCTTATTATTATCGCTGAGCCTGTTATGATTATCATCCTTCCATTATTACTATCTTTATTACTATTGACATTGTCGTTATTACTATTACTATTATCCCTAATATTATTATTCATTATGCTATAGCTTTTATTATTATCCTCGTTCTATTATTGCTATCCTTATTTCTGTTGATATTATCGGCATTTTTGTTATTATTATCGCTCACACTGTTATCATTATCCTCATTCCATTATAACTATCTTTATTACTATTGATATTGTCGTTATTGCTATTATTATTAATCCTACTACTATTATTCATATGGCTATAACTGTTATTATTATCCTCATTCTATTATTACTATCATTATTTCTGTTGATATTATCGTTATTTCTCTTATTATTATCGCTGAGCCTGTTATGATTATCCTCATTCCATTATTACTATCTTTATTACTATTCATATTGTCGTTATTACTATTATTATTATCCCTGCTGCTATAATTCATATGGCTATAACTGTTATGACTATCCTCATTCTATTATTACTATCCATATTTCTGTTGATATTGTCATCATTTCTCTTATTATTACCGCTGAGCCTGTTATGATTATCGTCATTCCATTATTACTATCTTTATTACTGTTGATATTGTCGTTATTACTATTATTATTATTCCTACTACTATTATTCATATGGCTATAACTGTTATTATTATCTCAATTCTATTATTACCAGCCTTAATTCTGTTTAAATTATCGTTATTTCTCTTATTATTATCGCTGAGCCTGTTATGATTATCGTCATTCCATTATCACTATCTTTATTATTATTTATATTGTCGTTATTACTATTATTATTATCCCTACTACTATTATTCATATGGCTATAACTGTTATTATTATCTCAATTCTATTATTACCACCCTTATTTCTGTTTAAATTATCGTTATTTCTCTTATTATTATCGCTGAGCCTGTTATGATTATCGTCCACCCATTATTACTATCTTTATTACTATTGATATTGTCGTTATTACTATTATTATTATCCGCGCTACTATTATTCATATCGCTATAACTGTTATTATTATCCTCATTTTATTATTACAATCCTTATTTCTGTTGATATTATCGTTATTTCTCTTATTATTATCGCTGAGCCTGTTATGATTTTCCTAATTCCATTATTACTATCTTTATTACTATTGATATTGTCGTTATTACTATTATTATTATGCCCGCTACTATTATTCATATCGCTATAACGGTTATTATTATCCTCATTCTATTATTACTATTCTTATTTCTGTTGATATTATCGTTATTTCTCTTATTATTATCGCTGAGCCTGTTATGATTATCCTCATTCCATTATTACTATCTTTATTACTATTCATATTGTCGTTATTATTATTATTATTATCCCTGCTACTATTATTCATATGGCTATAACTGTTATTATTATCCTCATACTATTATTACTATCCTTATTTCCGTTGATATTATCGTTATTTCTCATATTATTATCGCTGAGAATGTTATGATTATCCTCATTCCATTATTACTGTCTTTATTACTATTGATATTGTCGTTATTACTATTATTATTATCCCTACCACTATAATTCATTATGCTATAACTGCTATTATTATCCTCATTCTATTATTGCTATCCTTTTTTCTGTTGATATTATCGGTATTTTTGGTATTATTCTCGCTGACACTGTTATCATTATCCTCATTCCATTATTACTATCTTTATTACTATTGATATTGTTGTTATTACTATTATTATTATCCCTGCTACTATTATTCATATGGGTATAACTGTTATGATTATCCTCATTCTATTATTACTATCCTTATTTCTGTTGATATTATCGTTATTTCTCTTATTATTATCGCTGCGCCTGTTATGATTATCGTCATTCCATTATTACTATATTTGTTACTATTGATATTGTCGTTATTACTATTATTATTATCCGCGCTACTATTATTCATATCGCTATAACTGTTATTATTATGCTCATTCTATTATTACTATCATTATTTCTGTTGTTATTATCGTTATTTCTCTTATTATTATCGCTGAGCCTGTTATGATTATCCTCATTCCATTATTACTATCATTATTACTATTCATATTGTCGTGATTACTATTATTAGTATCCCTGCTGCTATAATTCATATGGCTATAACTGTTGTGACTATCCTCATTCTATTATTACCACCCTTATTTCTGTTTAAATTATCGTTATTTCTCTTATTATTATCGCTGAGCCTGTTATGATTATCGTCATTCCATTATTACTATCTTTATTGCTATTGATATTGTCGTTATTACTAATATTATTATCCCCGCTACTATTATTCATATGGCTATAACTGTTATTATTATTCTCATTCTATTATTACTATCCTTATTTCTGTTGATATTATCGTTATTTCTCTTATTATTATCGCTGAGCCTGTTATGATTGTCCTCATTCCATTATTACTATCTTTATTACTATTGATATTGTCGTTATTACTAATATTATTATCCCCGCTACTATTATTCATATGGCTCCGACTGTTATTATTATCTAAATTCTATTATTACTATCCTTATTTCCGTTGATATTATCGTTATTTCTCTTATTATTATCGCTGAGCCTGTTATGATTATCGTCCTTCCATTATTACTATCGTTATTACTATTGACATTGTCGTTATTACTATTACTATTATCCCTAATATTATTATTCATTATGCTATAGCTGTTATTATTATCCTCATTCTATTATTTCTATCCTTATTTCTGTTGATATTATCGGCATTTTTGTTATTATTATCGCTCACACTGTTATCATTATCCTCATTCCATTATGCCTATCTTTATTACTATTGATATTGTCGTTATTGCTATTATTATTAATCCTACTACTATTATTCATATGGCTATAACTGTTATTATTATCCTCATTCTATTATTACTATCATTATTTCTGTTGTTATTATCGTTATTTCTCTTATTATTATCGTTGAGCCTGTTATGATTATCCTCATTCCATTATTACTATCTTTATTACTATTCATATTGTCGTTATTACTATTATTATTATCCCTGCTGCTATAATTCATATGGCTATAACTGTTATGACTATCCTTATTCTATTATTACTATCCTTATTTCTGTTGATATTGTCATTATTTCTCTTATTATTATCGCTGAGCCTGTTATGATTATCGTCATTCCATTATTACTATCTTTATTACTATTGATATTGTCGTTATTACTATTATTATTATTCCTACTACTATTATTCATATGGCTATAACTGTTATTATTATCTCAATTCTATTATTACCACCCTTATTTCTGTTTAAATTATCGTTATTTCTCTTATTATTATCGCTGAGCCTGTTATGATTATCGTCATTCCATTATTACTATCTTTATTACTATTGACATTGTCGTTATTACTATTATTATTATCCCCGCTACTATTATTCATATCGCTATAACTGTTATTATTATCCTCATTCTATTATTACTATCCTTATTTCCGTTGATATTATCGTTATTCCTCTTATTATTATCGCTGAGCCTGTTATGATTATCGTCCTTCCATTATTACTATCTTTATTACTATTGATATTGTCGTTATTACTATTATTATTATCCGCGCTACTATTATTCATACCGCTATAACTGTTATTGTTATCCTCATTTTATTATTACTATCCTTCTTTCTGTTGATATTATCGTTATTTCTCATATTATTATCGCTGAGAATGTTATGATTATCCTCATTCCATTATTACTGTCTTTATTACTATTGATATTGTCGTTATTACTATTATTATTATCCCTACCACTATAATTCATTATGCTATAACTGCTATTATTATCCTCATTCTATTATTGCTATCCTTTTTTCTGTTGATATTATCGGTATTTTTGGTATTATTCTCGCTGACACTGTTATCATTATCCTCATTCCATTATTACTATCTTTATTACTATTGATATTGTCGTTATTACTAATATTATTATCCCCACTACTATTATTCATATGGCTATAACTGTTATTATTATTCTCATTCTATTATTACTATCCTTATTTCTGTTGATATTATCGTTATTTCTCTTATTATTATCGCTGAGCCTGTTATGATTGTCCTCATTCCATTATTACTATCTTTATTACTATTGATATTGTCGTTATTACTAATATTATTATCCCCGCTACTATTATTCATATGGCTCTGACTGTTATTATTATCTCAATTCTATTATTACTATCCTTATTTCCGTTGATATTATCGTTATTTCTCTTATTATTATCGCTGAGCCTGTTATGATTATCGTCCTTCCATTATTACTATCTTTATTACTATTGACATTGTCGTTATTACTATTACTATTATCCCTAATATTATTATTCATTATGCTATAGCTGTTATTATTATCCTCATTCTATTATTTCTATCCTTATTTCTGTTGATATTATCGGCATTTTTGTTATTATTATCGCTCACACTGTTATCATTATCCTCATTCCATTATGCCTATCTTTATTACTATTGATATTGTCGTTATTGCTATTATTATTAATCCTACTACTATTATTCATATGGCTATAACTGTTATTATTATCCTCATTCTATTATTACTATCATTATTTCTGTTGTTATTATCGTTATTTCTCTTATTATTATCGCTGAGCCTGTTATGATTATCCTCATTCCATTATTACTATCTTTATTACTATTCATATTGTCGTTATTACTATTATTATTATCCCTGCTGCTATAATTCATATGGCTATAACTGTTATGACTATCCTCATTCTATTATTACTATCCTTATTTCTGTTGATATTGTCATCATTTCTCTTATTATTATCGCTGAGCCTGTTATGATTATCGTCATTCCATTATTACTATCTTTATTACTATTGATATTGTCGTTATTGCTATTATTATTAATCCTACTACTATTATTCATATGGCTATAACTGTTATTATTATCCTCATTCTATTATTACTATCATTATTTCTGTTGTTATTATCGTTATTTCTCTTATTATTATCGCTGAGCCTGTTATGATTATCCTCATTCCATTATTGCTATCTTTATTACTATTCACATTGTCGTTATTACTATTATTATTATCCCTGCTGTTATAATTCATATGGCTATAACTGTTATGACTATCCTCATTCTATTATTACTATCCTTATTTCTGTTGATATTGTCATTATTTCTCTTATTATTATCGCTGAGCCTGTTATGATTATCGTCATTCCATTATTACTATCTTTATTACTATTGATATTGTCGTTATTACTATTATTATTATTCCTACTACTGTTATTCATATGGCTATAACTGTTATTATTATCTCAATTCTATTATTACCACCCTTATTTCTGTTTAAATTATCGTTATTTCTCTTATTATTATCGCTCAGCCTGTTATGATTATCGTCATTCCATTATTACTATCTTTATTACTATTGATATTGTCGTTATTACTAATATTATTATCCCCGCTACTATTATTCATATGGCTATAACTGTTATTATTATCCTCATTCTATTATTACTATCGTTATTTCTGTTGATATTATCGTTATTTCTCTTATTATTATCTCTGAGCCTGTTATGATTGTCCTCATTCCATTATTACTATCTTTATTACTATTGATATTGTCGTTATTACTAATATTATTATCCCCGCTACTATTATTCATATGGCTATAACTGTTATTATTATCTCAATTCTATTATTACTATCCTTATTTCCGTTGATATTATCGTTATTTCTCTTATTATTATCGCTGAGCCTGTTATGATTATCATCCTTCCATTATTACTATCTTTATTACTATTGACATTGTCGTTATTACTATTACTATTATCCCTAATATTATTATTCATTATGCTATAGCTTTTATTATTATCCTCGTTCTATTATTGCTATCCTTATTTCTGTTGATATTATCGGCATTTTTGTTATTATTATCGCTCACACTGTTATCATTATCCTCATTCCATTATAACTATCTTTATTACTATTGATATTGTCGTTATTGCTATTATTATTAATCCTACTACTATTATTCATATGGCTATAAGTGTTATTATTATCCTCATTCTATTATTACTATCATTATTTCTGTTGATATTATCGTTATTTCTCTTATTATTATCGCTGAGCCTGTTATGATTATCCTCATTCCATTATTACTATCTTTATTACTATTCATATTGTCGTTATTACTATTATTATTATCCCTGCTGCTATAATTCATATGGCTATAACTGTTATGACTATCCTCATTCTATTATTACTATCCATATTTCTGTTGATATTGTCATCATTTCTCTTATTATTACCGCTGAGCCTGTTATGATTATCGTCATTCCATTATTACTATCTTTATTACTGTTGATATTGTCGTTATTACTATTATTATTATTCCTACTACTATTATTCATATGGCTATAACTGTTATTATTATCTCAATTCTATTATTACCAGCCTTAATTCTGTTTAAATTATCGTTATTTCTCTTATTATTATCGCTGAGCCTGTTATGATTATCGTCATTCCATTATCACTATCTTTATTATTATTTATATTGTCGTTATTACTATTATTATTATCCCTACTACTATTATTCATATGGCTATAACTGTTATTATTATCTCAATTCTATTATTACCACCCTTATTTCTGTTTAAATTATCGTTATTTCTCTTATTATTATCGCTGAGCCTGTTATGATTATCGTCCACCCATTATTACTATCTTTATTACTATTGATATTGTCGTTATTACTATTATTATTATCCGCGCTACTATTATTCATATCGCTATAACTGTTATTATTATCCTCATTTTATTATTACAATCCTTATTTCTGTTGATATTATCGTTATTTCTCTTATTATTATCGCTGAGCCTGTTATGATTTTCCTAATTCCATTATTACTATCTTTATTACTATTGATATTGTCGTTATTACTATTATTATTATGCCCGCTACTATTATTCATATCGCTATAACGGTTATTATTATCCTCATTCTATTATTACTATTCTTATTTCTGTTGATATTATCGTTATTTCTCTTATTATTATCGCTGAGCCTGTTATGATTATCCTCATTCCATTATTACTATCTTTATTACTATTCATATTGTCGTTATTATTATTATTATTATCCCTGCTACTATTATTCATATGGCTATAACTGTTATTATTATCCTCATACTATTATTACTATCCTTATTTCCGTTGATATTATCGTTATTTCTCATATTATTATCGCTGAGAATGTTATGATTATCCTCATTCCATTATTACTGTCTTTATTACTATTGATATTGTCGTTATTACTATTATTATTATCCCTACCACTATAATTCATTATGCTATAACTGCTATTATTATCCTCATTCTATTATTGCTATCCTTTTTTCTGTTGATATTATCGGTATTTTTGGTATTATTCTCGCTGACACTGTTATCATTATCCTCATTCCATTATTACTATCTTTATTACTATTGATATTGTTGTTATTACTATTATTATTATCCCTGCTACTATTATTCATATGGGTATAACTGTTATGATTATCCTCATTCTATTATTACTATCCTTATTTCTGTTGATATTATCGTTATTTCTCTTATTATTATCGCTGCGCCTGTTATGATTATCGTCATTCCATTATTACTATATTTGTTACTATTGATATTGTCGTTATTACTATTATTATTATCCGCGCTACTATTATTCATATCGCTATAACTGTTATTATTATGCTCATTCTATTATTACTATCATTATTTCTGTTGTTATTATCGTTATTTCTCTTATTATTATCGCTGAGCCTGTTATGATTATCCTCATTCCATTATTACTATCATTATTACTATTCATATTGTCGTGATTACTATTATTAGTATCCCTGCTGCTATAATTCATATGGCTATAACTGTTGTGACTATCCTCATTCTATTATTACCACCCTTATTTCTGTTTAAATTATCGTTATTTCTCTTATTATTATCGCTGAGCCTGTTATGATTATCGTCATTCCATTATTACTATCTTTATTGCTATTGATATTGTCGTTATTACTAATATTATTATCCCCGCTACTATTATTCATATGGCTATAACTGTTATTATTATTCTCATTCTATTATTACTATCCTTATTTCTGTTGATATTATCGTTATTTCTCTTATTATTATCGCTGAGCCTGTTATGATTGTCCTCATTCCATTATTACTATCTTTATTACTATTGATATTGTCGTTATTACTAATATTATTATCCCCGCTACTATTATTCATATGGCTCCGACTGTTATTATTATCTAAATTCTATTATTACTATCCTTATTTCCGTTGATATTATCGTTATTTCTCTTATTATTATCGCTGAGCCTGTTATGATTATCGTCCTTCCATTATTACTATCGTTATTACTATTGACATTGTCGTTATTACTATTACTATTATCCCTAATATTATTATTCATTATGCTATAGCTGTTATTATTATCCTCATTCTATTATTTCTATCCTTATTTCTGTTGATATTATCGGCATTTTTGTTATTATTATCGCTCACACTGTTATCATTATCCTCATTCCATTATGCCTATCTTTATTACTATTGATATTGTCGTTATTGCTATTATTATTAATCCTACTACTATTATTCATATGGCTATAACTGTTATTATTATCCTCATTCTATTATTACTATCATTATTTCTGTTGTTATTATCGTTATTTCTCTTATTATTATCGTTGAGCCTGTTATGATTATCCTCATTCCATTATTACTATCTTTATTACTATTCATATTGTCGTTATTACTATTATTATTATCCCTGCTGCTATAATTCATATGGCTATAACTGTTATGACTATCCTTATTCTATTATTACTATCCTTATTTCTGTTGATATTGTCATTATTTCTCTTATTATTATCGCTGAGCCTGTTATGATTATCGTCATTCCATTATTACTATCTTTATTACTATTGATATTGTCGTTATTACTATTATTATTATTCCTACTACTATTATTCATATGGCTATAACTGTTATTATTATCTCAATTCTATTATTACCACCCTTATTTCTGTTTAAATTATCGTTATTTCTCTTATTATTATCGCTGAGCCTGTTATGATTATCGTCATTCCATTATTACTATCTTTATTACTATTGACATTGTCGTTATTACTATTATTATTATCCCCGCTACTATTATTCATATCGCTATAACTGTTATTATTATCCTCATTCTATTATTACTATCCTTATTTCCGTCGATATTATCGTTATTCCTCTTATTATTATCGCTGAGCCTGTTATGATTATCGTCCTTCCATTATTACTATCTTTATTACTATTGATATTGTCGTTATTACTATTATTATTATCCGCGCTACTATTATTCATACCGCTATAACTGTTATTGTTATCCTCATTTTATTATTACTATCCTTCTTTCTGTTGATATTATCGTTATTTCTCATATTATTATCGCTGAGAATGTTATGATTATCCTCATTCCATTATTACTGTCTTTATTACTATTGATATTGTCGTTATTACTATTATTATTATCCCTACCACTATAATTCATTATGCTATAACTGCTATTATTATCCTCATTCTATTATTGCTATCCTTTTTTCTGTTGATATTATCGGTATTTTTGGTATTATTCTCGCTGACACTGTTATCATTATCCTCATTCCATTATTACTATCTTTATTACTATTGATATTGTCGTTATTACTAATATTATTATCCCCACTACTATTATTCATATGGCTATAACTGTTATTATTATTCTCATTCTATTATTACTATCCTTATTTCTGTTGATATTATCGTTATTTCTCTTATTATTATCGCTGAGCCTGTTATGATTGTCCTCATTCCATTATTACTATCTTTATTACTATTGATATTGTCGTTATTACTAATATTATTATCCCCGCTACTATTATTCATATGGCTCTGACTGTTATTATTATCTCAATTCTATTATTACTATCCTTATTTCCGTTGATATTATCGTTATTTCTCTTATTATTATCGCTGAGCCTGTTATGATTATCGTCCTTCCATTATTACTATCTTTATTACTATTGACATTGTCGTTATTACTATTACTATTATCCCTAATATTATTATTCATTATGCTATAGCTGTTATTATTATCCTCATTCTATTATTTCTATCCTTATTTCTGTTGATATTATCGGCATTTTTGTTATTATTATCGCTCACACTGTTATCATTATCCTCATTCCATTATGCCTATCTTTATTACTATTGATATTGTCGTTATTGCTATTATTATTAATCCTACTACTATTATTCATATGGCTATAACTGTTATTATTATCCTCATTCTATTATTACTATCATTATTTCTGTTGTTATTATCGTTATTTCTCTTATTATTATCGCTGAGCCTGTTATGATTATCCTCATTCCATTATTACTATCTTTATTACTATTCATATTGTCGTTATTACTATTATTATTATCCCTGCTGCTATAATTCATATGGCTATAACTGTTATGACTATCCTCATTCTATTATTACTATCCTTATTTCTGTTGATATTGTCATCATTTCTCTTATTATTATCGCTGAGCCTGTTATGATTATCGTCATTCCATTATTACTATCTTTATTACTATTGATATTGTCGTTATTACTGTTATTATTATTCCTACTACTATTATTCATATGGCTATAACTGTTATTATTACCTCAATTCTATTATTACCACCCTTATTTCTGTTTAAATTATCGTTATTTCTCTTATTATTATCGCTGAGCCTGTTATGATTATCGTCATTCCATTATCACTATCTTTATTATTATTTATATTGTCGTTATTACTATTATTATTATCCCTACTACTATTATTCATTATGCTATAACTGTTATTATTATCCTCATTCCATTATTGCTATCCTTATTTCTGTAGATATTATCGGTATTTTTGGTATTATTCTCGCTGACACTGTTATCATTATCCTCATTCCATTATTACTATCTTTAGTACTATTGATATTGTTGTTATTACTATTATTATTATCCCTGCTACTATTATTCAAATGGGTATAACTGTTATGATTATCCTCATTCTATTATTACTATCCTTATTTCTGTTGATATTATCGTTATTTCTCTTATTATTATCGCTGCGCCTGTTATGATTATCGTCATTCCATTATTACTATATTTATTACTATTGATATTGTCGTTATTACTATTATTATTATCCGCGCTACTATTATTCATATCGCTGTTATTATTATCCTCATTCTATTATTACTATCATTATTTCTGTTGTTATTATCGTTATTTCTCTTATTATTATCGCTGAGCCTGTTATGATTATCGTCATTCCATTATTACTATATTTATTACTATTGATATTGTCGTTATTACTATTATTATTATCCGCGCTACTATTATTCATATCGCTATAACTGTTATTATTATCCTCATTCTATTATTACTATCATTATTTCTGTTGTTATTATCGTTATTTCTCTTATTATTATCGCTGAGCCTGTTATGATTATCCTCATTCCATTATTACTATCTTTATTACTATTCATATTGTCGTTATTACTATTATTATTATCCCTGCTGCTATAATTCATATGGCTATAACTGTTATGACTATCCTCATTCTATTATTACTATCCTTATTTCTGTTGATATTGTCATCATTTCTCTTATTATTATCGCTGAGCCTGTTATGATTATCGTCATTCCATTATTACTATCTTTATTACTATTGATATTGTCGTTATTACTAATATTATTATCCCCGCTACTATTATTCATATGGCTATAACTGTTATTATTATCCTCATTCTATTATTACTATCCTTATTTCTGTTGATATTATCGTTATTTCTCTTATTATTATCGCTGAGCCTGTTATGATTGTCCTCATTCCATTATTACTATCTTTATTACTATTGATATTGTCGTTATTACTAATATTATTATCCCCGCTACTGTTATTCATATGGCTATGACTGTTATTATTATCTCAATTCTATTATTACTATCCTTATTTCCGTTGATATTATCGTTATTCCTCTTATTATTATCGTTGAGCCTGTTATGATTATCGTCCTTCCATTATTACTATCTTTATTACTATTGATATTGTCGTTATTACTATTATTATTATCCGCGCTACTATTATTCATATCGCTATAACTGTTATTGTTATCCTCATTTTATTATTACTATCCTTCTTTCTGTTGATATTATCGTTATTTCTCATATTATTATCGCTGAGAATGTTATGATTATCCTCATTCCATTATTACTGTCTTTATTACTATTGATATTGTCGTTATTACTACTATTATTATCGCTGAGCCTGTTATGATTATCGTCATTCCATTATTACTATCTTTATTATTATTTATATTGTCGTTATTACTATTATTATTATCCCTACTACTATTATTCATTATGCTATAACTGTTATTATTATCCTCATTCCATTATTGCTATCCTTATTTCTGTTGATATTATCGGTATTTTTGTTATTATTATCGCTGACACTGTTATCATAATCCTCACTCCATTATAACTATCTTTATTACTGTTGACATTGTCGTTATTACTATTATTATTATACCTACTACTATTATTCATATGGCTATAACTGTTATTATTATCCTCATTCTATTATTACTATCCTTATTTCCGTTGATATTATCGTTATTCCTCTTATTATTATCGCTGAGCCTGTTATGATTATCGTCCTTCCATTATTACTATCTTTATTACTATTGACATTGTCGTTATTACTATTATTATTATCCCCGCTACTATTATTCATATCGCTATAACTGTTATTATTATCCTCATTCTATTATTGCTATCCTTATTTCTGTTGACATTATCGGTATTTTTGCTATTATTCTCGCTGACACTGTTATCATTATCCTCATTCCATTATTACTATCTTTATTACTATTTATATTGTCGTTATTACTATTATTATTATCCCTACTACTATTATTCATTATGCTATAACTTTTATTACTATCCTCATTCCATTATTGCTATCCTTATTTCTGTTGATATTACCAGTATTTTTGTTATTGTTATAGCTGACACTGTTATCATAATCCTCATTCCATTATAACTATCTTTATTACTATTGATATTGCCGTTATTACTATTATTATTATACCTACTACTATTATTCATATGGCTATAACTGTTATTATGATCCACATTCTATTATTACTATCCTTATTTCCGTTGATATTATCGTTGTTTCTCTTATTATTATCGCTGAGCCTGTTATGATTATCGTCATTCCATTATTACTATCTTTATTACTATTGACATTGTCGTTATTACTATTATTATTATCCGCCCTACTATTATTCATATCGCTATAACTATTATTAATATCCTCAATTCTATTATTACTATCCTTATTTCTGTTGATATTATCGGTATTTTTGTTATTATTATAGCTGACACTGTTATCATTATCCTCATTCCATTATAACTATCTTTATTACTATTGATATTGTCGTTATTGCTATTATTATTATTCCCACTGCTATTATTCATATGGCTATAACTGTTATGATTATCCTCATTCTATTATTACTATCCTTATTTCTGTTGATATTATCGTTATTTCTCTTATTATTATCGCTGAGCCTGTTATGATTGTCGTCATTCCATTATTACTATCTTTATTACTATTTATATTATCGTTACTGCTATTATTATTATCCCTACTACTATTATTCATTATGCTATGACTGTTATTACTATCCTCATTCCATTATTGCTATCCTTATTTCTGTTCATATTATCGGTATTTTTGTGATTACTATCGCTGACACTGTTATCATAATCCTCATTCCATTATAACTATCTTTATTACTATTGATATTGACGTTATTAATATTATTATTATCCCTACTACTATTATTCATTATGCTATAACTGTTATTACTATCCTCATTCCATTATTGCTATCCTTATTTCTGTTGATATTATCGGTATTTTTGTTATTGTTATAGCTGACACTGTTATCATAATCCTCATTCCATTATAACTATCTTTACTACTATTGATATTGCCGTTATTACTATTATTATTATACCTACTACTATTATTCATATGGTTATAACTGTTATTATTATCCACATTCTATTATTACTATCCTTATTTCCGTTGATATTATCGTTATTTCTCTTATCATTATCGCTGAGCCTGTTATGATTTTCCTAATTCCATTATTACTATCTTTATTACTATTGATATTGCCGTTATTACTATTATTATTATGCCCGCTACTATTATTCATATCGCTATAACTGTTATTATTATCCTCATTCTATTATTACTATTCTTATTTCTGTTGATATTATCGTTATTTCCCTTATTATTATCGCTGAGTCTGTTATGATTATCGTCATTCCGTTATTACTATCTTTATTACTATTGATATTGTCGTTATTACTATTATTATTATCCGCCCTACTATTATTCATATCGCTATAACTATTATTAATATCCTCAATTCTATTATTACTATCCTTATTTCTGTTGATATTATCGGTATTTTTTTTATTATTATAGCTGACGCTGTTATCATTATCCTCATTCCATTATAACTGTCTTTATTACTATTGATATTGTCGTTATTGCTATTATTATTATTCCCACTGCTATTATTCATATGGCTATAACTGTTATGATTATCCTCATTCTATTATTACTATCCTTATTTCTGTTGATATTATCGTTATTTCTCTTATTATTATCGCTGAGCCTGTTATGATTGTCGTCATTCCATTATTACTATCTTTATTACTATTTATATTGTCGTTATTGCTATTATTATTATCCCTACTACTATTATTCATTATGCTATAACTGTTATTACTATCCTCATTCCATTATTGCTATCCTTATTTCTGTTGATATTATCGGTATTTTTGTTATTGTTATAGCTGACACTGTTATCATAATCCTCATTCCATTATAACTATCGTTATTACTATTGATATTGCCGTTATTACTATTATTATTATACCTACTACTATTATTATTATGGCTATAACTGTTATTATTATCCACATTCTATTATTACTATCCTTATTTCCGTTGATATTATCGTTATTTCTCTTATTATTATCGCTGAGCCTGTAATGATTATCGTCCTTCCATTATTACTATCTTTATTACTATTGATATTGTTGTTATTACTATTATTATTATCCGCGCTACTATTATTCATATCGCTATAACTGTTATTATTATCCTCATTTTATTATTACAATCCTTACTTCTGTTGATATTATCGTTATTTCTCTTATTATTGTCGCTGAGCCTGTTATGATTTTCCTAATTCCATTATTACTATCTTTATTACTATTGATATTGCCGTTATTACTATTATTATTATGCCCGCTACTATTATTCATATCGCTATAACTGTTATTATTATCCTCATTCTATTATTGCTATCCTTATTTCTGTTGATATTATCGTTATTTCTCTTATTATTATCGCTGAGCCTGTTATGATTATCCTCATTCCATTATTACTATCTTTATTACTATTCATATTGTCGTTATTATTATTATTATTATCCCTGCTACTATTATTCATATGGCTATAACTGTTATTATTATCCTCATACTATTATTACTATCCTTATTTCCGTTGATATTATCGTTATTTCTCTTATTATTACCGCTGAGCCTGATATGATTACCCTCATTCCATTATTACTATCTTTATTTCTATTGACATTGTCGTTATTACTATTATTATTATCCCTAATATTACTATTCATTATACTATAACTGTTGTTATTATCCTCATTCTATTATTGTTATCCTTATTTCTGTCGATATTATCGGTACTTTTGTTATTATTATCGCTGAGCCTGTTATGATTATCGTCATTCCATTATTTCTATCTTTATTACTATTGATATCGTCGTTATTACTATTATTATTATTCTTACTACTATTATTCATATGGCTATAACTGTTATTATTGTCCTCATTCTATTATTACTATCCTTATTTCTGTTGATATTATCGTTATTTCTCATATTATTATCGCTGAGCCTGTTATGATTATCCTCATTCCATTATTACTATCTTTATTACTATTGATATTGTCGCTATTACTATTATTATTATCCCTGCTACTAATATTCATATGGCTATAACTGTTATTATTATCCTCATTCAAATATTACTATCATTATTTCTGTTGATATTATCGTTGTTTCTCTTATTATTATCGCTGAGCCTGTTATGATTATCGCCATTGTATTGTTACTATCTTTATTACTATTGACATTGTCGTTATTACTATTATTATTATCCCTACTATTACTATTCATTATGCTATAACTGTTATTATTATCTCAATTCTATTATTACTACCCTTATTTCTGTTGATATTATCGTTATTTCTCTTATTATTATCGCTGAGCCTGTTATGATTGTCGTCATTCCATTATTACTATCTTTATTACTATTTATATTGTCGTTATTGCTATTATTATTATCCCTACTACTATTATTCATTATGCTATAACTGTTATTACTATCCTGATTCCATTATTGCTATCCTTATTTCTGTTGATATTATCGGTATTTTTGTGATTACTATCGCTGACACTGTTATCATAATCCTCATTCCATTATAACTATCTTTATTACTATTGACATTGTCGTTATTACTATTATTATTATCCCTACTATTACTATTCATTATGCTATAACTGTTATTATTATCTCAATTCTATTATTACTACCCTTATTTCTGTGGATATTATCGTTATTTCTCTTATTATTATCGCTGAGCCTGTTATGATTATCGTCATTCCATTATTACTATCTTTATTACTATTGACATTGTCGTTATTACTATTATTATTATTCCTACTATTATTATTCATTATGCTATAACTGCTATTATTATCCTCATTCTATTATTGCTATCCTTATTTCTGTTGATATTATCGGTATTTTTGGTATTATTCTCGCTGACACTGTTATCATTATCCTCATTCCATTATTACTATCTTTATTACTATTTATATTGTCGTTATTACTATTATTATTATCCCTACTACTATTATTCATATGGGTATAACTGATATGATTATCCTCATTGTATTATTACTATCCTTATTTCCCTTGATATTATCGTTATTTCTCTTATTATTATCGCTGAGCCTGTTATGATTATCGTCCTTCCATTATTACTATCTTTATTACTATTGTTATTGTCGTTATTACTATTATTATTATCCGCGCTACTATTATTCATATCGCTATAACTGTTATTGTTATCCTCATTTTATTATTACTATCCTTATTTCTGTTGATATGATCGTTATTTCTCTTATTATTATCGCTGAGCCTGTTATGATTATCGTCATTCCATTATTACTATCTTTATTACTATTGACATTGTCGTTATTACTATTATTATTATCCCTAATATTATTATTCATTATACTATAACTGTTATTATTATCCTCATTCTATTATTGCTATCCTTATTTCTGTTGATATTATCGTTATTTCTCCTATTATTATCGCTGAGCCTGTTATGATTATCCTCATTCCATTATTACTATCTTTATTACTATTGATATTGTCGTTATTACTATTATTATTATCCGCGCTACTATTATTCATATCGCTATAACTGTTATTATTATCCTCATTTTATTATTACAATCCTTATTTCTGTTGATATTATCGTTATTTCTCTTATTATTGTCGCTGAGCCTGTTATGATTTTCCTAATTCCATTATTACTATCTTTATTACTATTGATATTGCCGTTATTACTATTATTATTATGCCCGCTACTATTATTCATATCGCTATAACTGTTATTATTATCCTCATTCTATTATTGCTATCCTTATTTCTGTTGATATTATCGTTATTTCTCTTATTATTATCGCTGAGCCTGTTATGATTATCCTCATACTATTATTTCTATCCTTATTTCCGTTGATATTATCGTTATTTCTCTTATTATTACCGCTGAGCCTGATATGATTACCCTCATTCCATTATTACTATCTTTATTACTATTGACATTGTCGTTATTACTATTATTATTATCCCTAATATTACTATTCATTATACTATAACTGTTATTATTATCCTCATTCTATTATTGTTATCCTTATTTCTGTCGATATTATCGGTACTTTTGATATTATTATCGCTGAGCCTGTTATGATTATCGTCATTCCATTATTTCTATCTTTATTACTATTGATATCGTCGTTATTACTATTATTATTATTCTTACTACTATTATTCATATGGCTATAACTGTTATTATTGTCCTCATTCTATTATTACTATCCTTATTTCTGTTGATATTATCGTTATTTCTCTTATTATTATCGCTGAGCCTGTTATGATTATCCTCATTCCATTATTACTATCTTTATTACTATTGATATTGTCGTTATTACTATTATTATTATCCCTGCTACTAATATTCATATGGCTATAACTGTTATTATTATCCTCATTCAAATATTACTATCATTATTTCTGTAGATATTATCGGTATTTTTGGTATTATTCTCGCTGACACTGTTATCATTATCCTCATTCCATTATTACTATCTTTAGTACTATTGATATTGTTGTTATTACTATTATTATTATCCCTGCTACTATTATTCAAATGGGTATAACTGTTATGATTATCCTCATTCTATTATTACTATCCTTATTTCTGTTGATATTATCGTTATTTCTCTTATTATTATCGCTGCGCCTGTTATGATTATCGTCATTCCATTATTACTATATTTATTACTATTGATATTGTCGTTATTACTATTATTATTATCCGCGCTACTATTATTCATATCGCTGTTATTATTATCCTCATTCTATTATTACTATCATTATTTCTGTTGTTATTATCGTTATTTCTCTTATTATTATCGCTGAGCCTGTTATGATTATCGTCATTCCATTATTACTATATTTATTACTATTGATATTGTCGTTATTACTATTATTATTATCCGCGCTACTATTATTCATATCGCTATAACTGTTATTATTATCCTCATTCTATTATTACTATCATTATTTCTGTTGTTATTATCGTTATTTCTCTTATTATTATCGCTGAGCCTGTTATGATTATCCTCATTCCATTATTACTATCTTTATTACTATTCATATTGTCGTTATTACTATTATTATTATCCCTGCTGCTATAATTCATATGGCTATAACTGTTATGACTATCCTCATTCTATTATTACTATCCTTATTTCTGTTGATATTGTCATCATTTCTCTTATTATTATCGCTGAGCCTGTTATGATTATCGTCATTCCATTATTACTATCTTTATTACTATTGATATTGTCGTTATTACTAATATTATTATCCCCGCTACTATTATTCATATGGCTATAACTGTTATTATTATCCTCATTCTATTATTACTATCCTTATTTCTGTTGATATTATCGTTATTTCTCTTATTATTATCGCTGAGCCTGTTATGATTGTCCTCATTCCATTATTACTATCTTTATTACTATTGATATTGTCGTTATTACTAATATTATTATCCCCGCTACTGTTATTCATATGGCTATGACTGTTATTATTATCTCAATTCTATTATTACTATCCTTATTTCCGTTGATATTATCGTTATTCCTCTTATTATTATCGTTGAGCCTGTTATGATTATCGTCCTTCCATTATTACTATCTTTATTACTATTGATATTGTCGTTATTACTATTATTATTATCCGCGCTACTATTATTCATATCGCTATAACTGTTATTGTTATCCTCATTTTATTATTACTATCCTTCTTTCTGTTGATATTATCGTTATTTCTCATATTATTATCGCTGAGAATGTTATGATTATCCTCATTCCATTATTACTGTCTTTATTACTATTGATATTGTCGTTATTACTACTATTATTATCGCTGAGCCTGTTATGATTATCGTCATTCCATTATTACTATCTTTATTATTATTTATATTGTCGTTATTACTATTATTATTATCCCTACTACTATTATTCATTATGCTATAACTGTTATTATTATCCTCATTCCATTATTGCTATCCTTATTTCTGTTGATATTATCGGTATTTTTGTTATTATTATCGCTGACACTGTTATCATAATCCTCACTCCATTATAACTATCTTTATTACTGTTGACATTGTCGTTATTACTATTATTATTATACCTACTACTATTATTCATATGGCTATAACTGTTATTATTATCCTCATTCTATTATTACTATCCTTATTTCCGTTGATATTATCGTTATTCCTCTTATTATTATCGCTGAGCCTGTTATGATTATCGTCCTTCCATTATTACTATCTTTATTACTATTGACATTGTCGTTATTACTATTATTATTATCCCCGCTACTATTATTCATATCGCTATAACTGTTATTATTATCCTCATTCTATTATTGCTATCCTTATTTCTGTTGACATTATCGGTATTTTTGCTATTATTCTCGCTGACACTGTTATCATTATCCTCATTCCATTATTACTATCTTTATTACTATTTATATTGTCGTTATTACTATTATTATTATCCCTACTACTATTATTCATTATGCTATAACTTTTATTACTATCCTCATTCCATTATTGCTATCCTTATTTCTGTTGATATTACCAGTATTTTTGTTATTGTTATAGCTGACACTGTTATCATAATCCTCATTCCATTATAACTATCTTTATTACTATTGATATTGCCGTTATTACTATTATTATTATACCTACTACTATTATTCATATGGCTATAACTGTTATTATGATCCACATTCTATTATTACTATCCTTATTTCCGTTGATATTATCGTTGTTTCTCTTATTATTATCGCTGAGCCTGTTATGATTTTCCTAATTCCATTATTACTATCTTTATTACTATTGATATTGCCGTAATTACTATTATTATTATCCCTGCTATTATTATTCATATGGCTATAACTGTTATTATTATCCTCATACTATTATTACTATCCTTATTTCCGTTGATATTATCGTTATTTCTCTTATTATTATCGCTGATTCTGTTATGATTATCGTCATTCCGTTATTACTATCTTTATTACTATTGATATTGTCGTTATTACTATTCTTATTATCCGCCCTACTATTATTCATATCGCTATAACTATTATTAATATCCTCAATTCTATTATTACTATCCTTATTTCTGTTGATATTATCGGTATTTTTGTTATTACTATAGCTGACACTGTTATCATTATCCTCATTCCATTATAACTATCTTTATTACTATTGATATTGTCGTTATTGCTATTATTATTATTCCCACTGCTATTATTCATATGGCTATAACTGTTATGATTATCCTCATTCTATTATTACTATCCTTATTTCTGTTGATATTATCGTTATTTCTCTTATTATTATCGCTGAGCCTGTTATGATTGTCGTCATTCCATTATTACTATCTTTATTACTATTTATATTGTCGTTATTGCTATTATTATTATCCCTACTACTATTATTCATTATGCTATAACTGTTATTACTATCCTCATTCCATTATTGCTATCCTTATTTCTGTTCATATTATCGGTATTTTTGTGATTACTATCGCTGACACTGTTATCATAATCCTCATTCCATTATAACTATCTTTATTACTATTGATATTGTCGTTATTAATATTATTATTATACTTACTACTATTATTCATATGGCTATAACTGTTATTATTATCTCAAATCTATTATTACTATCCTTATTTCTATTGATATTATCGTTATTTCTCTTATTATTATCGCTGAGCCTGTTATGATTATCGTCCTTCCATTATTACTATCTTTATTACTATTGATATTGTCGTTATTACTATTATTTTTATCCGCGCTACTATTATTCATATCGCTATAACTGTTATTGTTATCTCAATTCTATTATTACTACCCTTATTTCTGTGGTTATTATCGTTATTTCTCTTATTATTATCGCTGAGCCTGTTATGATTATCGTCATTCCATTATTACTATCTTTATTACTATTGACATTGTCGTTATTACTATTATTATTATCCGCCCTACTATTATTCATATCGCTATAACTATTATTAATATCCTCAATTCTATTATTACTATCCTTATTTCTGTTGATATTATCGGTATTTTTGTTATTATTATAGCTGACACTGTTATCATTATCCTCATTCCATTATAACTATTTTTATTACTATTGATATTGTCGTTATTGCTATTATTATTATTCCCACTGCTATTATTCATATGGCTATAACTGTTATGATTATCCTCATTCTATTATTACTATCCTTATTTCTGTTGATATTATCGTTATTTCTCTTATTATTATCGCTGAGCCTGTTATGATTGTCGTCATTCCATTATTACTATCTTTATTACTATTTATATTATCGTTACTGCTATTATTATTATCCCTACTACTATTATTCATTATGCTATGACTGTTATTACTATCCTCATTCCATTATTGCTATCCTTATTTCTGTTCATATTATCGGTATTTTTGTGATTACTATCGCTGACACTGTTATCATAATCCTCATTCCATTATAACTATCTTTATTACTATTGATATTGACGTTATTAATATTATTATTATCCCTACTACTATTATTCATTATGCTATAACTGTTATTACTATCCTCATTCCATTATTGCTATCCTTATTTCTGTTGATATTATCGGTATTTTTGTTATTGTTATAGCTGACACTGTTATCATAATCCTCATTCCATTATAACTATCTTTACTACTATTGATATTGCCGTTATTACTATTATTATTATACCTACTACTATTATTCATATGGTTATAACTGTTATTATTATCCACATTCTATTATTACTATCCTTATTTCCGTTGATATTATCGTTATTTCTCTTATCATTATCGCTGAGCCTGTTATGATTTTCCTAATTCCATTATTACTATCTTTATTACTATTGATATTGCCGTTATTACTATTATTATTATGCCCGCTACTATTATTCATATCGCTATAACTGTTATTATTATCCTCATTCTATTATTACTATTCTTATTTCTGTTGATATTATCGTTATTTCCCTTATTATTATCGCTGAGTCTGTTATGATTATCGTCATTCCGTTATTACTATCTTTATTACTATTGATATTGTCGTTATTACTATTATTATTATCCGCCCTACTATTATTCATATCGCTATAACTATTATTAATATCCTCAATTCTATTATTACTATCCTTATTTCTGTTGATATTATCGGTATTTTTTTTATTATTATAGCTGACGCTGTTATCATTATCCTCATTCCATTATAACTGTCTTTATTACTATTGATATTGTCGTTATTGCTATTATTATTATTCCCACTGCTATTATTCATATGGCTATAACTGTTATGATTATCCTCATTCTATTATTACTATCCTTATTTCTGTTGATATTATCGTTATTTCTCTTATTATTATCGCTGAGCCTGTTATGATTGTCGTCATTCCATTATTACTATCTTTATTACTATTTATATTGTCGTTATTGCTATTATTATTATCCCTACTACTATTATTCATTATGCTATAACTGTTATTACTATCCTCATTCCATTATTGCTATCCTTATTTCTGTTGATATTATCGGTATTTTTGTTATTGTTATAGCTGACACTGTTATCATAATCCTCATTCCATTATAACTATCGTTATTACTATTGATATTGCCGTTATTACTATTATTATTATACCTACTACTATTATTATTATGGCTATAACTGTTATTATTATCCACATTCTATTATTACTATCCTTATTTCCGTTGATATTATCGTTATTTCTCTTATTATTATCGCTGAGCCTGTAATGATTATCGTCCTTCCATTATTACTATCTTTATTACTATTGATATTGTTGTTATTACTATTATTATTATCCGCGCTACTATTATTCATATCGCTATAACTGTTATTATTATCCTCATTTTATTATTACAATCCTTACTTCTGTTGATATTATCGTTATTTCTCTTATTATTGTCGCTGAGCCTGTTATGATTTTCCTAATTCCATTATTACTATCTTTATTACTATTGATATTGCCGTTATTACTATTATTATTATGCCCGCTACTATTATTCATATCGCTATAACTGTTATTATTATCCTCATTCTATTATTGCTATCCTTATTTCTGTTGATATTATCGTTATTTCTCTTATTATTATCGCTGAGCCTGTTATGATTATCCTCATTCCATTATTACTATCTTTATTACTATTCATATTGTCGTTATTATTATTATTATTATCCCTGCTACTATTATTCATATGGCTATAACTGTTATTATTATCCTCATACTATTATTACTATCCTTATTTCCGTTGATATTATCGTTATTTCTCTTATTATTACCGCTGAGCCTGATATGATTACCCTCATTCCATTATTACTATCTTTATTTCTATTGACATTGTCGTTATTACTATTATTATTATCCCTAATATTACTATTCATTATACTATAACTGTTGTTATTATCCTCATTCTATTATTGTTATCCTTATTTCTGTCGATATTATCGGTACTTTTGTTATTATTATCGCTGAGCCTGTTATGATTATCGTCATTCCATTATTTCTATCTTTATTACTATTGATATCGTCGTTATTACTATTATTATTATTCTTACTACTATTATTCATATGGCTATAACTGTTATTATTGTCCTCATTCTATTATTACTATCCTTATTTCTGTTGATATTATCGTTATTTCTCATATTATTATCGCTGAGCCTGTTATGATTATCCTCATTCCATTATTACTATCTTTATTACTATTGATATTGTCGCTATTACTATTATTATTATCCCTGCTACTAATATTCATATGGCTATAACTGTTATTATTATCCTCATTCAAATATTACTATCATTATTTCTGTTGATATTATCGTTGTTTCTCTTATTATTATCGCTGAGCCTGTTATGATTATCGCCATTGTATTGTTACTATCTTTATTACTATTGACATTGTCGTTATTACTATTATTATTATTCCTACTATTATTATTCATTATGCTATAACTGCTATTATTATCCTCATTCTATTATTGCTATCCTTATTTCTGTTGATATTATCGGTATTTTTGGTATTATTCTCGCTGACACTGTTATGATTATCCTCATTCCATTATTACTATCTTTATTACTATTGATATTGTCGCTATTACTATTATTATTATCCCTGCTACTAATATTCATATGGCTATAACTGTTATTATTATCCTCATTCAAATATTACTATCATTATTTCTGTTGATATTATCGTTGTTTCTCTTATTATTATCGCTGAGCCTGTTATGATTATCGCCATTCCATTATTACTATCTTTATTACTATTGACATTGTCGTTATTACTATTATTATTATTCCTACTATTATTATTCATTATGCTATAACTGCTAGTATTATCCTCATTCCATTATTACTATCTTTATTACTATTGATATTGTCGTTATTACTATTATTATTATCCCTGCTACTATTATTCATATGGGTATGACTGTTATGATTATCCTCGTTCTATTATTACTATTCTTATTTCTGTTGATATCATCGTTATTTCTCTTATTATTATCGCTGAGACTGTTATGATATCGTCATTCCATTATTACTATCTTTATTACTATTGATACTGTCGTTATTACTATTATTATTATCCGCCCTACTATTATTCATATCGCTATAACTATTATTATTATCCTCATTCTATTATTGCTATCCTTATTTCTGTTGATATTATCGTTATTTCTCTTATTATTATCGCTGAGCCTGTTATGATTACCCTCATTCCATTATTACTATCTTTATTACTATTGATATTGTCGTTATTATTATTATTATTATCCCTGCTACTATTATTCATATGGCTATAACTGTTATTATTATCCTCATTCAAATATTACTATCATTATTTCTGTTGATATTATCGTTGTTTCTCTTATTATTATCGCTGAGCCTGTTATGATTATCGCCATTCCATTGTTACTATCTTTATTACTATTGACACTGTCGTTATTACTATTATTATTATCCCTACTATTACTATTCATTATGCTATAACTGTTATTATTATCTCAATTCTATTATTACTACCCTTATTTCTGTTGATATTATCGTTATTTCTCTTATTATTATCGCTGAGCCTGTTATGATTGTCGTCATTCCATTATTACTATCTTTATTACTATTTATATTGTCGTTATTGCTATTATTATTATCCCTACTACTATTATTCATTATGCTATAACTGTTATTACTATCCTGATTCCATTATTGCTATCCTTATTTCTGTTGATATTATCGGTATTTTTGTGATTACTATCGCTGACACTGTTATCATAATCCTCATTCCATTATAACTATCTTTATTACTATTGACATTGTCGTTATTACTATTATTATTATCCCTACTATTACTATTCATTATGCTATAACTGTTATTATTATCTCAATTCTATTATTACTACCCTTATTTCTGTGGATATTATCGTTATTTCTCTTATTATTATCGCTGAGCCTGTTATGATTATCGTCATTCCATTATTACTATCTTTATTACTATTGACATTGTCGTTATTACTATTATTATTATTCCTACTATTATTATTCATTATGCTATAACTGCTATTATTATCCTCATTCTATTATTGCTATCCTTATTTCTGTTGATATTATCGGTATTTTTGGTATTATTCTCGCTGACACTGTTATCATTATCCTCATTCCATTATTACTATCTTTATTACTATTTATATTGTCGTTATTACTATTATTATTATCCCTACTACTATTATTCATATGGGTATAACTGTTATGATTATCCTCATTGTATTATTACTATCCTTATTTCCCTTGATATTATCGTTATTTCTCTTATTATTATCGCTGAGCCTGTTATGATTATCGTCCTTCCATTATTACTATCTTTATTACTATTGTTATTGTCGTTATTACTATTATTATTATCCGCGCTACTATTATTCATATCGCTATAACTGTTATTGTTATCCTCATTTTATTATTACTATCCTTATTTCTGTTGATATGATCGTTATTTCTCTTATTATTATCGCTGAGCCTGTTATGATTATCGTCATTCCATTATTACTATCTTTATTACTATTGACATTGTCGTTATTACTATTATTATTATCCCTAATATTATTATTCATTATACTATAACTGTTATTATTATCCTCATTCTATTATTGCTATCCTTATTTCTGTTGATATTATCGTTATTTCTCCTATTATTATCGCTGAGCCTGTTATGATTATCCTCATTCCATTATTACTATCTTTATTACTATTGATATTGTCGTTATTACTATTATTATTATCCGCGCTACTATTATTCATATCGCTATAACTGTTATTATTATCCTCATTTTATTATTACAATCCTTATTTCTGTTGATATTATCGTTATTTCTCTTATTATTGTCGCTGAGCCTGTTATGATTTTCCTAATTCCATTATTACTATCTTTATTACTATTGATATTGCCGTTATTACTATTATTATTATGCCCGCTACTATTATTCATATCGCTATAACTGTTATTATTATCCTCATTCTATTATTGCTATCCTTATTTCTGTTGATATTATCGTTATTTCTCTTATTATTATCGCTGAGCCTGTTATGATTATCCTCATACTATTATTTCTATCCTTATTTCCGTTGATATTATCGTTATTTCTCTTATTATTACCGCTGAGCCTGATATGATTACCCTCATTCCATTATTACTATCTTTATTACTATTGACATTGTCGTTATTACTATTATTATTATCCCTAATATTACTATTCATTATACTATAACTGTTATTATTATCCTCATTCTATTATTGTTATCCTTATTTCTGTCGATATTATCGGTACTTTTGATATTATTATCGCTGAGCCTGTTATGATTATCGTCATTCCATTATTTCTATCTTTATTACTATTGATATCGTCGTTATTACTATTATTATTATTCTTACTACTATTATTCATATGGCTATAACTGTTATTATTGTCCTCATTCTATTATTACTATCCTTATTTCTGTTGATATTATCGTTATTTCTCTTATTATTATCGCTGAGCCTGTTATGATTATCCTCATTCCATTATTACTATCTTTATTACTATTGATATTGTCGTTATTACTATTATTATTATCCCTGCTACTAATATTCATATGGCTATAACTGTTATTATTATCCTCATTCAAATATTACTATCATTATTTCTGTTGATATTATCGTTGTTTCTCTTATTATTATCGCTGAGCCTGTTATGATTATCGCCATTCCATTGTTACTATCTTTATTACTATTGACATTGTCGTTATTACTATTATTATTATCCCCACTATTACTATTCATTATGCTATAACTGTTATTATTATCTCAATTCTATTATTACTACCCTTATTTCTGTCGATATTATCGTTATTTCTCTTATTATTATCGCTGAGCCTGTTATGATTATCGTCATTCCATTATTACTATCTTTATTACTATTGACATTGTCGTTATTACTATTATTATTATTCCTACTATTATTATTCATTATGGTATATCTGCTATTATTATCCTCATTCCATTATTACTATCTTTATTACTATTGATATTGCCGTTATTACTATTATTATTATCCCTGCTACTAATATTCATATGGCTATAACTGTTATTATTATCCTCATTCAAATATTACTATCATTATTTCTGTTGATATTATCGTTGTTTCTCTTATTATTATCGCTGAGCCTGTTATGATTATCGCCATTCCATTGTTACTATCTTTATTACTATTGACATTGTCGTTATTACTATTATTATTATCCCCACTATTACTATTCATTATGCTATAACTGTTATTATTATCTCAATTCTATTATTACTACCCTTATTTCTGTCGATATTATCGTTATTTCTCTTATTATTATCGCTGAGCCTGTTATGATTATCGTCATTCCATTATTACTATCTTTATTACTATTGACATTGTCGTTATTACTATTATTATTATTCCTACTATTATTATTCATTATGGTATATCTGCTATTATTATCCTCATTCCATTATTACTATCTTTATTACTATTGATATTGCCGTTATTACTATTATTATTATGCCCGCTACTATTATTCATATCGCTATAACTGTTATTATTATCCTCATTCTATTATTGCTATTCTTATTTCTGTTGATATTATCGTTATTTCTCTTATTATTATCGCTGAGCCTGTTATGATTATCCTCATTCCATTATTACTATCTTTATTACCATTCATATTGTCGTTATTATTATTATCCCTGCTACTATTATTCATATGGATATAACTGTTATTATTATCCTCATACTATTATTACTATCCTTATTTCCGTTGATATTATCGTTATTTCTCTTATTATTATCGCTGAGTCTGTTATGATTATCGCCATTCCATTGTTACTATCTTTATTACTATTGACATTGTCGTTATTACTATTATTATTATCCCTACTATTACTATTCATTATGCTATAACTGTTATTATTATCTCAATTCTATTATTAGTACCCTTATTTCTGTCGATATTATCGTTATTTCCCTTATTACTATCGCTGAGCCTGTTATGATTATCGCCATTCCATTATTACTATCTTTATTACTATTGACATTGTCGTTATTACTATTATTATTATCCCTACTATTATTATTCATTATGCTATAACTGTTATTATTATCTCAATTCTATTATTACTACCCTTATTTCTGTCGATATTATCGTTATTTCTCTTATTATTATCGCTGAGCCTGTTATGATTATCGTCATTCCATTATTACTATCTTTATTACTATTGACATTGTCGTTATTACTATTATTATTATTCCTACTATTATTATTCATTATGCTATAACTGCTATTATTATCCTCAATCTATTATTGCTATCCTTATTTCTGTTGATATTGTCGGTATTTTTGGTGTTATTCTCGCTGGCACTGTTATCATTATCCTCATTCCATTATTACTATCTTTATTAGTATTGATATTGTCGTTATTACTATTATTATTATCCCTGCTACTATTATTCATATGGGTATAACTGTTATGATTATCCTCATTGTATTATTACTATCCTTATTTCCCTTGATATTATCGTTATTTCTCTTATTATTATCGCTGAGCCTGTTATGATTATCGTCCTTCCATTATTACTATCTTTATTACTATTGTTATTGTCGTTATTACTATTATTATTATCCGCGCTACTATTATTCATATCGCTATAACTGTTATTATTATCCTCATTCAAATATTACTATCATTATTTCTGTTGATATTATCGTTGTTTCTCTTATTATTATCGCTGAGCCTGTTATGATTATCGCCATTCCATTGTTACTATCTTTATTACTATTGACATTGTCGTTGTTACTATTATTATTATCCCTACTATTACTATTCATTATGCTATAACTGTTATTATTATCTCAATTCCATTATTACTACCCTTATTTCTGTCGATATTATCGTTATTTCTCTTATTATTATCGCTGAGCCTGTTATGATTATCGTCATTCCATTATTACTATCTTTATTACTATTGACATTGTCGTTATTACTATTATTATTATTCCTACTATTATTATTCATTATGCTATAACTGCTATTATTATCCTCATTCCATTATTACTATCTTTATTACTATTGATATTGTCGTTATTGCTATTATTATTATCCCTGCTACTATTATTCATATGGGTATGACTGTTATGATTATCCTCGTTCTATTATTACTATTCTCATTTCTGTTGATATCATCGTTATTTCTCTTATTATTATCGCTGAGTCTGTTATGATATCGTCATTCTATTATTACTATCTTTATTACTATTGATACTGTCGTTATTACTATTATTATTATCCGCCCTACTATTATTCATATCGCTATAACTATTATTATTATCCTCAATTCTATTATTACTATCCTTATTTCTGTTGATATTATCGGTATTTTTGTAACTATTATCGCTAACACTGTTATCATTATCCTCATTCCATTATAACTATCTTTATTACTATTGATATTGTCGTTATTGCTATTATTATTATTAATACTGCTATTATTCATACGGCTATAACTGTTATTATTATCCTCATTCTATTATTACTATCATTATTTCTGTTCATATTATCGTTATTTCTCTTATTATTACCGCTGAGCCTGTTATGATTATCGTCATTCCATTATTACTATCTTTATTACTATTTATATTGTCGTTATTACTATTATTATTATCCCTACTACTATTATTCATTATGCTATAACTGTTATTACTATCCTCATTCCATTATTGCTATCCTTATTTTTGTTGATATTATCGGTATTTTTGTTATTGTTATAGCTGACACTGTTATCATAATCCTCATTCCATTATAACTATCGTTATTACTATTGATATTGCCGTTATTACTATTATTATTATACCTACTACTATTATTCATATGGCTATAACTGTTATTATTATCTCATATCTATTATTACTATCCTTATTTCTGTTGATATTATCGTTATTTCTCCTATTATTATCGCTGAGCCTGTTATGATTATCGTCATTCCATTATTACTTTCTTTATTACTATTGATATTGTCGTTATTACTATTATTATTATCCGCCCTACTATTATTCATATCGCTATAACTATTATAATTATCCTCAATTCTATTATTACTATCCTTATTTCTGTTGATATTATCGTTATTTCTCTTATTATTATCGCTGAGCCTGTTATGATTGTCGTCATTCCATTATTACTATCTTTATTACTATTTATATTGTCGTTATTGCTATTATTATTATCCCTACTACTATTATTCATTATGCTATAACTGTTATTACTATCCTCATTCCATTATAGCTATCCTTATTTCTGTTGATATTATCGGTATTTTTGTGCTTACTATCGCTGACACTGTTATCATAATCCTCATTCCATTACAACTATCTTTATTACTATTGATATTGTCGTTATTAATATTATTATTATACCTACTACTATTATTCATATGGCTATAACTGTTATTATTATCTCAAATCTATTATTACTATCCTTATTTCTGTTGATATTATCGTTATTTCTCTTATTATTATCGCTGAGCCTGTTATGATTATCGTCCTTCCATTATTACTATCTTTATTACTATTGATATTGTCGTTATTACTATTATTTTTATCCGCGCTACTATTATTCATATCGCTATAACTGTTATTATTCTCCTCATTTTATTATTACTATCCTTATTTCTGTTGATATTATCGTTATTATTCTTATTATTATCGCTGAGCCTGTTATGATTATCCTAATTCCATTATTACTATCTTTATTACTATTGATATTGTCGTTATTACTATTATTATTATCCCCGCTACTATTATTCATATCGCTATAACTGTTATTATTTATCCTCATTCTATTATTGCTATCCTTATTTCTGTTGATATTATCGGTATTTTTGTAACTATTATCGCTGACACTGTTATCATTATCCTCATTCCATTATAACTATCTTTATTACTATTGATATTGTCGTTATTGCTATTATTATTATTAATACTGCTATTATTCATATGGATATAACTGTTATTATTATCCTCATACTATTATTACTATCCTTATTTCCGTTGATATTATCGTTATTTCTCTTATTATTATCGCTGAGTCTGTTATGATTATCGCCATTCCATTGTTACTATCTTTATTACTATTGACATTGTCGTTATTACTATTATTATTATCCCTACTATTACTATTCATTATGCTATAACTGTTATTATTATCTCAATTCTATTATAAGTACCCTTATTTCTGTCGATATTATCGCTATTTCTCTTATTATTATCGCTGAGCCTGTTATGATTATCGTCCTTCCATTATTACTATCTTTATTACTATTGTTATTGTCGTTATTACTATTATTATTATCCGCGCTACTATTATTCATATCGCTATAACTGTTATTGTTATCCTCATTTTATTATTACTATCCTTATTTCTGTTGATATGATCGTTATTTCTCTTATTATTATCGCTGAGCCTGTTATGATTATCGTCATTCCATTATTACTATCTTTATTACTATTGACATTGTCGTTATTACTATTATTATTATCCCTAATATTATTATTCATTATACTATAACTGTTATTATTATCCTCATTCTATTATTGCTATCCTTATTTCTGTCGATATTATCGTTATTTCTCTTATTATTATCGCTGAGCCTGTTATGATTATCGTCATTCCATTATTACTATCTTTATTACTATTGACATTGTCGTTATTACTATTATTATTATTCCTACTATTATTATTCATTATGCTATAACTGCTATTATTATCCTCATTCCATTATTACTATCTTTATTACTATTGATATTGTCGTTATTACTATTATTATTATCCGCCCTACTATTATTCATATCGCTATAACTATTATAATTATCCTCAATTCTATTATTACTATCCTTATTTCTGTTGATATTATCGTTATTTCTCTTATTATTATCGCTGAGCCTGTTATGATTGTCGTCATTCCATTATTACTATCTTTATTACTATTTATATTGTCGTTATTGCTATTATTATTATCCCTACTACTATTATTCATTATGCTATAACTGTTATTACTATCCTCATTCCATTATTGCTATCCTTATTTCTGTTGATATTATCGGTATTTTTGTGCTTACTATCGCTGACACTGTTATCATAATCCTCATTCCATTATAACTATCTTTATTACTGTTGATATTGTCGTTATTAATATTATTATTATACCTACTACTATTATTCATATGGCTATAACTGTTATTATTATCTCAAATCTACTATTACTATCCTTATTTCTGTTGATATTATCGGTATTTTTGTAACTATTATCGCTGACACTGTTATCATTATCCTCATTCCATTATAACTATCTTTATTACTATTGATATTGTCGTTATTACTATTATTATTATCCCCGCTACTATTATTCATATCGCTATAACTGTTATTATTATCCTCAATTCTATTATTACTATCCTTATTTCTGTTGATATTATCGGTATTTTTGTAACTATTATCGCTGACACTGTTATCATTATCCTCATTCCATTATAACTATCTTTATTACTATTGATATTGTCGTTATTGCTATTATTATTATTAATACTGCTATTATTCATATGGCTATAACTGTTATTATTATCCTCATTCTATTATTGCTATCCTTATTTCTGTTGATATTATCGTTGTTTCTCTTATTATTATCGCTGAGCCTGTTATGATTATAGCCATTCCATTGTTACTATCTTTATTACTATTGACATTGTCGTTATTACTATTATTATTATCCCTGCTATTTCTATTCATTATGCTATAACTGTTATTATTATCTCAATTCTATTATTACTACCCTTATTTCTGTGGATATTATCGTTATTTCTCTTATTATTATCGCTGAGCCTGTTATGATTATCGTCATTCCATTATTACTATCTTTATTACTATTGACATTGTCGTTATTACTATTATTATTATTCCTACTATTATTATTCATTATGCTATAACTGCTATTATTATCCTCATTCTATTATTGCTATCCTTATTTCTGTTGATATTATCGGTATTTTTGGTATTATTCTCGCTGACACTGTTCTCATTATCCTCATTCCATTATTACTATCTTTATTACTATTGATATTGTCGTTATTACTATTATTATTGTCCCTGCTACTATTATTCATATGGGTATGACTGTTATGATTATCCTCGTTCTATTATTACTATTCTTATTTCTGTTGATATTATCGTTATTTCTCTTATTATTATCGCTGAGCCTGCTATGATTATCGTCATTCCATTATTACTATCTTTATTACTATTGATATTGTCGTTATTACTATTATTATTATCCGCGCTACTATTATTCATATCGCTATAACTGTTATTATTATATTCATTTTATTATTACAATCCTTATTTCTGTTGATATTATCGTTATTTCTCTTATTATTGTCGCTGAGCCTGTTATGATTTTCCTAATTCCATTATTACTATCTTTATTACTATTGATATTGCCGTTATTACTATTATTATTATGCCCGCTACTATTATTCATATCGCTATAACTGTTATTATTATCCTCATTCTATTATTGCTATCCTTATTTCTGTTGATATTATCGTTATTTCTCTTATTATTATCGCTGAGCCTGTTATGATTATCCTCATTCCATTATTACTATCTTTACTACTATTCATATTGTCGTTATTATTATTATTATTATCCCTGCTACTATTATTCATATGGCTATAACTGTTATTATTATCCTCATACTATTATTTCTATCCTTATTTCCGTTGATATTATCGTTATTTCTCTTATTATTACCGCTGAGCCTGATATGATTACCCTCATTCCATTATTACTATCTTTATTACTATTGACATTGTCGTTATTACTATTATTATTATCCCTAATATTACTATTCATTATACTATAACTGTTATTATTATCCTCATTCTATTATTGTTATCCTTATTTCTGTTGATATTATCGTTATTATTCTTATTATTATCGCTGAGCTTGTTATGATTATCCTAATTCCATTATTACTATCATTATTACTATTGATATTGTCGTTATTACTATTATTATTACCCCGCTACTATTATTCATTATGCTATAACTGCTATTATTATCCTCATTCTATTATTGCTATCCTTATTTCTGTTGATATTATCGGTATTTTTGGTATTATTCTCGCTGACACTGTTATCATTATCCTCATTCCATTATTACTATCTTTATTACTATTTATATTGTCGTTATTACTATTATTATTATCCCTACTACTATTATTCATTATGCTATAACTGTTATTACTATCCTCATTCCATTATTGCTATCCTTATTTCTGTTGACATTATCGGTATTTTTGTTATTGTTATAGCTGACACTGTTATCATAATCCTCATTCCAATATAACTATCTTTATTACTATTGATATTGCCGTTATTACTATTATTATTATACCTACTACTATTATTCATATGGCTATAACTGTTATTATTATCCACATTCTATTATTACTATCCTTATTTCCGTTGATATTATCGTTATTTCTCTTATTATTATCGCTGAGCCTGTTATGATTATCGTCCTTCCATTATTACTATCTTTATTACTATTGATATTGTCGTTATTACTATTATTATTATCCGCGCTACTATTATTCATATCGCTATAACTGTTATTATTATCCTCATTTTATTATTACAATCCTTATTTCTGTTGATATTATCGTTATTTCTCTTATTATTATCGCTGAGCCTGTTATGATTACCCTCATTCCATTATTACTATCTTTATTACTATTGATATTGTCGTTATTATTATAATTACTATCCCTGCTACTATTATTCATATGGCTATAACTGTTATTATTATCCTCATTCAAATATTACTATCATTATTTCTGTTGATATTATCGTTGTTTCTCTTATTATTATCGCTGAGCCTGTTATGATTATCGCCATTCCATTGTTACTATCTTTATTACTATTGACATTGTCGTTATTGCTATTATTATTATCCCCACTATTACTATTCATTATGCTATAACTGTTATTATTATCTCAATTCTATTATTACTACCCTTATTTCCGTTGATATTATCGTTATTTCTCTTATTATTATCGCTCAGCCTGTTATGATTATCGTCCTTCCATTATTACTATCTTTATTACTATTGATATTGTCGTTATTACTATTATTATTATCCGCGCTACTATTATTCATATCGCTATAACTGTTATTATTATATTCATTTTATTATTACAATCCTTATTTCTGTTGATATTATCGTTATTTCTCTTATTATTGTCGCTGAGCCTGTTATGATTTTCCTAATTCCATTATTACTATCTTTATTACTATTGATATTGCCGTTATTACTATTATTATTATGCCCGCTACTATTATTCATATCGCTATAACTGTTATTATTATCGTCATTCTATTATTGCTATCCTTATTTCTGTTGATATTATCGTTATTTCTCTTATTATTATCGCTGAGCCTGTTATGATTATCCTCATTCCATTATTACTATCTTTATTACTATTGATATTGTCGTTATTACTATTATTATTATCCCTGCTACTAATATTCATATGGCAATAACTGTTATTATTATCCTCATTCAAATATTACTATCATTATTTCTGTTGATATTATCGTTGTTTCTCTTATTATTATCGCTGAGCCTGTTATGATTATCGCCATTCCATTGTTACTATCTTTATTACTATTGACATTGTCGTTATTACTATTATTATTATCCCCACTATTACTATTCATTATGCTATAACTGTTATTATTATCTCAATTCTATTATTACTACCCTTATTTCTGTCGATATTATCGTTATTTCTCTTATTATTATCGCTGAGCCTGTTATGATTATCGTCATTCCATTATTACTATCTTTATTACTATTGACATTGTCGTTATTACTATTATTATTATTCCTACTATTATTATTCATTATGGTATAACTGCTATTATTATCCTCATTCCATTATTACTATCTTTATTACTATTGATATTGCCGTTATTACTATTATTATTATGCCCGCTACTATTATTCATATCGCTATAACTGTTATTATTATCCTCATTCTATTATTACTATTCTTATTTCTGTTGATATTATCGTTATTTCTCTTATTATTATCGCTGAGCCTGTTATGATTATCCTCATTCCATTATTACTATCTTTATTACCATTCATATTGTCGTTATTATTATTATCCCTGCTACTATTATTCATATGGATATAACTGTTATTATTATCCTCATACTATTATTACTATCCTTATTTCCGTTGATATTATCGTTATTTCTCTTATTATTATCGCTGAGTCTGTTATGATTATCGCCATTCCATTGTTACTATCTTTATTACTATTGACATTGTCGTTATTACTATTATTATTATCCCTACTATTACTATTCATTATGCTATAACTGTTATTATTATCTCAATTCTATTATTAGTACCCTTATTTCTGTCGATATTATCGTTATTTCTCTTATTACTATCGCTGAGCCTGTTATGATTATCGCCATTCCATTATTACTATCTTTATTACTATTGACATTGTCGTTATTACTATTATTATTATCCCTACTATTATTATTCATTATGCTATAACTGTTATTATTATCTCAATTCTATTATTACTACCCTTATTTCTGTCGATATTATCGTTATTTCTCTTATTATTATCGCTGAGCCTGTTATGATTATCGTCATTCCATTATTACTATCTTTATTACTATTGACATTGTCGTTATTACTATTATTATTATTCCTACTATTATTATTCATTATGCTATAACTGCTATTATTATCCTCAATCTGTTATTGCTATCCTTATTTCTGTTGATATTGTCGGTATTTTTGGTGTTATTCTCGCTGGCACTGTTATCATTATCCTCATTCCATTATTACTATCTTTATTAGTATTGATATTGTCGTTATTACTATTATTATTATCCCTGCTACTATTATTCATATGGGTATAACTGTTATGATTATCCTCATTGTATTATTACTATCCTTATTTCCCTTGATATTATCGTTATTTCTCTTATTATTATCGCTGAGCCTGTTATGATTATCGTCCTTCCATTATTACTATCTTTATTACTATTGTTATTGTCGTTATTACTATTATTATTATCCGCGCTACTATTATTCATATCGCTATAACTGTTATTGTTATCCTCATTTTATTATTACTATCCTTATTTCTGTTGATATGATCGTTATTTCTCTTATTATTATCGCTGAGCCTGTTATGATTATCGTCATTCCATTATTACTATCTTTATTACTATTGACATTGTCGTTATTACTATTATTATTATCCCTACTACTATTATTCATTATGCTATAACTGTTATTACTACCCTCATTCCATTATTGCTATCCTTATTTCTGTTGATATTATCGTTATTTCTCTTAGTACTATCGCTGAGCCTGTTATGATTTTCCTAATTCCATTATTACTATCTTTATTACTATTGATATTGTCGCTATTACTATTATTATCATGCCCGCTACTATTATTCATATCGCTATAACGGTTATTATCATCCTCATTCTATTATTACTATTCTTATTTCTGTTGATATTATCGTTATTTCTCTTATTATTATCGCTGAGCCTGTTATGATTATCCTCATTCCATTATTACTATCTTTATTACTATTCATATTGTCGTTATTATTATTATTATTATCCCTGCTACTATTATTCATATGGCTATAACTGTTATTATTATCCTCATACTATTATTACTATCCTTTTTTCCGTTGATATTATCGTTGTTTCTCCTATTATTATCGCTGAGCCTGCTATGATTATCGCCATTCCATTATTACTATCTTTATTACGATTGACATTGTCGTTATTACTATTATTATTATCCCCGCTACTATTATTCACATCGCTATAACTGTTATTATTATCCTCATTCTATTATTACTATCCTTATTTCCGTTGATATTATCGTTATTCCTCTTATTATTATCGCTGAGCCTGTTATGATTATCGTCCTTCCATTACAACTATCTTTATTACTATTGATATTGTCGTTATTAATATTATTATTATACCTACTACTATTATTCATATGGCTATAACTGTTATTATTATCTCAAATCTATTATTACTATCCTTATTTCTGTTGATATTATCGTTATTTCTCTTATTATTATCGCTGAGCCTGTTATGATTATCGTCCTTCCATTATTACTATCTTTATTACTATTGATATTGTCGTTATTACTATTATTTTTATCCGCGCTACTATTATTCATATCGCTATAACTGTTATTATTCTCCTCATTTTATTATTACTATCCTTATTTCTGTTGATATTATCGTTATTATTCTTATTATTATCGCTGAGCCTGTTATGATTATCCTAATTCCATTATTACTATCTTTATTACTATTGATATTGTCGTTATTACTATTATTATTATCCCCGCTACTATTATTCATATCGCTATAACTGTTATTATTTATCCTCATTCTATTATTGCTATCCTTATTTCTGTTGATATTATCGGTATTTTTGTAACTATTATCGCTGACACTGTTATCATTATCCTCATTCCATTATAACTATCTTTATTACTATTGATATTGTCGTTATTGCTATTATTATTATTAATACTGCTATTATTCATATGGATATAACTGTTATTATTATCCTCATACTATTATTACTATCCTTATTTCCGTTGATATTATCGTTATTTCTCTTATTATTATCGCTGAGTCTGTTATGATTATCGCCATTCCATTGTTACTATCTTTATTACTATTGACATTGTCGTTATTACTATTATTATTATCCCTACTATTACTATTCATTATGCTATAACTGTTATTATTATCTCAATTCTATTATAAGTACCCTTATTTCCGTTGATATTATCGTTATTTCTCTTATTATTATCGCTGAGTCTGTTATGATTATCGCCATTCCATTGTTACTATCTTTATTACTATTGACATTGTCGTTATTACTATTATTATTATCCCTACTATTACTATTCATTATGCTATAACTGTTATTATTATCTCAATTCTATTATAAGTACCCTTATTTCTGTCGATATTATCGTTATTTCTCTTATTACTATCGCTGAGCCTGTTATGATTATCGCCATTCCATTATTACTATCTTTATTACTATTGACATTGTCGTTATTACTATTATTATTATCCCTACTATTATTATTCATTATGCTATAACTGTTATTATTATCTCAATTCTATTATTACTACCCTTATTTCTGTCGATATTATCGTTATTTCTCTTATTATTATCGCTGAGCCTGTTATGATTGTCGTCATTCCATTATTACTATCTTTATTACTATTGACATTGTCGTTATTACTATTATTATTATTCCTACTATTATTATTCATTATGCTATAACTGCTATTATTATCCTCAATCTATTATTGCTATCCTTATTTCTGTTGATATTGTTGGTATTTTTGGTGTTATTCTCGCTGGCACTGTTATCATTATCCTCATTCCATTATTACTATCTTTATTAGTATTGATATTGTCGTTATTACTATTATTATTATTCCTGCTACTATTATTCATATGGGTATAACTGTTATGATTATCCTCATTGTATTATTACTATCCTTATTTCCCTTGATATTATCGTTATTTCTCTTATTATTATCGCTGAGCCTGTTATGATTATCGTCCTTCCATTATTACTATCTTTATTACTATTGTTATTGTCGTTATTACTATTATTATTATCCGCGCTACTATTATTCATATCGCTATAACTGTTATTGTTATCCTCATTTTATTATTACTATCCTTATTTCTGTTGATATGATCGTTATTTCTCTTATTATTATCGCTGAGCCTGTTATGATTATCGTCATTCCATTATTACTATCTTTATTACTATTGACATTGTCGTTATTACTATTATTATTATCCCTAATATTATTATTCATTATACTATAACTGTTATTATTATCCTCATTCTATTATTGCTATCCTTATTTCTGTTGATATTATCGTTATTTCTCCTATTATTATCGCTGAGCCTGTTATGATTATCCTCATTCCATTATTACTATCTTTATTACTATTGATATTGTCGCTATTACTATTATTATTATCCCTGCTACTAATATTCATATGGCTATAACTGTTATTATTATCCTCATTCAAATATTACTATCATTATTTCTGTTGATATTATCGTTGTTTCTCTTATTATTATCGCTGAGCCTGTTATGATTATCGCCATTCCATTGTTACTATCTTTATTACTATTGACATTGTCGTTATTACTATTATTATTATCCCTACTATTACTATTCATTATGCTATAACTGTTATTATTATCTCAATTCTATTATTAGTACCCTTATTTCTGTCGATATTATCGTTATTTCTCTTATTATTATCGCTGAGCCTGTTATGATTATCGTCATTCCATTATTACTATCTTTATTACTATTGATACTGTCGTTATTACTATTATTATTATCCGCCCTACTATTATTCATATCGCTATAACTATTATTATTATCCTCAATTCTATTATTACTATCCTTATTTCTGTTGATATTATCGGTATTTTTGTAACTATTATCGCTGACACTGTTATCATTATCCTCATTCCATTATAACTATCTTTATTACTATTGGTATTGTCGTTATTGCTATTATTATTATTAATACTGCTATTGTTCATACGGCTATAACTGTTATTATTATCCTCATTCTATTATTACTATCATTATTTCTGTTCATATTATCTTTATTTCTCTTATTATTACCGCTGAGCCTGCTATGATTATCGTCATTCCATTATTACTATCTTTATTACTATTTATATTGTCGTTATTACTATTATTATTATCCCTACTACTATTATTCATTATGCTATAACTGTTATTACTATCCTCATTCCATTATTGCTATCCTTATTTTTGTTGATATTATCGGTATTTTTGTTATTGTTATATCTGACACTGTTATCATAATCCTCATTCCATTATAACTATCGTTATTACTATTGATATTGCCGTTATTACTATTATTATTATACCTACTACTATTATTCATATGGCTATAACTGTTATTATTATCTCAAATCTATTATTACTATCCTTATTTCTGTTGATATTATCGTTATTTCTCCTATTATTATCGCTGAGCCTGTTATGATTATCGTCATTCCATTATTACTTTCTTTATTACTATTGATATTGTCGTTATTACTATTATTATTATCCGCCCTACTATTATTCATATCGCTATAACTATTATAATTATCCTCAATTCTATTATTACTATCCTTATTTCTGTTGATATTATCGTTATTTCTCTTATTATTATCGCTGAGCCTGTTATGATTGTCGTCATTCCATTATTACTATCTTTATTACTATTTATATTGTCGTTATTGCTATTATTATTATCCCTACTACTATTATTCATTATGCTATAACTGTTATTACTATCCTCATTCCATTATTGCTATCCTTATTTCTGTTGATATTATCGGTATTTTTGTGCTTACTATCGCTGACACTGTTATCATAATCCTCATTCCATTATAACTATCTTTATTACTGTTGATATTGTCGTTATTAATATTATTATTATACCTACTACTATTATTCATATGGCTATAACTGTTATTATTATCTCAAATCTACTATTACTATCCTTATTTCTGTTGATATTATCGTTATTTCTCTTATTATTATCGCTGAGCCTGTTATGATTATCGTCCTTCCATTATTACTATCTTTATTACTATTGATATTGTCGTTATTACTATTATTTTTATCCGCGCTACTATTATTCATATCGCTATAACTGTTATTATTCTCCTCATTTTATTATTACTATCCTTATTTCTGTTGATATTATCGTTATTATTCTTATTATTATCGCTGAGCCTGTTATGATTATCCTAATTCCATTATTACTATCTTTATTACTATTGATATTGTCGTTATTACTATTATTATTATCCCCGCTACTATTATTCATATCGCTATAACTGTTATTATTATCCTCAATTCTATTATTACTATCCTTATTTCTGTTGATATTATCGGTATTTTTGTAACTATTATCGCTGACACTGTTATCATTATCCTCATTCCATTATAACTATCTTTATTACTATTGATATTGTCGTTATTGCTATTATTATTATTAATACTGCTATTATTCATATGGCTATAACTGTTATTATTATCCTCATTCTATTATTGCTATCCTTATTTCTGTTGATATTATCGTTGTTTCTCTTATTATTATCGCTGAGCCTGTTATGATTATCGCCATTCCATTGTTACTATCTTTATTACTATTGACATTGTCGTTATTACTATTATTATTATCCCTACTATTTCTATTCATTATGCTATAACTGTTATTATTATCTCAATTCTATTATTACTACCCTTATTTCTGTGGATATTATCGTTATTTCTCTTATTATTATCGCTGAGCCTGTTATGATTATCGTCATTCCATTATTACTATCTTTATTACTATTGACATTGTCGTTATTACTATTATTATTATTCCTACTATTATTATTCATTATGCTATAACTGCTATTATTATCCTCATTCTATTATTGCTATCCTTATTTCTGTTGATATTATCGGTATTTTTGGTATTATTCTCGCTGACACTGTTATCATTATCCTCATTCCATTATTACTATCTTTATTACTATTGATATTGTCGTTATTACTATTATTATTGTCCCTGCTACTATTATTCATATGGGTATGACTGTTATGATTATCCTCGTTCTATTATTACTATTCTTATTTCTGTTGATATTATCGTTATTTCTCTTATTATTATCGCTGAGCCTGCTATGATTATCGTCATTCCATTATTACTATCTTTATTACTATTGATATTGTCGTTATTACTATTATTATTATCCGCGCTACTATTATTCATATCGCTATAACTGTTATTATTATATTCATTTTATTATTACAATCCTTATTTCTGTTGATATTATCGTTATTTCTCTTATTATTGTCGCTGAGCCTGTTATGATTTTCCTAATTCCATTATTACTATCTTTATTACTATTGATATTGCCGTTATTACTATTATTATTATGCCCGCCACTATTATTCATATCGCTATAACTGTTATTATTATCCTCATTCTATTATTGCTATCCTTATTTCTGTTGATATTATCGTTATTTCTCTTATTATTATCGCTGAGCCTGTTATGATTATCCTCATTCCATTATTACTATCTTTACTACTATTCATATTGTCGTTATTATTATTATTATTATCCCTGCTACTATTATTCATATGGCTATAACTGTTATTATTATCCTCATACTATTATTTCTATCCTTATTTCCGTTGATATTATCGTTATTTCTCTTATTATTACCGCTGAGCCTGATATGATTACCCTCATTCCATTATTACTATCTTTATTACTATTGACATTGTCGTTATTACTATTATTATTATCCCTAATATTACTATTCATTATACTATAACTGTTATTATTATCCTCATTCTATTATTGTTATCCTTATTTCTGTTGATATTATCGTTATTATTCTTATTATTATCGCTGAGCCTGTTATGATTATCCTAATTCCATTATTACTATCATTATTACTATTGATATTGTCGTTATTACTATTATTATTATCCCCGCTACTATTATTCATATCGCTATAACTGTTATTATTATATTCATTTTATTATTACAATCCTTATTTCTGTTGATATTATCGTTATTTCTCTTATTATTGTCGCTGAGCCTGTTATGATTTTCCTAATTCCATTATTACTATCTTTATTACTATTGATATTGCCGTTATTACTATTATTATTATGCCCGCCACTATTATTCATATCGCTATAACTGTTATTATTATCCTCATTCTATTATTGCTATCCTTATTTCTGTTGATATTATCGTTATTTCTCTTATTATTATCGCTGAGCCTGTTATGATTATCCTCATTCCATTATTACTATCTTTACTACTATTCATATTGTCGTTATTATTATTATTATTATCCCTGCTACTATTATTCATATGGCTATAACTGTTATTATTATCCTCATACTATTATTTCTATCCTTATTTCCGTTGATATTATCGTTATTTCTCTTATTATTACCGCTGAGCCTGATATGATTACCCTCATTCCATTATTACTATCTTTATTACTATTGACATTGTCGTTATTACTATTATTATTATCCCTAATATTACTATTCATTATACTATAACTGTTATTATTATCCTCATTCTATTATTGTTATCCTTATTTCTGTTGATATTATCGTTATTATTCTTATTATTATCGCTGAGCCTGTTATGATTATCCTAATTCCATTATTACTATCATTATTACTATTGATATTGTCGTTATTACTATTATTATTATCCCCGCTACTATTATTCATATCGCTATAACTGTTATTATTATCCTCATTCTATTATTGCTATCCTTATTTCTGTTGATATTATCGTTATTTCTCTTATTCTTATCGCTGAGCCTGTTATGATTACCCTCATTCCATTATTACTATCTTTATTACTATTGATATTGTCGTTTTTATTATTATTATTATCCCTGCTACTATTATTCATATGGCTACAACTGTTATTATTATCCTCATTCAAATATTACTATCATTATTTCTGTTGATATTATCGTTGTTTCTCTTATTATTATCGCTGAGCCTGTTATGATTATCGTCATTCCATTATTACTATCTTTATTACTATTGACATTGTCGTTATTACTATTATTATTATTCCTACTATTATTATTGATTATGCTATAACTGCTATTATTATCCTCATTCTATTATTGCTATCCTTATTTCTGTTGATATTATCGGTATTTTTGGTATTATTCTCGCTGACACTGTTATCATTATCCTCATTCCATTATTACTATCTTTATTACTATTGATATTGTCGTTATTACTATTATTATTGTCCCTGCTACTATTATTCATATGGGTATGACTGTTATGATTATCCTCGTTCTATTATTACTATTCTTATTTCTGTTGATATTATCGTTATTTCTCTTATTATTATCGCTGAGCCTGCTATGATTATCGTCATTCCATTATTACTATCTTTATTACTATTGATATTGTCGTTATTACTATTATTATTATCCGCGCTACTATTATTCATATCGCTATAACTGTTATTATTATATTCATTTTATTATTACAATCCTTATTTCTGTTGATATTATCGTTATTTCTCTTATTATTGTCGCTGAGCCTGTTATGATTTTCCTAATTCCATTATTACTATCTTTATTACTATTGATATTGCCGTTATTACTATTATTATTATGCCCGCCACTATTATTCATATCGCTATAACTGTTATTATTATCCTCATTCTATTATTGCTATCCTTATTTCTGTTGATATTATCGTTATTTCTCTTATTATTATCGCTGAGCCTGTTATGATTATCCTCATTCCATTATTACTATCTTTACTACTATTCATATTGTCGTTATTATTATTATTATTATCCCTGCTACTATTATTCATATGGCTATAACTGTTATTATTATCCTCATACTATTATTTCTATCCTTATTTCCGTTGATATTATCGTTATTTCTCTTATTATTACCGCTGAGCCTGATATGATTACCCTCATTCCATTATTACTATCTTTATTACTATTGACATTGTCGTTATTACTATTATTATTATCCCTAATATTACTATTCATTATACTATAACTGTTATTATTATCCTCATTCTATTATTGTTATCCTTATTTCTGTTGATATTATCGTTATTATTCTTATTATTATCGCTGAGCCTGTTATGATTATCCTAATTCCATTATTACTATCATTATTACTATTGATATTGTCGTTATTACTATTATTATTATCCCCGCTACTATTATTCATATCGCTATAACTGTTATTATTATCCTCATTCTATTATTGCTATCCTTATTTCTGTTGATATTATCGTTATTTCTCTTATTCTTATCGCTGAGCCTGTTATGATTACCCTCATTCCATTATTACTATCTTTATTACTATTGATATTGTCGTTTTTATTATTATTATTATCCCTGCTACTATTATTCATATGGCTACAACTGTTATTATTATCCTCATTCAAATATTACTATCATTATTTCTGTTGATATTATCGTTGTTTCTCTTATTATTATCGCTGAGCCTGTTATGATTATCGTCATTCCATTATTACTATCTTTATTACTATTGACATTGTCGTTATTACTATTATTATTATTCCTACTATTATTATTCATTATGCTATAACTGCTATTATTATCCTCATTCTATTATTGCTATCCTTATTTCTGTTGATATTATCGGTATTTTTGGTATTATTCTCGCTGACACTGTTATCATTACCCTCATTCCATTATTACTATCTTTATTACTATTTATATTGTCGTTATTACTATTATTATTATCCCTACTACTATTATTCATTATGCTATAACTTTTATTACTATCCTCATTCCATTATTGCTATCCTTATTTCTGTTGATATTACCGGTATTTTTGTTATTGTTATAGCTGACACTGTTATCATTATCCTCATTCCATTATAACTATCTTTATTACTATTGATATTGTCGTTATTGCTATTATTATTATTCCCACTGCTATTATTCATATGGCTATAACTGTTATGATTATCCTCATTCTATTATTACTATCCTTATTTCTGTTGATATTATCGTTATTTCTCTTATTATTATCGCTGAGCCTGTTATGATTGTCGTCATTCCATTATTACTATCTTTATTACTATTTATATTGTCGTTATTGCTATTATTATTATCCCTACTACTATTATTCATTATGCTATAACTGTTATTACTATCCTCATTCCATTATTGCTATCCTTATTTCTGTTCATATTATCGGTATTTTTGTGATTACTATCGCTGACACTGTTATCATAATCCTCATTCCATTATAACTATCTTTATTACTATTGATATTGTCGTTATTAATATTATTATTATACCTACTACTATTATTCATATGGCTATAACTGTTATTATTATCTCAAATCTATTATTACTATCCTTATTTCTGTTGATATTATCGTTATTTCTCTTATTATTATCGCTGAGCCTGTTATGATTATCGTCCTTCCATTATTACTATCTTTATTACTATTGATATTGTCGTTATTACTATTATTTTTATCCGCGCTACTATTATTCATATCGCTATAACTGTTATTATTATCTCAATTCCATTATTACTACCCTTATTTCTGTCGATATTATCGTTATTTCTCTTATTATTATCGCTGAGCCTGTTATGATTATCGTCATTCCATTATTACTATCTTTATTACTATTGACATTGTCGTTATTACTATTATTATTATTCCTACTATTATTATTCATTATGCTATAACTGCTATTATTATCCTCATTCTATTATTGCTATCCTTATTTCTGTTGATATTATCGGTATTTTTGGTATTATTCTCGCTGACACTGTTATCATTATCCTCATTCCATTATTACTATCTTTATTACTATTTATATTGTCGTTATTACTATTATTATTATCCCTACTACTATTATTCATTATGCTATAACTGTTATTACTATCCTCATTCCATTATTGCTATCCTTATTTCTGTTGACATTATCGGTATTTTTGTTATTGTTATAGCTGACACTGTTATCATAATCCTCATTCCATTATAACTATCTTTATTACTATTGATATTGTCGTTATTACTATTATTATTATCCGCGCTACTATTATTCATATCGCTATAACTGTTATTATTATCCTCATTTTATTATTACAATCCTTATTTCTGTTGATATTATCGTTATTTCTCTTATTATTATCGCTGAGCCTGTTATGATTACCCTCATTCCATTATTACTATCTTTATTACTATTGATATTGTCGTTATTATTATAATTACTATCCCTGCTACTATTATTCATATGGCTATAACTGTTATTATTATCCTCATTCAAATATTACTATCATTATTTCAGTTGATATTATCGTTGTTTCTCTTATTATTATCGCTGAGCCTGTTATGATTATCGCCATTCCATTGTTACTATCTTTATTACTATTGACATTGTCGTTATTGCTATTATTATTATCCCCACTATTACTATTCATTATGCTATAACTGTTATTATTATCTCAATTCTATTATTACTACCCTTATTTCCGTTGATATTATCGTTATTTCTCTTATTATTATCGCTCAGCCTGTTATGATTATCGTCCTTCCATTATTACTATCTTTATTACTATTGATATTGTCGTTATTACTATTATTATAATCCGCGCTACTATTATTCATATCGCTATAACTGTTATTATTATATTCATTTTATTATTACAATCCTTATTTCTGTTGATATTATCGTTATTTCTCTTATTATTGTCGCTGAGCCTGTTATGATTTTCCTAATTCCATTATTACTATCTTTATTACTATTGATATTGCCGTTATTACTATTATTATTATGCCCGCTACTATTATTCATATCGCTATAACTGTTATTATTATCGTCATTCTATTATTGCTATCCTTATTTCTGTTGATATTATCGTTATTTCTCTTATTATTATCGCTGAGCCTGTTATGATTATCCTCATTCCATTATTACTATCTTTATTACTATTGATATTGTCGTTATTACTATTATTATTATCCCTGCTACTAATATTCATATGGCAATAACTGTTATTATTATCCTCATTCAAATATTACTATCATTATTTCTGTTGATATTATCGTTGTTTCTCTTATTATTATCGCTGAGCCTGTTATGATTATCGCCATTCCATTGTTACTATCTTTATTACTATTGACATTGTCGTTATTACTATTATTATTATCCCCACTATTACTATTCATTATGCTATAACTGTTATTATTATCTCAATTCTATTATTACTACCCTTATTTCTGTCGATATTATCGTTATTTCTCTTATTATTATCGCTGAGCCTGTTATGATTATCGTCATTCCATTATTACTATCTTTATTACTATTGACATTGTCGTTATTACTATTATTATTATTCCTACTATTATTATTCATTATGGTATAACTGCTATTATTATCCTCATTCCATTATTACTATCTTTATTACTATTGATATTGCCGTTATTACTATTATTATTATGCCCGCTACTATTATTCATATCGCTATAACTGTTATTATTATCCTCATTCTATTATTACTATTCTTATTTCTGTTGATATTATCGTTATTTCTCTTATTATTATCGCTGAGCCTGTTATGATTATCCTCATTCCATTATTACTATCTTTATTACCATTCATATTGTCGTTATTATTATTATCCCTGCTACTATTATTCATATGGATATAACTGTTATTATTATCCTCATACTATTATTACTATCCTTATTTCCGTTGATATTATCGTTATTTCTCTTATTATTATCGCTGAGTCTGTTATGATTATCGCCATTCCATTGTTACTATCTTTATTACTATTGACATTGTCGTTATTACTATTATTATTATCCCTACTATTACTATTCATTATGCTATAACTGTTATTATTATCTCAATTCTATTATTAGTACCCTTATTTCTGTCGATATTATCGTTATTTCTCTTATTACTATCGCTGAGCCTGTTATGATTATCGCCATTCCATTATTACTATCTTTATTACTATTGACATTGTCGTTATTACTATTATTATTATCCCTACTATTATTATTCATTATGCTATAACTGTTATTATTATCTCAATTCTATTATTACTACCCTTATTTCTGTCGATATTATCGTTATTTCTCTTATTATTATCGCTGAGCCTGTTATGATTATCGTCCTTCCATTATTACTATCTTTATTACTATTGTTATTGTCGTTATTACTATTATTATTATCCGCGCTACTATTATTCATATCGCTATAACTGTTATTGTTATCCTCATTTTATTATTACTATCCTTATTTCTGTTGATATGATCGTTATTTCTCTTATTATTATCGCTGAGCCTGTTATGATTATCGTCATTCCATTATTACTATCTTTATTACTATTGACATTGTCGCTATTACTATTATTATTATCCCTAATATTATTATTCATTATACTATAACTGTTATTATTATCCTCATTCTATTATTGCTATCCTTAATTCTGTTGATATTATCGTTATTTCTCCTATTATTATCACTGAGCCTGTTTTGATTATCCTCATTCCATTATTACTATCTTTATTACTATTGATATTGTCGCTATTACTATTATTATTATCCCTGCTACTAATATTCATATGGCTATAACTGTTATTATTATCCTCATTCAAATATTACTATCATTATTTCTGTTGATATTATCGTTGTTTCTCTTATTATTATCGCTGAGCCTGTTATGATTATCGCCATTCCATTGTTACTATCTTTATTACTATTGACATTGTCGTTATTACTATTATTATTATACCTACTATTACTATTCATTATGCTATAACTGTTATTATTATCTCAATTCCATTATTACTACCCTTATTTCTGTCGATATTATCGTTATTTCTCTTATTATTATCGCTGAGTCTGTTATGATTATCGCCATTCCATTATTACTATCTTTATTACTATTGACATTGTCGTTATTACTATTATTATTATCCCTACTATTATTATTCATTATGCTATAACTGTTATTATTATCTCAATTCTATTATTACTACCCTTATTTCTGTCGATATTATCGTTATTTCTCTTATTATTATCGCTGAGCCTGTTATGATTATCGTCATTCCATTATTACTATCTTTATTACTATTGACATTGTCGTTATTACTATTATTATTATTCCTACTATTATTATTCATTATGCTATAACTGCTATTATTATCCTCAATCTATTATTGCTATCCTTATTTCTGTTGATATTGTCGGTATTTTTGGTGTTATTCTCGCTGGCACTGTTATCATTATCCTCATTCCATTATTACTATCTTTATTAGTATTGATATTGTCGTTATTACTATTATTATTATCCCTGCTACTATTATTCATATGGGTATAACTGTTATGATTATCCTCATTGTATTATTACTATCCTTATTTCCCTTGATATTGTCGTTATTTCTCTTATTATTATCGCTGAGCCTGTTATGATTATCGTCCTTCCATTATTACTGTCTTTATTACTATTGTTATTGTCGTTATTACTATTATTATTATCCGCGCTACTATTATTCATATCGCTATAACTGTTATTGTTATCCTCATTTTATTATTACTATCCTTATTTCTGTTGATATGATCGTTATTTCTCTTATTATTATCGCTGAGCCTGTTATGATTATCGTCATTCCATTATTACTATCTTTATTACTATTGACATTGTCGTTATTACTATTATTATTATCCCTAATATTATTATTCATTATACTATAACTGTTATTATTATCCTCATTCTATTATTGCTATCCTTATTTCTGTTGATATTATCGCTATTTCTCCTATTATTATCGCTGAGCCTGTTATGATTATCCTCATTCCATTATTACTATCTTTATTACTATTGATATTGTCGCTATTACTATTATTATTATCCCTGCTACTAATATTCATATGGCTATAACTGTTATTATTATCCTCATTCAAATATTACTATCATTATTTCTGTTGATATTATCGTTGTTTCTCTTATTATTATCGCTGAGCCTGTTATGATTATCGCCATTCCATTGTTACTATCTTTATTACTATTGACATTGTCGTTATTACTATTATTATTATCCCTACTATTACTATTCATTATGCTATAACTGTTATTATTATCTCAATTCTATTATTAGTACCCTTATTTCTGTCGATATTATCGTTATTTCTCTTATTAGTATCGCTGAGCCTGTTATGATTATCGCCATTCCATTATTACTATCTTTATTACTATTGACATTGTCGTTATTACTATTATTATTATCCCTACTATTATTATTCATATGGCTATAACTATTATTATTATCTCAAATCTACTATTACTATCCTTATTTCTGTTGATATTATCGTTATTTCTCTTATTATTATCGCTGAGCCTGTTATGATTATCGTCCTTCCATTATTACTATCTTTATTACTATTGATATTGTCGTTATTACTATTATTTTTATCCGCGCTACTATTATTCATATCGCTATAACTGTTATTATTCTCCTCATTTTATTATTACTATCCTTATTTCTGTTGATATTATCGTTATTATTCTTATTATTATCGCTGAGCCTGTTATGATTATCCTAATTCCATTATTACTATCTTTATTACTATTGATATTGTCGTTATTACTATTATTATTATCCCCGCTACTATTATTCATATCGCTATAACTGTTATTATTATCCTCAATTCTATTATTACTATCCTTATTTCTGTTGATATTATCGGTATTTTTGTAACTATTATCGCTGACACTGTTATCATTATCCTCATTCCATTATAACTATCTTTATTACTATTGATATTGTCGTTATTGCTATTATTATTATTAATACTGCTATTATTCATATGGCTATAACTGTTATTATTATCCTCATTCTATTATTGCTATCCTTATTTCTGTTGATATTATCGTTGTTTCTCTTATTATTATCGCTGAGCCTGTTATGATTATCGCCATTCCATTGTTACTATCTTTATTACTATTGACATTGTCGTTATTACTATTATTATTATCCCTACTATTACTATTCATTATGCTATAACTGTTATTATTATCTCAATTCTATTATTACTACCCTTATTTCTGTGGATATTATCGTTATTTCTCTTATTATTATCGCTGAGCCTGTTATGATTATCGTCATTCCATTATTACTATCTTTATTACTATTGACATTGTCGTTATTACTATTATTATTATTCCTACTATTATTATTCATTATGCTATAGCTGCTATTATTATCCTCATTCTATTATTGCTATCCTTATTTCTGTTGATATTATCGGTATTTTTGGTATTATTCTCGCTGACACTGTTATCATTATCCTCATTCCATTATTACTATCTTTATTACTATTGATATTGTCGTTATTACTATTATTATTGTCCCTGCTACTATTATTCATATGGGTATGACTGTTATGATTATCCTCGTTCTATTATTACTATTCTTATTTCTGTTGATATTATCGTTATTTCTCTTATTATTATCGCTGAGCCTGCTATGATTATCGTCATTCCATTATTACTATCTTTATTACTATTGATATTGTCGTTATTACTATTATTATTATCCGCGCTACTATTATTCATATCGCTATAACTGTTATTATTATATTCATTTTATTATTACAATCCTTATTTCTGTTGATATTATCGTTATTTCTCTTATTATTGTCGCTGAGCCTGTTATGATTTTCCTAATTCCATTATTACTATCTTTATTACTATTGATATTGCCGTTATTACTATTATTATTATGCCCGCTACTATTATTCATATCGCTATAACTGTTATTATTATCCTCATTCTATTATTGCTATCCTTATTTCTGTTGATATTATCGTTATTTCTCTTATTATTATCGCTGAGCCTGTTATGATTATCCTCATTCCATTATTACTATCTTTACTACTATTCATATTGCCGTTATTATTATTATTATTATCCCTGCTACTATTATTCATATGGCTATAACTGTTATTATTATCCTCATACTATTATTTCTATCCTTATTTCCGTTGATATTATCGTTATTTCTCTTATTATTACCGCTGAGCCTGATATGATTACCCTCATTCCATTATTACTATCTTTATTACTATTGACATTGTCGTTATTACTATTATTATTATCCCTAATATTACTATTCATTATACTATAACTGTTATTATTATCCTCATTCTATTATTGTTATCCTTATTTCTGTTGATATTATCGTTATTATTCTTATTATTATCGCTGAGCCTGTTATGATTATCCTAATTCCATTATTACTATCATTATTACTATTGATATTGTCGTTATTACTATTATTATTATCCCCGCTACTATTATTCATATCGCTATAACTGTTATTATTATCCTCATTCTATTATTGCTATCCTTATTTCTGTTGATATTATCGTTATTTCTCTTATTCTTATCGCTGAGCCTGTTATGATTACCCTCATTCCATTATTACTATCTTTATTACTATTGATATTGTCGTTATTATTATTATTATTATCCCTGCTACTATTATTCATATGGCTACAACTGTTATTATTATCCTCATTCAAATATTACTATCATTATTTCTGTTGATATTATCGTTGTTTCTCTTATTATTATCGCTGAGCCTGTTATGATTATCGTCATTCCATTATTACTATCTTTATTACTATTGACATTGTCGTTATTACTATTATTATTATTCCTACTATTATTATTCATTATGCTATAACTGCTATTATTATCCTCATTCTATTATTGCTATCCTTATTTCTGTTGATATTATCGGTATTTTTGGTATTATTCTCGCTGACACTGTTATCATTACCCTCATTCCATTATTACTATCTTTATTACTATTTATATTGTCGTTATTACTATTATTATTATCCCTACTACTATTATTCATTATGCTATAACTTTTATTACTATCCTCATTCCATTATTGCTATCCTTATTTCTGTTGATATTACCGGTATTTTTGTTATTGTTATAGCTGACACTGTTATCATTATCCTCATTCCATTATAACTATCTTTATTACTATTGATATTGTCGTTATTGCTATTATTATTATTCCCACTGCTATTATTCATATGGCTATAACTGTTATGATTATCCTCATTCTATTATTACTATCCTTATTTCTGTTGATATTATCGTTATTTCTCTTATTATTATCGCTGAGCCTGTTATGATTGTCGTCATTCCATTATTACTATCTTTATTACTATTTATATTGTCGTTATTGCTATTATTATTATCCCTACTACTATTATTCATTATGCTATAACTGTTATTACTATCCTCATTCCATTATTGCTATCCTTATTTCTGTTCATATTATCGGTATTTTTGTGATTACTATCGCTGACACTGTTATCATAATCCTCATTCCATTATAACTATCTTTATTACTATTGATATTGTCGTTATTAATATTATTATTATACCTACTACTATTATTCATATGGCTATAACTGTTATTATTATCTCAAATCTATTATTACTATCCTTATTTCTGTTGATATTATCGTTATTTCTCTTATTATTATCGCTGAGCCTGTTATGATTATCGTCCTTCCATTATTACTATCTTTATTACTATTGATATTGTCGTTATTACTATTATTTTTATCCGCGCTACTATTATTCATATCGCTATAACTGTTATTATTATCTCAATTCCATTATTACTACCCTTATTTCTGTCGATATTATCGTTATTTCTCTTATTATTATCGCTGAGCCTGTTATGATTATCGTCATTCCATTATTACTATCTTTATTACTATTGACATTGTCATTATTACTATTATTATTATTCCTACTATTATTATTCATTATGCTATAACTGCTATTATTATCCTCATTCTATTATTGCTATCCTTATTTCTGTTGATATTATCGGTATTTTTGGTATTATTCTCGCTGACACTGTTATCATTATCCTCATTCCATTATTACTATCTTTATTACTATTTATATTGTCGTTATTACTATTATTATTATCCCTACTACTATTATTCATTATGCTATAACTGTTATTACTATCCTCATTCCATTATTGCTATCCTTAATTCTGTTGACATTATCGGTATTTTTGTTATTGTTATAGCTGACACTGTTATCATAATCCTCATTCCATTATAACTATCTTTATTACTATTGATATTGCCGTTATTACTATTATTATTATACCTACTACTATTATTCATATGGCTATAACTGTTATTATTATCCACATTCTATTATTACTATCCTTATTTCCGTTGATATTATCGTTATTTCTCTTATTATTATCGCTGAGCCTGTTATGATTATCGTCCTTCCATTATTACTATCTTTATTACTATTGATATTGTCGTTATTACTATTATTATTATCCGCGCTACTATTATTCATATCGCTATAACTGTTATTATTATCCTCATTTTATTATTACAATCCTTATTTCTGTTGATATTATCGTTATTTCTCTTATTATTATCGCTGAGCCTGTTATGATTACCCTCATTCCATTATTACTATCTTTATTACTATTGATATTGTCGTTATTATTATAATTATTATCCCTGCTACTATTATTCATATGGCTATAACTGTTATTATTATCCTCATTCTATTATTACTATTCTTATTTCTGTTGATATTATCGTTATTTCTCTTATTATTATCGCTGAGCCTGTTATGATTATCCTCATTCCATTATTACTATCTTTATTACCATTCATATTGTCGTTATTATTATTATCCCTGCTACTATTATTCATATGGATATAACTGTTATTATTATCCTCATACTATTATTACTATCCTTATTTCCGTTGATATTATCGTTATTTCTCTTATTATTATCGCTGAGTCTGTTATGATTATCGCCATTCCATTGTTACTATCTTTATTACTATTGACATTGTCGTTATTACTATTATTATTATCCCTACTATTACTATTCATTATGCTATAACTGTTATTATTATCTCAATTCTGTTATTAGTACCCTTATTTCTGTCGATATTATCGTTATTTCTCTTATTACTATCGCTGAGCCTGTTATGATTATCGCCATTCCATTATTACTATCTTTATTACTATTGACATTGTCGTTATTACTATTATTATTATCCCTACTATTATTATTCATTATGCTATAACTGTTATTATTATCTCAATTCTATTATTACTACCCTTATTTCTGTCGATATTATCGTTATTTCTCTTATTATTATCGCTGAGCCTGTTATGATTATCGTCATTCCATTATTACTATCTTTATTACTATTGACATTGTCGTTATTACTATTATTATTATTCCTACTATTATTATTCATTATGCTATAACTGCTATTATTATCCTCAATCTGTTATTGCTATCCTTATTTCTGTTGATATTGTCGGTATTTTTGGTGTTATTCTCGCTGGCACTGTTATCATTATCCTCATTCCATTATTACTATCTTTATTAGTATTGATATTGTCGTTATTACTATTATTATTATCCCTGCTACTATTATTCATATGGGTATAACTGTTATGATTATCCTCATTGTATTATTACTATCCTTATTTCCCTTGATATTATCGTTATTTCTCTTATTATTATCGCTGAGCCTGTTATGATTATCGTCCTTCCATTATTACTATCTTTATTACTATTGTTATTGTCGTTATTACTATTATTATTATCCGCGCTACTATTATTCATATCGCTATAACTGTTATTGTTATCCTCATTTTATTATTACTATCCTTATTTCTGTTGATATGATCGTTATTTCTCTTATTATTATCGCTGAGCCTGTTATGATTATCGTCATTCCATTATTACTATCTTTATTACTATTGACATTGTCGTTATTACTATTATTATTATCCCTAATATTATTATTCATTATACTATAACTGTTATTATTATCCTCATTCTATTATTGCTATCCTTATTTCTGTTGATATTATCGTTATTTCTCCTATTATTATCGCTGAGCCTGTTATGATTATCCTCATTCCATTATTACTATCTTTATTACTATTGATATTGTCGCTATTACTATTATTATTATCCCTGCTACTAATATTCATATGGCTATAACTGTTATTATTATCCTCATTCAAATATTACTATCATTATTTCTGTTGATATTATCGTTGTTTCTCTTATTATTATCGCTGAGCCTGTTATGATTATCGCCATTCCATTGTTACTATCTTTATTACTATTGACATTGTCGTTATTACTATTATTATTATCCCTACTATTACTATTCATTATGCTATAACTGTTATTATTATCTCAATTCCATTATTACTACCCTTATTTCTGTCGATATTATCGTTATTTCTCTTATTATTATCGCTGAGTCTGTTATGATATCGTCATTCCATTATTACTATCTTTATTACTATTGATACTGTCGTTATTACTATTATTATTATCCGCCCTACTATTATTCACATCGCTATAACTATTATTATTATCCTCAATTCTATTATTACTATCCTTATTTCTGTTGATATTATCGGTATTTTTGTAACTATTATCGCTGACACTGTTATCATTATCCTCATTCCATTATAACTATCGTTATTACTATTGATATTGCCGTTATTACTATTATTATTATACCTACTACTATTATTCATATGGCTATAACTGTTATTATTATCCACATTCTATTATTACTATCCTTATTTCCGTTGATATTATCGTTATTTCTCTTATTATTATCGCTCAGCCTGTTATGATTATCGTCCTTCCATTATTACTATCTTTATTACTATTGATATTGTCGTTATTACTATTATTATTATCCGCGCTACTATTATTCATATCGCTATAACTATTATTATTATATTCATTTTATTATTACAATCCTTATTTCTGTTGATATTATCGTTATTTCTCTTATTATTGTCGCTGAGCCTGTTATGATTTTCCTAATTCCATTATTACTATCTTTATTACTATTGATATTGCCGTTATTACTATTATTATTATGCCCGCTACTATTATTCATATCGCTATAACTGTTATTATTATCGTCATTCTATTATTGCTATCCTTATTTCTGTTGATATTATCGTTATTTCTCTTATTATTATCGCTGAGCCTGTTATGATTATCCTCATTCCATTATTACTATCTTTATTACTATTGATATTGTCGTTATTACTATTATTATTATCCCTGCTACTAATATTCATATGGCTATAACTGTTATTATTATCCTCATTCAAATATTACTATCATTATTTCTGTTGATATTATCGTTGTTTCTCTTATTATTATCGCTGAGCCTGTTATGATTATCGCCATTCCATTGTTACTATCTTTATTACTATTGACATTGTCGTTATTACTATTATTATTATCCGCGCTACTATTATTCATATCGCTATAACTGTTATTGTTATCCTCATTTTATTATTACTATCCTTATTTCTGTTGATATGATCGTTATTTCTCTTATTATTATCGCTGAGCCTGTTATGATTATCGTCATTCCATTATTACTATCTTTATTACTATTGACATTGTCGTTATTACTATTATTATTATCCCTAATATTATTATTCATTATACTATAACTGTTATTATTATCCTCATTCTATTATTGCTATCCTTATTTCTGTTGATATTATCGTTATTTCTCTTATTATTATCGCTGAGCCTGTTATGATTATCCTCATTCCATTATTACTATCTTTATTACTATTGATATTGTCGTTATTACTATTATTATTATCCCTGCTACTAATATTCATATGGCTATAACTGTTATTATTATCCTCATTCAAATATTACTATCATTATTTCTGTTGATATTATCGTTGTTTCTCTTATTATTATCGCTGAGCCTGTTATGATTATCGCCATTCCATTGTTACTATCTTTATTACTATTGACATTGTCGTTATTACTATTATTATTATCCCCACTATTACTATTCATTATGCTATAACTGTTATTATTATCTCAATTCTATTATTACTACCCTTATTTCTGTCGATATTATCGTTATTTCTCTTATTATTATCGCTGAGCCTGTTATGATTATCGTCATTCCATTATTACTATCTTTATTACTATTGACATTGTCGTTATTACTATTATTATTATTCCTACTATTATTATTCATTATGGTATAACTGCTATTATTGTCCTCATTCCATTATTACTATCTTTATTGCTATTGATATTGCCGTTATTACTATTATTATTATGCCCGCTACTATTATTCATATCGCTATAACTGTTATTATTATCCTCATTCTATTATTACTATTCTTATTTCTGTTGATATTATCGTTATTTCTCTTATTATTATCGCTGAGCCTGTTATGATTATCCTCATTCCATTATTACTATCTCTATTACCATTCATATTGTCGTTATTATTATTATCCCTGCTACTATTATTCATATGGATATAACTGTTATTATTATCCTCATACTATTATTACTATCCTTATTTCCGTTGATATTATCGTTATTTCTCTTATTATTATCGCTGAGTCTGTTATGATTATCGCCATTCCATTGTTACTATCTTTATTACTATTGACATTGTCGTTATTACTATTATTATTATCCCTACTATAACTATTCATTATGCTATAACTGTTATTATTATCTCAATTCTATTATTAGTACCCTTATTTCTGTCGATATTATCGTTATTTCTCTTATTACTATCGCTGAGCCTGTTATGATTATCGCCATTCCATTATTACTATCTTTATTACTATTGACATTGTCGTTATTACTATTATTATTATCCCTACTATTATTATTCATTATGCTATAACTGTTATTATTATCTCAATTCTATTATTACTACCCTTATTTCTGTCGATATTATCGTTATTTCTCTTATTATTATCGCTGAGCCTGTTATGATTGTCGTCATTCCATTATTACTATCTTTATTACTATTGACATTGTCGTTATTACTATTATTATTATTCCTACTATTATTATTCATTATGCTATAATTATGCTATTATTATCCTCAATCTATTATTGCTATCCTTATTTCTGTTGATATTGTCGGTATTTTTGGTGTTATTCTCGCTGGCACTGTTATCATTATCCTCATTGCATTATTACTATCTTTATTAGTATTGATATTGTCGTTATTACTATTATTATTATCCCTGCTACTATTATTCATATGGGTATAACTGTTATGATTATCCTCATTGTATTATTACTATCCTTATTTCCCTTGATATTATCGTTATTTCTCTTATTATTATCGCTGAGCCTGTTATGATTATCGTCCTTCCATTATTACTATCTTTATTACTATTGTTATTGTCGTTATTACTATTATTATTATCCGCGCTACTATTATTCATATTATTATCCCTAATATTATTATTCATTATACTATAACTGTTATTATTATCCTCATTCTATTATTGCTATCCTTATTTCTGTTGATATTATCGTTATTTCTCCTATTATTATCGCTGAGCCTGTTATGATTATCCTCATTCCATTATTACTATCTTTATTACTATTGATATTGTCGCTATTACTATTATTATTATCCCTGCTACTAATATTCATATGGCTATAACTGTTATTATTATCCTCATTCAAATATTACTATCATTATTTCTGTTGATATTATCGTTGTTTCTCTTATTATTATCGCTGAGCCTGTTATGATTATCGCCATTCCATTGTTACTATCTTTATTACTATTGACATTGTCGTTATTACTATTATTATTATCCCTACTATTACTATTCATTATGCTATAACTGTTATTATTATCTCAATTCCATTATTACTACCCTTATTTCTGTCGATATTATCGTTATTTCTCTTATTATTATCGCTGAGTCTGTTATGATATCGTCATTCCATTATTACTATCTTTATTACTATTGATACTGCCGTTATTACTATTATTATTATCCGCCCTACTATTATTCACATCGCTATAACTATTATTATTATCCTCAATTCTATTATTACTATCCTTATTTCTGTTGATATTATCGGTATTTTTGTAACTATTATCGCTGACACTGTTATCATTATCCTCATTCCATTATAACTATCGTTATTACTATTGATATTGCCGTTATTACTATTATTATTATACCTACTACTATTATTCATATGGCTATAACTGTTATTATTATCCACATTCTATTATTACTATCCTTATTTCCGTTGATATTATCGTTATTTCTCTTATTATTATCGCTCAGCCTGTTATGATTATCGCCCTTCCATTATTACTATCTTTATTACTATTGATATTGTCGTTATTACTATTATTATTATCCGCGCTACTATTATTCATATCGCTATAACTGTTATTATTATATTCATTTTATTATTACAATCCTTATTTCTGTTGATATTATCGTTATTTCTCTTATTATTGTCGCTGAGCCTGTTATGATTTTCCTAATTCCATTATTACTATCTTTATTACTATTGATATTGCCGTTATTACTATTATTATTATGCCCGCTACTATTATTCATATCGCTATAACTGTTATTATTATCGTCATTCTATTATTGCTATCCTTATTTCTGTTGATATTATCGTTATTTCTCTTATTATTATCGCTGAGCCTGTTATGATTATCCTCATTCCATTATTACTATCTTTATTACTATTGATATTGTCGTTATTACTATTATTATTATCCCTGCTACTAATATTCATATGGCTATAACTGTTATTATTATCCTCATTCAAATATTACTATCATTATTTCTGTTGATATTATCGTTGTTTCTCTTATTATTATCGCTGAGCCTGTTATGATTATCGCCATTCCATTGTTACTATCTTTATTACTATTGACATTGTCGTTATTACTATTATTATTATCCCCACTATTACTATTCATTATGCTATAACTGTTATTATTATCTCAATTCTATTATTACTACCCTTATTTCTGTCGATATTATCGTTATTTCTCTTATTATTATCGCTGAGCCTGTTATGATTATCGTCATTCCATTATTACTATCTTTATTACTATTGACATTGTCGTTATTACTATTATTATTATTCCTACTATTATTATTCATTATGGTATAACTGCTATTATTGTCCTCATTCCATTATTACTATCTTTATTGCTATTGATATTGCCGTTATTACTATTATTATTATGCCCGCTACTATTATTCATATCGCTATAACTGTTATTATTATCCTCATTCTATTATTACTATTCTTATTTCTGTTGATATTATCGTTATTTCTCTTATTATTATCGCTGAGCCTGTTATGATTATCCTCATTCCATTATTACTATCTCTATTACCATTCATATTGTCGTTATTATTATTATCCCTGCTACTATTATTCATATGGATATAACTGTTATTATTATCCTCATACTATTATTACTATCCTTATTTCCGTTGATATTATCGTTATTTCTCTTATTATTATCGCTGAGTCTGTTATGATTATCGCCATTCCATTGTTACTATCTTTATTACTATTGACATTGTCGTTATTACTATTATTATTATCCCTACTATTACTATTCATTATGCTATAACTGTTATTATTATCTCAATTCTATTATTAGTACCCTTATTTCTGTCGATATTATCGTTATTTCTCTTATTACTATCGCTGAGCCTGTTATGATTATCGCCATTCCATTATTACTATCTTTATTACTATTGACATTGTCGTTATTACTATTATTATTATCCCTACTATTATTATTCATTATGCTATAACTGTTATTATTATCTCAATTCTATTATTACTACCCTTATTTCTGTCGATATTATCGTTATTTCTCTTATTATTATCGCTGAGCCTGTTATGATTGTCGTCATTCCATTATTACTATCTTTATTACTATTGACATTGTCGTTATTACTATTATTATTATTCCTACTATTATTATTCATTATGCTATAACTGCTATTATTATCCTCAATCTATTATTGCTATCCTTATTTCTGTTGATATTGTCGGTATTTTTGGTGTTATTCTCGCTGGCACTGTTATCATTATCCTCATTCCATTATTACTATCTTTATTAGTATTGATATTGTCGTTATTACTATTATTATTATCCCTGCTACTATTATTCATATGGGTATAACTGTTATGATTATCCTCATTGTATTATTACTATCCTTATTTCCCTTGATATTATCGTTATTTCTCTTATTATTATCGCTGAGCCTGTTATGATTATCGTCCTTCCATTATTACTATCTTTATTACTATTGTTATTGTCGTTATTACTATTATTATTATCCGCGCTACTATTATTCATATCGCTATAACTGTTATTGTTATCCTCATTTTATTATTACTATCCTTATTTCTGTTGATATGATCGTTATTTCTCTTATTATTATCGCTGAGCCTGTTATGATTATCGTCATTCCATTATTACTATCTTTATTACTATTGACATTGTCGTTATTACTATTATTATTATCCCTAATATTATTATTCATTATACTATAACTGTTATTATTATCCTCATTCTATTATTGCTATCCTTATTTCTGTTGATATTATCGTTATTTCTCCTATTATTATCGCTGAGCCTGTTATGATTATCCTCATTCCATTATTACTATCTTTATTACTATTGATATTGTCGCTATTACTATTATTATTATCCCTGCTACTAATATTCATATGGCTATAACTGTTATTATTATCCTCATTCAAATATTACTATCATTATTTCTGTTGATATTATCGTTGTTTCTCTTATTATTATCGCTGAGCCTGTTATGATTATCGCCATTCCATTGTTACTATCTTTATTACTATTGACATTGTCGTTATTACTATTATTATTATCCCTACTATTACTATTCATTATGCTATAACTGTTATTATTATCTCAATTCCATTATTACTACCCTTATTTCTGTCGATATTATCGTTATTTCTCTTATTATTATCGCTGAGCCTGTTATGATTATCGTCATTCCATTATTACTATCTTTATTACTATTGACATTGTCGTTATTACTATTATTATTATTCCTACTATTATTATTCATTATGCTATAACTGCTATTATTATCCTCATTCCATTATTACTATCTTTATTACTATTGATATTGTCGTTATTACTATTATTATTATCCCTGCTACTATTATTCATATGGGTATGACTGTTATGATTATCCTCGTTCTATTATTACTATTCTTATTTCTGTTGATATCATCGTTATTTCTCTTATTATTATCGCTGAGTCTGTTATGATATCGTCATTCTATTATTACTATCTTTATTACTATTGATACTGTCGTTATTACTATTATTATTATCCGCCCTACTATTATTCATATCGCTATAACTATTATTATTATCCTCAATTCTATTATTACTATCCTTATTTCTGTTGATATTATCGGTATTTTTGTAACTATTATCGCTGACACTGTTATCATTATCCTCATTCCATTATAACTATCTTTATTACTATTGGTATTGTCGTTATTGCTATTATTATTATTAATACTGCTATTGTTCATACGGCTATAACTGTTATTATTATCCTCATTCTATTATTACTATCATTATTTCTGTTCATATTATCTTTATTTCTCTTATTATTACCGCTGAGCCTGCTATGATTATCGTCATTCCATTATTACTTTCTTTATTACTATTGATATTGTCGTTATTACTATTATTATTATCCGCCCTACTATTATTCATATCGCTATAACTATTATAATTATCCTCAATTCTATTATTACTATCCTTATTTCTGTTGATATTATCGTTATTTCTCTTATTATTATCGCTGAGCCTGTTATGATTATCCTAATTCCATTATTACTATCTTTATTAGTATTGATATTGTCGTTATTACTATTATTATTATCCCCGCTACTATTATTCATATCGCTATAACTGTTATTATTATCCTCAATTCTATTATTACTATCCTTATTTCTGTTGATATTATCGGTATTTTTGTAACTATTATCGCTGACACTGTTATCATTATCCTCATTCCATTATAACTATCTTTATTACTATTGATATTGTCGTTATTGCTATTATTATTATTAATACTGCTATTATTCATATGGCTATAACTGTTATTATTATCCTCATTCTATTATTGCTATCCTTATTTCTGTTGATATTATCGTTGTTTCTCTTATTATTATCGCTGAGCCTGTTATGATTATCGCCATTCCATTGTTACTATCTTTATTACTATTGACATTGTCGTTATTACTATTATTATTATCCCTACTATTACTATTCATTATGCTATAACTGTTATTATTATCTCAATTCTATTATTACTACCCTTATTTCTGTGGATATTATCGTTATTTCTCTTATTATTATCGCTGAGCCTGTTATGATTATCGTCATTCCATTATTACTATCTTTATTACTATTGACATTGTCCTTATTACTATTATTATTATTCCTACTATTATTATTCATTATGCTATAGCTGCTATTATTATCCTCATTCTATTATTGCTATCCTTATTTCTGTTGATATTATCGGTATTTTTGGTATTATTCTCGCTGACACTGTTATCATTATCCTCATTCCATTATTACTATCTTTATTACTATTGATATTGTCGTTATTACTATTATTATTGTCCCTGCTATTATTATTCATATGGGTATGACTGTTATGATTATCCTCGTTCTATTATTACTATTCTTATTTCTGTTGATATTATCGTTATTTCTCTTATTATTATCGCTGAGCCTGCTATGATTATCGTCATTCCATTATTACTATCTTTATTACTATTGATATTGTCGTTATTACTATTATTATTATCCGCGCTACTATTATTCATATCGCTATAACTGTTATTATTATATTCATTTTATTATTACAATCCTTATTTCTGTTGATATTATCGTTATTTCTCTTATTATTGTCGCTGAGCCTGTTATGATTTTCCTAATTCCATTATTACTATCTTTATTACTATTGATATTGCCGTTATTACTATTATTATTATGCCCGCTACTATTATTCATATCGCTATAACTGTTATTATTATCCTCATTCTATTATTGCTATCCTTATTTCTGTTGATATTATCGTTATTTCTCTTATTCTTATCGCTGAGCCTGTTATGATTACCCTCATTCCATTATTACTATCTTTATTACTATTGATATTGTCGTTATTATTATTATTATTATCCCTGCTACTATTATTCATATGGCTACAACTGTTATTATTATCCTCATTCAAATATTACTATCATTATTTCTGTTGATATTATCGTTGTTTCTCTTATTATTATCGCTGAGCCTGTTATGATTATCGTCATTCCATTATTACTATCTTTATTACTATTGACATTGTGGTTATTACTATTATTATTATTCCTACTATTATTATTCATTATGCTATAACTGCTATTATTATCCTCATTCTATTATTGCTATCCTTATTTCTGTTGATATTATCGGTATTTTTGGTATTATTCTCGCTGACACTGTTATCATTACCCTCATTCCATTATTACTATCTTTATTACTATTTATATTGTCGTTATTACTATTATTATTATCCCTACTACTATTATTCATTATGCTATAACTTTTATTACTATCCTCATTCCATTATTGCTATCCTTATTTCTGTTGATATTACCGGTATTTTTGTTATTGTTATAGCTGACACTGTTATCATTATCCTCATTCCATTATAACTATCTTTATTACTATTGATATTGTCGTTATTGCTATTATTATTATTCCCACTGCTATTATTCATATGGCTATAACTGTTATGATTATCCTCATTCTATTATTACTATCCTTATTTCTGTTGATATTATCGTTATTTCTCTTATTATTATCGCTGAGCCTGTTATGATTGTCGTCATTCCATTATTACTATCTTTATTACTATTTATATTGTCGTTATTGCTATTATTATTATCCCTACTACTATTATTCATTATGCTATAACTGTTATTACTATCCTCATTCCATTATTGCTATCCTTATTTCTGTTCATATTATCGGTATTTTTGTGATTACTATCGCTGACACTGTTATCATAATCCTCATTCCATTATAACTATCTTTATTACTATTGATATTGTCGTTATTAATATTATTATTATACCTACTACTATTATTCATATGGCTATAACTGTTATTATTATCTCAAATCTATTATTACTATCCTTATTTCTGTTGATATTATCGTTATTTCTCTTATTATTATCGCTGAGCCTGTTATGATTATCGTCCTTCCATTATTACTATCTTTATTACTATTGATATTGTCGTTATTACTATTATTTTTATCCGCGCTACTATTATTCATATCGCTATAACTGTTATTATTATCCTCAATTCTATTATTACTATCCTTATTTCTGTTGATATTATCGTTATTTCTCTTATTATTATCGCTGAGCCTGTTATGATTACCCTCATTCCATTATTACTATCTTTATTACTATTGATATTGTCGTTATTATTATAATTATTATCCCTGCTACTATTATTCATATGGCTATAACTGTTATTATTATCCTCATTCAAATATTACTATCATTATTTCTGTTGATATTATCGTTGTTTCTCTTATTATTATCGCTGAGCCTGTTATGATTATCGCCATTCCATTGTTACTATCTTTATTACTATTGACATTGTCGTTATTGCTATTATTATTATCCCCACTATTACTATTCATTATGCTATAACTGTTATTATTATCTCAATTCTATTATTACTACCCTTATTTCTGTGGATATTATCGTTATTTCTCTTATTATTATCGCTGAGTCTGTTATGATATCGTCATTCCATTATTACTATCTTTATTACTATTGATACTGTCGTTATTACTATTATTATTATCCGCCCTACTATTATTCACATCGCTATAACTATTATTATTATCCTCAATTCTATTATTACTATCCTTATTTCTGTTGATATTATCGGTATTTTTGTAACTATTATCGCTGACACTGTTATCATTATCCTCATTCCATTATAACTATCGTTATTACTATTGATATTGCCGTTATTACTATTATTATTATACCTACTACTATTATTCATATGGCTATAACTGTTATTATTATCCACATTCTATTATTACTATCCTTATTTCCGTTGATATTATCGTTATTTCTCTTATTATTATCGCTCAGCCTGTTATGATTATCGTCCTTCCATTATTACTATCTGTATTACTATTGATATTGTCGTTATTACTATTATTATTATCCGCGCTACTATTATTCATATCGCTATAACTGTTATTATTATATTCATTTTATTATTACAATCCTTATTTCTGTTGATATTATCGTTATTTCTCTTATTATTGTCGCTGAGCCTGTTATGATTTTCCTAATTCCATTATTACTATCTTTATTACTATTGATATTGCCGTTATTACTATTATTATTATGCCCGCTACTATTATTCATATCGCTATAACTGTTATTATTATCGTCATTCTATTATTGCTATCCTTATTTCTGTTGATATTATCGTTATTTCTCTTATTATTATCGCTGAGCCTGTTATGATTATCCTCATTCCATTATTACTATCTTTATTACTATTGATATTGTCGTTATTACTATTATTATTATCCCTGCTACTAATATTCATATGGCAATAACTGTTATTATTATCCTCATTCAAATATTACTATCATTATTTCTGTTGATATTATCGTTGTTTCTCTTATTATTATCGCTGAGCCTGTTATGATTATCGCCATTCCATTGTTACTATCTTTATTACTATTGACATTGTCGTTATTACTATTATTATTATCCCCACTATTACTATTCATTATGCTATAACTGTTATTATTATCTCAATTCTATTATTACTACCCTTATTTCTGTCGATATTATCGTTATTTCTCTTATTATTATCGCTGAGCCTGTTATGATTATCGTCATTCCATTATTACTATCTTTATTACTATTGACATTGTCGTTATTACTATTATTATTATTCCTACTATTATTATTCATTATGGTATAACTGCTATTATTATCCTCATTCCATTATTACTATCTTTATTACTATTGATATTGCCGTTATTACTATTATTATTATGCCCGCTACTATTATTCATATCGCTATAACTGTTATTATTATCCTCATTCTATTATTACTATTCTTATTTCTGTTGATATTATCGTTATTTCTCTTATTATTATCGCTGAGCCTGTTATGATTATCCTCATTCCATTATTACTATCTTTATTACCATTCATATTGTCGTTATTATTATTATCCCTGCTACTATTATTCATATGGATATAACTGTTATTATTATCCTCATACTATTATTACTATCCTTATTTCCGTTGATATTATCGTTATTTCTCTTATTATTATCGCTGAGTCTGTTATGATTATCGCCATTCCATTGTTACTATCTTTATTACTATTGACATTGTCGTTATTACTATTATTATTATCCCTACTATTACTATTCATTATGCTATAACTGTTATTATTATCTCAATTCTATTATTAGTACCCTTATTTCTGTCGATATTATCGTTATTTCTCTTATTACTATCGCTGAGCCTGTTATGATTATCGCCATTCCATTATTACTATCTTTATTACTATTGACATTGTCGTTATTACTATTATTATTATCCCTACTATTATTATTCATTATGCTATAACTGTTATTATTATCTCAATTCTATTATTACTACCCTTATTTCTGTCGATATTATCGTTATTTCTCTTATTATTATCGCTGAGCCTGTTATGATTATCGTCATTCCATTATTACTATCTTTATTACTATTGACATTGTCGTTATTACTATTATTATTATTCCTACTATTATTATTCATTATGCTATAACTGCTATTATTATCCTCAATCTGTTATTGCTATCCTTATTTCTGTTGATATTGTCGGTATTTTTGGTGTTATTCTCGCTGGCACTGTTATCATTATCCTCATTCCATTATTACTATCTTTATTAGTATTGATATTGTCGTTATTACTATTATTATTATCCCTGCTACTATTATTCATATGGGTATAACTGTTATGATTATCCTCATTGTATTATTACTATCCTTATTTCCCTTGATATTATCGTTATTTCTCTTATTATTATCGCTGAGCCTGTTATGATTATCGTCCTTCCATTATTACTATCTTTATTACTATTGTTATTGTCGTTATTACTATTATTATTATCCGCGCTACTATTATTCATATCGCTATAACTGTTATTGTTATCCTCATTTTATTATTACTATCCTTATTTCTGTTGATATGATCGTTATTTCTCTTATTATTATCGCTGAGCCTGTTATGATTATCGTCATTCCATTATTACTATCTTTATTACTATTGACATTGTCGTTATTACTATTATTATTATTCCTACTATTATTATTCATTATGCTATAACTGCTATTATTATCCTCAATCTGTTATTGCTATCCTTATTTCTGTTGATATTGTCGTTATTACTATTATTATTATCCCTGCTACTATTATTCATATGGGTATGACTGTTATGATTATCCTCGTTCTATTATTACTATTCTTATTTCTGTTGATATCATCGTTATTTCTCTTATTATTATCGCTGAGTCTGTTATGATATCGTCATTCTATTATTACTATCTTTATTACTATTGATACTGTCGTTATTACTATTATTATTATCCGCCCTACTATTATTCATATCGCTATAACTATTATTATTATCCTCAATTCTATTATTACTATCCTTATTTCTGTTGATATTATCGGTATTTTTGTAACTATTATCGCTGACACTGTTATCATTATCCTCATTCCATTATAACTATCTTTATTACTATTGATATTGTCGTTATTGCTATTATTATTATTAATACTGCTATTATTCATATGGCTATAACTGTTATTATTATCCTCATTCTATTATTACTATCATTATTTCTGTTCATACTATCGTTATTTCTCTTATTATTACCGCTGAGCCTGTTATGATTATCGTCATTCCATTATTACTATCTTTATTACTATTTATATTGTCGTTATTACTATTATTATTATCCCTACTACTATTATTCATTATGCTATAACTGTTATTACTATCCTCATTCCATTATTGCTATCCTTATTTTTGTTGATATTATCGGTATTTTTGTTATTGTTATAGCTGACACTGTTATCATAATCCTCATTCCATTATAACTATCGTTATTACTATTGATATTGCCGTTATTACTATTATTATTATACCTACTACTATTATTCATATGGCTATAACTGTTATTATTATCTCAAATCTATTATTACTATCCTTATTTCTGTTGATATTATCGTTATTTCTCCTATTATTATCGCTGAGCCTGTTATGATTATCGTCATTCCATTATTACTTTCTTTATTACTATTGATATTGTCGTTATTACTATTATTATTATCCGCCCTACTATTATTCATATCGCTATAACTATTATAATTATCCTCAATTCTATTATTACTATCCTTATTTCTGTTGATATTATCGTTATTTCTCTTATTATTATCGCTGAGCCTGTTATGATTGTCGTCATTCCATTATTACTATCTTTATTACTATTTATATTGTCGTTATTGCTATTATTATTATCCCTACTACTATTATTCATTATGCTATAACTGTTATTACTATCCTCATTCCATTATTGCTATCCTTATTTCTGTTGATATTATCGGTATTTTTGTGCTTACTATCGCTGACACTGTTATCATAATCCTCATTCCATTACAACTATCTTTATTACTATTGATATTGTCGTTATTAATATTATTATTATAGCTACTACTATTATTCATATGGCTATAACTGTTATTATTATCTCAAATCTATTATTACTATCCTTATTTCTGTTGATATTATCGTTATTTCTCTTATTATTATCGCTGAGCCTGTTATGATTATCGTCCTTCCATTATTACTATCTTTATTACTATTGATATTGTCGTTATTACTATTATTATTATCCGCGCTACTATTATTCATATCGCTATAACTGTTATTATTATCCTCATTTTATTATTACAATCCTTATTTCTGTTGATATTATCGTTATTTCTCTTATTATTATCGCTGAGCCTGTTATGATTACCCTCATTCCATTATTACTATCTTTATTACTATTGATATTGTCGTTATTATTATAATTATTATCCCTGCTACTATTATTCATATGGCTATAACTGTTATTATTATCCTCATTCAAATATTACTATCATTATTTCTGTTGATATTATCGTTGTTTCTCTTATTATTATCGCTGAGCCTGTTATGATTATCGCCATTACATTATTACTATCTTTATTACTATTGATATTGTCGTTATTATTATTATTATTATCCCTGCTACTATTATTCATATGGCTATAACTGTTATTATTATCCTCATTCAACTATTACTATCATTATTTCTGTTGATATTATCGTTGTTTCTCTTATTATTATCGCTGAGCCTGTTATGATTATCGCCATTCCATTGTTACTATCTTTATTACTATTGACATTGTCGTTATTACTATTATTATTATCCCTACTATTACTATTCATTATGCTATAACTGTTATTATTATCTCAATTCTATTATTAGTACCCTTATTTCTGTCGATATTATCGTTATTTCTCTTATTATTATCGCTGAGCCTGTTATGATTATCGCCATTCCATTATTACTGTCTTTATTACTATTGACATTGTCGTTATTACTGTTATTATTATCCCTACTATTATTATTCATTATGCTATAACTGTTATTATTATCTCAATTCTATTATTACTACCCTTATTTCTGTCGATATTATCGTTATTTCTCTTATTATTATCGCTGAGCCTGTTATGATTATCGTCATTCCATTATTACTATCTTTATTACTATTGACATTGTCGTTATTACTATTATTATTATTCCTACTATTATTATTCATTATGCTATAACTGCTATTATTATCCTCAATCTATTATTGCTATCCTTATTTCTGTTGATATTGTCGGTATTTTTGGTGTTATTCTCGCTGGCACTGTTATCATTATCCTCATTCCATTATTACTATCTTTATTAGTATTGATATTGTCGTTATTACTATTATTATTATCCCTGCTACTATTATTCATATGGGTATAACTGTTATGATTATCCTCATTGTATTATTACTATCCTTATTTCCCTTGATATTATCGTTATTTCTCTTATTATTATCGCTGAGCCTGTTATGATTATCGTCCTTCCATTATTACTATCTTTATTACTATTGTTATTGTCGTTATTACTATTATTATTATCCCTAATATTATTATTCATTATACTATAACTGTTATTATTATCCTCATTCTATTATTGCTATCCTTATTTCTGTTGATATTATCGTTATTTCTCCTATTATTATCGCTGAGCCTGTTATGATTATCCTCATTCCATTATTACTATCTTTATTACTATTGATATTGTCGCTATTACTATTATTATTATCCCTGCTACTAATATTCATATGGCTATAACTGTTATTATTATCCTCATTCAAATATTACTATCATTATTTCTGTTGATATTATCGTTGTTTCTCTTATTATTATCGCTGAGCCTGTTATGATTATCGCCATTCCATTGTTACTATCTTTATTACTATTGACATTGTCGTTATTACTATTATTATTATCCCTACTATTACTATTCATTATGCTATAACTGTTATTATTATCACAATTCCATTATTACTACCCTTATTTCTGTCGATATTATCGTTATTTCTCTTATTATTATCGCTGAGCCTGTTATGATTATCGTCATTCCATTATTACTATCTTTATTACTATTGACATTGTCGTTATTACTATTATTATTATTCCTACTATTATTATTCATTATGCTATAACTGCTATTATTATCCTCATTCCATTATTACTATCTTTAATACTATTGATATTGTCGTTATTACTATTATTATTATCCCTGCTACTATTATTCATATGGGTATGACTGTTATGATTATCCTCGTTCTATTATTACTATTCTTATTTCTGTTGATATCATCGTTATATCTCTTATTATTATCGCTGAGTCTGTTATGATATCGTCATTCTATTATTACTATCTTTATTACTATTGATACTGTCGTTATTACTATTAATATTATCCGCCCTACTATTATTCATATCGCTATAACTATTATTATTATCCTCAATTCTATTATTACTATCCTTATTTCTGTTGATATTATCGGTATTTTTGTAACTATTATCGCTGACACTGTTATCATTATCCTCATTCCATTATAACTATCTTTATTACTATTGATATTGTCGTTATTGCTATTATTATTATTAATACTGCTATTGTTCATACGGCTATAACTGTTATTATTATCCTCATTCTATTATTACTATCATTATTTCTGTTCATATTATCGTTATTTCTCTTATTATTACCGCTGAGCCTGCTATGATTATCGTCATTCCATTATTACTATCTTTATTACTATTTATATTGTCGTTATTACTATTATTATTATCCCTACTACTATTATTCATTATGCTATAACTGTTATTACTATCCTCATTCCATTATTGCTATCCTTATTTTTGTTGATATTATCGGTATTTTTGTTATTGTTATATCTGACACTGTTATCATAATCCTCATTCCATTATAACTATCGTTATTACTATTGATATTGCCGTTATTACTATTATTATTATACCTACTACTATTATTCATATGGCTATAACTGTTATTATTATCTCAAATCTATTATTACTATCCTTATTTCTGTTGATATTATCGTTATTTCTCCTATTATTATCGCTGAGCCTGTTATGATTATCGTCATTCCATTATTACTTTCTTTATTACTATTGATATTGTCGTTATTACTATTATTATTATCCGCCCTACTATTATTCATATCGCTATAACTATTATAATTATCCTCAATTCTATTATTACTATCCTTATTTCTGTTGATATTATCGTTATTTCTCTTATTATTATCGCTGAGCCTGTTATGATTGTCGTCATTCCATTATTACTATCTTTATTACTATTGATATTGTCGTTATTACTATTATTATTATCCCTACTACTATTATTCATTATGCTATAACTGTTATTACTATCCTCATTCCATTATTGCTATCCTTATTTCTGTTGATATTATCGGTATTTTTGTGCTTACTATCGCTGACACTGTTATCATAATCCTCATTCCATTATAACTATCTTTATTACTATTGATATTGTCGTTATTAATATTATTATTATACCTACTACTATTATTCATATGGCTATAACTGTTATTATTATCTCAAATCTACTATTACTATCCTTATTTCTGTTGATATTATCGTTATTTCTCTTATTATTATCGCTGAGCCTGTTATGATTATCGTCCTTCCATTATTACTATCTTTATTACTATTGATATTGTCGTTATTACTATTATTTTTATCCGCGCTACTATTATTCATATCGCTATAACTGTTATTATTCTCCTCATTTTATTATTACTATCCTTATTTCTGTTGATATTATCGTTATTATTCTTATTATTATCGCTGAGCCTGTTATGATTATCCTAATTCCATTATTACTATCTTTATTACTATTGATATTGTCGTTATTACTATTATTATTATCCCCGCTACTATTATTCATATCGCTGTAACTGTTATTATTATCCTCAATTCTATTATTACTATCCTTATTTCTGTTGATATTATCGGTATTTTTGTAACTATTATCGCTGACACTGTTATCATTATCCTCATTCCATTATAACTATCTTTATTACTATTGATATTGTCGTTATTGCTATTATTATTATTAATACTGCTATTATTCATATGGCTATAACTGTTATTATTATCCTCATTCTATTATTGCTATCCTTATTTCTGTTGATATTATCGTTGTTTCTCTTATTATTATCGCTGAGCCTGTTATGATTATCGCCATTCCATTGTTACTATCTTTATTACTACTGACATTGTCGTTATTACTATTATTATTATCCCTACTATTACTATTCATTACGCTATAACTGTTATTATTATCTCAATTCTATTATTACTACCCTTATTTCTGTGGATATTATCGTTATTTCTCTTATTATTATCGCTGAGCCTGTTATGATTATCGTCATTCCATTATTACTATCTTTATTACTATTGACATTGTCGTTATTACTATTATTATTATTCCTACTATTATTATTCATTATGCTATAACTGCTATTATTATCCTCATTCCATTATTGCTATCCTTATTTCTGTTGATATTACCGGTATTTTTGGTATTGTTATAGCTGACACTGTTATCATTATCCTCATTCCATTATAACTATCTTTATTACTATTGATGTTGTCGTTATTGCTATTATTATTATTCCCACTGCTATTATTCATATGGCTATAACTGTTATGATTATCCTCATTCTATTATTACTATCCTTATTTCTGTTGATATTATCGTTATTTCTCTTATTATTATCGCTGAGCCTGTTATGATTGTCGTCATTCCATTATTACTATCTTTATTACTATTTATATTGTCGTTATTGCTATTATTATTATCCCTACTACTATTATTCATTATGCTATAACTGTTATTACTATCCTCATTCCATTATTGCTATCCTTATTTCTGTTCATATTATCGGTATTTTTGTGATTACTATCGCTGACACTGTTATCATAATCCTCATTCCATTATAACTATCTTTATTACTATTGATATTGTCGTTATTAATATTATTATTATACCTACTACTATTATTCATATGGCTATAACTGTTATTATTATCTCAATTCTATTATTACTACCCTTATTTCTGTGGATATTATCGTTATTTCTCTTATTATTATCGCTGAGCCTGTTATGATTATCGTCATTCCATTATTACTATCTTTATTACTATTGACATTGTCGTTATTACTATTATTATTATTCCTACTATTATTATTCATTATGCTATAACTGCTATTATTATCCTCATTCTATTATTGCTATCCTTATTTCTGTTGATATTATCGGTATTTTTGGTATTATTCTCGCTGACACTGTTATCATTACCCTCATTCCATTATTACTATCTTTATTACTATTTATATTGTCGGTATTACTATTATTATTATCCCTACTACTATTATTCATTATGCTATAACTTTTATTACTATCCTCATTCCATTTTTGCTATCCTTATTTCTGTTGACATTATCGGTATTTTTATTATTGTTATAGCTGACACTGTTATCATAATCCTCATTCCATTATAACTATCTTTATTACTATTGATATTGCCGTTATTACTATTATTATTATACCTACTACTATTATTCATATGGCTATAACTGTTATTATTATCCACATTCTATTATTACTATCCTTATTTCCGTTGATATTATCGTTATTTCTCTTATTATTATCGCTGAGCCTGTTATGATTATCGTCCTTCCATTATTACTATCTTTATTACTATTGATATTGTCGTTATTACTATTATTATTATCCGCGCTACTATTATTCATATCGCTATAACTGTTATTATTATCCTCATTTTATTATTACAATCCTTATTTCTGTTGATATTATCGTTATTTCTCTTATTATTATCGCTGAGCCTGTTATGATTACCCTCATTCCATTATTACTATCTTTATTACTATTGATATTGTCGTTATTATTATAATTATTATCCCTGCTACTATTATTCATATGGCTGTAACTGTTATTATTATCCTCATTCAAATATTACTATCATTATTTCTGTTGATATTATCGTTGTTTCTCTTATTATTATCGCTGAGCCTGTTATGATTATCGCCATTCCATTGTTACTATCTTTATTACTATTGACATTGTCGTTATTGCTATTATTATTATCCCCACTATTACTATTCATTATGCTATAACTGTTATTATTATCTCAATTCTATTATTACTACCCTTATTTCTGTGGATATTATCGTTATTTCTCTTATTATTATCGCTGAGTCTGTTATGATATCGTCATTCCATTATTACTATCTTTATTACTATTGATACTGTCGTTATTACTATTATTATTATCCGCCCTACTATTATTCACATCGCTATAACTATTATTATTATCCTCAATTCTATTATTACTATCCTTATTTCTGTTGATATTATCGGTATTTTTGTAACTATTATCGCTGACACTGTTATCATTATCCTCATTCCATTATAACTATCGTTATTACTATTGATATTGCCGTTATTACTATTATTATTATACCTACTACTATTATTCATATGGCTATAACTGTTATTATTATCCACATTCTATTATTACTATCCTTATTTCCGTTGATATTATCGTTATTTCTCTTATTATTATCGCTCAGCCTGTTATGATTATCGTCCTTCCATTATTACTATCTTTATTACTATTGATATTGTCGTTATTACTATTATTATTATCCGCGCTACTATTATTCATATCGCTGTAACTGTTATTATTATATTCATTTTATTATTACAATCCTTATTTCTGTTGATATTATCGTTATTTCTCTTATTATTGTCGCTGAGCCTGTTATGATTTTCCTAATTCCATTATTACTATCTTTATTACTATTGATATTGCCGTTATTACTATTATTATTATGCCCGCTACTATTATTCATATCGCTATAACTGTTATTATTATCGTCATTCTATTATTGCTATCCTTATTTCTGTTGATATTATCGTTATTTCTCTTATTATTATCGCTGAGCCTGTTATGATTATCCTCATTCCATTATTACTATCTTTATTACTATTGATATTGTCGTTATTACTATTATTATTATCCCTGCTACTAATATTCATATGGCTATAACTGTTATTATTATCCTCATTCAAATATTACTATCATTATTTCTGTTGATATTATCGTTGTTTCTCTTATTATTATCGCTGAGCCTGTTATGATTATCGCCATTCCATTGTTACTATCTTTATTACTATTGACATTGTCGTTATTACTATTATTATTATCCCCACTATTACTATTCATTATGCTATAACTGTTATTATTATCTCAATTCTATTATTACTACCCTTATTTCTGTCGATATTATCGTTATTTCTCTTATTATTATCGCTGAGCCTGTTATGATTATCGTCATTCCATAATTACTATCTTTATTACTATTGACATTGTCGTTATTACTATTATTATTATTCCTACTATTATTATTCATTATGGTATAACTGCTATTATTATCCTCATTCCATTATTACTATCTTTATTACTATTGATATTGCCGTTATTACTATTATTATTATGCCCGCTACTATTATTCATATCGCTATAACTGTTATTATTATCCTCATTCTATTATTACTATTCTTATTTCTGTTGATATTATCGTTATTTCTCTTATTATTATCGCTGAGCCTGTTATGATTATCCTCATTCCATTATTACTATCTTTATTACCATTCATATTGTCGTTATTATTATTATCCCTGCTACTATTATTCATATGGATATAACTGTTATTATTATCCTCATACTATTATTACTATCCTTATTTCCGTTGATATTATCGTTATTTCTCTTATTATTATCGCTGAGTCTGTTATGATTATCGCCATTCCATTGTTACTATCTTTATTACTATTGACATTGTCGTTATTACTATTATTATTATCCCTACTATTACTATTCATTATGCTATAACTGTTATTATTATCTCAATTCTATTATTAGTACCCTTATTTCTGTCGATATTATCGTTATTTCTCTTATTACTATCGCTGAGCCTGTTATGATTATCGCCATTCCATTATTACTATCTTTATTACTATTGACATTGTCGTTATTACTATTATTATTATCCCTACTATTATTATTCATTATGCTATAACTGTTATTATTATCTCAATTCTATTATTACTACCCTTATTTCTGTCGATATTATCGTTATTTCTCTTATTATTATCGCTGAGCCTGTTATGATTATCGTCATTCCATTATTACTATCTTTATTACTATTGACATTGTCGTTATTACTATTATTATTATTCCTACTATTATTATTCATTATGCTATAACTGATATTATTATCCTCAATCTATTATTGCTATCCTTATTTCTGTTGATATTGTCGGTATTTTTGGTGTTATTCTCGCTGGCACTGTTATCATTATCCTCATTCCATTATTACTATCTTTATTAGTATTGATATTGTCGTTATTACTATTATTATTATCCCTGCTACTATTATTCATATGGGTATAACTGTTATGATTATCCTCATTGTATTATTACTATCCTTATTTCCCTTGATATTATCGTTATTTCTCTTATTATTATCGCTGAGCCTGTTATGATTATCGTCCTTCCATTATTACTATCTTTATTACTATTGTTATTGTCGTTATTACTATTATTATTATCCGCGCTACTATTATTCATATCGCTATAACTGTTATTGTTATCCTCATTTTATTATTACTATCCTTATTTCTGTTGATATGATCGTTATTTCTCTTATTATTATCGCTGAGCCTGTTATGATTATCGTCATTCCATTATTACTATCTTTATTACTATTGACATTGTCGTTATTACTATTATTATTATCCCTAATATTATTATTCATTATACTATAACTGTTATTATTATCCTCATTCTATTATTGCTATCCTTATTTCTGTTGATATTATCGTTATTTCTCCTATTATTATCGCTGAGCCTGTTATGATTATCCTCATTCCATTATTACTATCTTTATTACTATTGATATTGTCGCTATTACTATTAATATTATCCCTGCTACTAATATTCATATGGCTATAACTGTTATTATTATCCTCATTCAAATATTACTATCATTATTTCTGTTGATATTATCGTTGTTTCTCTTATTATTATCGCTGAGCCTGTTATGATTATCGCCATTCCATTGTTACTATCTTTATTACTATTGACATTGTCGTTATTACTATTATTATTATCCCTACTATTACTATTCATTATGCTATAACTGTTATTATTATCTCAATTCCATTATTACTACCCTTATTTCTGTCGATATTATCGTTATTTCTCTTATTATTATCGCTGAGCCTGTTATGATTATCGTCATTCCATTATTACTATCTTTATTACTATTGACATTGTCGTTATTACTATTATTATTATTCCTACTATTATTATTCATTATGCTATAACTGCTATTATTATCCTCATTCCATTATTACTATCTTTATTACTATTGATATTGTCGTTATTACTATTATTATTATCCCTGCTACTATTATTCATATGGGTATAACTGTTATGATTATCCTCATTGTATTATTACTATCCTTATTTCCCTTGATATTATCGTTATTTCTCTTATTATTATCGCTGAGCCTGTTATGATTATCGTCCTTCCATTATTACTATCTTTATTACTATTGTTATTGTCGTTATTACTATTATTATTATCCGCGCTACTATTATTCATATCGCTATAACTGTTATTGTTATCCTCATTTTATTATTACTATCCTTATTTCTGTTGATATGATCGTTATTTCTCTTATTATTATCGCTGAGCCTGTTATGATTATCGTCATTCCATTATTACTATCTTTATTACTATTGACATTGTCGTTATTACTATTATTATTATCCCTAATATTATTATTCATTATACTATAACTGTTATTATTATCCTCATTCTATTATTGCTATCCTTATTTCTGTTGATATTATCGTTATTTCTCCTATTATTATCGCTGAGCCTGTTATGATTATCCTCATTCCATTATTACTATCTTTATTACTATTGATATTGTCGCTATTACTATTATTATTATCCCTGCTACTAATATTCATATGGCTATAACTGTTATTGTTATCCTCATTCAAATATTACTATCATTATTTCTGTTGATATTATCGTTGTTTCTCTTATTATTATCGCTGAGCCTGTTATGATTATCGCCATTCCATTGTTACTATCTTTATTACTATTGACATTGTCGTTATTACTATTATTATTATCCCTACTATTACTATTCATTATGCTATAACTGTTATTATTATCTCAATTCCATTATTACTACCCTTATTTCTGTCGATATTATCGTTATTTCTCTTATTATTATCGCTGAGCCTGTTATGATTATCGTCATTCCATTATTACTATCTTTATTACTATTGACATTGTCGTTATTACTATTATTATTATTCCTACTATTATTATTCATTATGCTATAACTGCTATTATTATCCTCATTCCATTATTACTATCTTTATTACTATTGATATTGTCGTTATTACTATTATTATTATCCCTGCCACTATTATTCATATGGGTATGACTGTTATGATTATCCTCGTTCTATTATTACTATTCTTATTTCTGTTGATATCATCGTTATTTCTCTTATTATTATCGCTGAGTCTGTTATGATATCGTCATTCTATTATTACTATCTTTATTACTATTGATACTGTCGTTATTACTATTATTATTATCCGCCCTACTGTTATTCATATCGCTATAACTATTATTATTATCCTCAATTCTATTATTACTATCCTTATTTCTGTTGATATTATCGGTATTTTTGTAACTATTATCGCTGACACTGTTATCATTATCCTCATTCCATTATAACTATCTTTATTACTATTGATATTGTCGTTATTGCTATTATTATTATTAATACTGCTATTATTCATACGGCTATAACTGTTATTATTATCCTCATTCTATTATTACTATCATTATTTCTGTTCATATTATCGTTATTTCTCTTATTATTACCGCTGAGCCTGTTATGATTATCGTCATTCCATTATTACTATCTTTATTACTATTTATATTGTCGTTATTACTATTATTATTATCCCTACTACTATTATTCATTATGCTATAACTGTTATTACTATCCTCATTCCATTATTGCTATCCTTATTTTTGTTGATATTATCGGTATTTTTGTTATTGTTATAGCTGACACTGTTATCATAATCCTCATTCCATTATAACTATCGTTATTACTATTGATATTGCCGTTATTACTATTATTATTATACCTACTACTATTATTCATATGGCTATAACTGTTATTATTATCTCAAATCTATTATTACTATCCTTATTTCTGTTGATATTATCGTTATTTCTCCTATTATTATCGCTTAGCCTGTTCTGATTATCGTCATTCCATTATTACTTTCTTTATTACTATTGATATTGTCGTTATTACTATTATTATTATCCGCCCTACTATTATTCATATCGCTATAACTATTATAATTATCCTCAATTCTATTATTACTATCCTTATTTCTGTTGATATTATCGTTATTTCTCTTATTATTATCGCTGAGCCTGTTATGATTGTCGTCATTCCATTATTACTATCTTTATTACTATTTATATTGTCGTTATTGCTATTATTATTATCCCTACTACTATTATTCATTATGCTATAACTGTTATTACTATCCTCATTCCATTATTGCTATCCTTATTTCTGTTGATATTATCGGTATTTTTGTGCTTACTATCCCTGACACTGTTATCATAATCCTCATTCCATTACAACTATCTTTATTACTATTGATATTGTCGTTATTAATATTATTATTATACCTACTACTATTATTCATATGGCTATAACTGTTATTATTATCTCAAATCTATTATTACTATCCTTATTTCTGTTGATATTATCGTTATTTCTCTTATTATTATCGCTGAGCCTGTTATGATTATCGTCCTTCCATTATTACTATCTTTATTACTATTGATATTGTCGTTATTACTATTATTTTTATCCGCGCTACTATTATTCATATCGCTATAACTGTTATTATTCTCCTCATTTTATTATTACTATCCTTATTTCTGTTGATATTATCGTTATTATTCTTATTATTATCGCTGAGCCTGTTATGATTATCCTAATTCCATTATTACTATCTTTATTACTATTGATATTGTCGTTATTACTATTATTATTATCCCCGCTACTATTATTCATATCGCTATAACTGTTATTATTTATCCTCATTCTATTATTGCTATCCTTATTTCTGTTGATATTATCGTTATTTCTCTTATTATTATCGCTGAGCCTGTTATGATTATCCTCATTCCATTATTACTATCTTTATTACTATTGATATTGTCGTTATTATTATTATTATTATCCCTGCTACTATTATTCATATGGCTATAACTGTTATTATTATCCTCATTCAACTATTACTATCATTATTTCTGTTGATATTATCGTTGTTTCTCTTATTATTATCGCTGAGCCTGTTATGATTATCGCCATTCCATTGTTACTATCTTTATTACTATTGACATTGTCGTTATTACTATTATTATTATCCCTACTATTACTATTCATTATGCTATAACTGTTATTATTATCTCAATTCTATTATTAGTACCCTTATTTCTGTCGATATTATCGTTATTTCTCTTATTATTATCGCTGAGCCTGTTATGATTATCGCCATTCCATTATTACTGTCTTTATTACTATTGACATTGTCGTTATTACTATTATTATTATCCCTACTATTATTATTCATTATGCTATAACTGTTATTATTATCTCAATTCTATTATTACTACCCTTACTTCTGTCGATATTATCGTTATTTCTCTTATTATTATCGCTGAGCCTGTTATGATTATCGTCATTCCATTATTACTATCTTTATTACTATTGACATTGTCGTTATTACTATTATTATTATTCCTACTATTATTATTCATTATGCTATAACTGCTATTATTATCCTCAATCTATTATTGCTATCCTTATTTCTGTTGATATTGTCGGTATTTTTGGTGTTATTCTCGCTGGCACTGTTGTCATTATCCTCATTCCATTATTACTATCTTTATTAGTATTGATATTGTCGTTATTACTATTATTATTATCCCTGCTACTATTATTCATATGGGTATAACTGTTATGATTATCCTCATTGTATTATTACTATCCTTATTTCCCTTGATATTATCGTTATTTCTCTTATTATTATCGCTGAGCCTGTTATGATTATCGTCCTTCCATTATTACTATCTTTATTACTATTGTTATTGTCGTTATTACTATTATTATTATCCGTGCTACTATTATTCATATCGCTATAACTGTTATTGTTATCCTCATTTTATTATTACTATCCTTATTTCTGTTGATATGATCGTTATTTCTCTTATTATTATCGCTGAGCCTGTTATGATTATCGTCATTCCATTATTACTATCTTTATTACTATTGACATTGTCGTTATTACTATTATTATTATCCCTAATATTATTATTCATTATACTATAACTGTTATTATTATCCTCGTTCTATTATTACTATCCTTATTTCTGTTGATATTATCGTTATTTCTCCTATTATTATCGCTGAGCCTGCTATGATTATCGTCATTCCATTATTACTTTCTTTATTACTATTGATATTGTCGTTATTACTATTATTATTATCCGCCCTACTATTATTCATATCGCTATAAGTATTTTAATTATCCTCAATTCTATTATTACTATCCTTATTTCTGTTGATATTATCGTTATTTCTCTTATTATTATCGCTGAGCCTGTTATGATTGTCGTCATTCCATTATTACTATCTTTATTATTATTTATATTGTCGTTATTGCTATTATTATTATCCCTACTACTATTATTCATTATGCTATAACTGTTATTACTATCCTCATTCCATTATTGCTATCCTTATTTCTGTTGATATTATCGGTATTTTTGTGCTTACTATCGCTGACACTGTTATCATAATCCTCATTCCATTATAACTATCTTTATTACTATTGATATTGTCGTTATTAATATTATTATTATACCTACTACTATTATTCATATGGCTATAACTGTTATTATTATCTCAAATCTACTATTACTATCCTTATTTCTGTTGATATTATCGTTATTTCTCTTATTATTATCGCTGAGTCTGTTATGATTATCGCCATTCCATTGTTACTATCTTTATTACTATTGACATTGTCGTTATTACTATTATTATTATCCCTACTATTACTATTCATTATGCTATAACTGTTATTATTATCTCAATTCTATTATTAGTACCCTTATTTCTGTCGATATTATCGTTATTTCTCTTATTACTATCGCTGAGCCTGTTATGATTATCGCCATTCCATTATTACTATCTTTATTACTATTGACATTGTCGTTATTACTATTATTATTATCCCTACTATTATTATTCATTATGCTATAACTGTTATTATTACCTCAATTCTATTATTACTACCCTTATTTCTGTCAATATTATCGTTATTTCTCTTATTATTATCGCTGAGCCTGTTATGATTATCGTCATTCTATTATTACTATCTTTATTACTATTGACATTGTCGTTATTTCTATTATTATTATTCCTACTATTATTATTCATTATGCTATAACTGCTATTATTATCCTCAATCTATTATGGCTATCCTTATTTCTGTTGATATTGTCGGTATTTTTGGTGTTATTCTCGCTGGCACTGTTATCATTATCCTCATTCCATTATTACTATCTTTATTAGTATTGATATTGTCGTTATTACTATTATTATTATCCCTGCTACTATTATTCATATGGGTATAACTGTTATGATTATCCTCATTGTATTATTACAATCCTTATTTCCCTTGATATTATCGTTATTTCTCTTATTATTATCGCTGAGCCTGTTATGATTATCGTCCTTCCATTATTACTATCTTTATTACTATTGTTATTGTCGTTATTACTATTATTATTATCCGCGCTACTATTATTCATATCGCTATAACTGTTATTGTTATCCTCATTTTATTATTACTATCCTTATTTCTGTTGATATGATCGTTATTTCTCTTATTATTATCGCTGAGCCTGTTATGATTATCGTCATTCCATTATTACTATCTTTATTACTATTGACATTCTCGTTATTACTATTATTATTATCCCTAATATTATTATTCATTATACTATAACTGTTATTATTATCCTCATTCTATTATTGCTATCCTTATTTCTGTTGATATTATCGTTATTTCTCCTATTATTATCGCTGAGCCTGTTATGATTATCCTCATTCCATTATTACTATCTTTATTACTATTGATATTGTCGCTATTACTATTATTATTATCCCTGCTACTAATATTCATATGGCTATAACTGTTATTATTATCCTCATTCAAATATTACTATCATTATTTCTGTTGATATTATCGTTGTTTCTCTTATTATTATCGCTGAGCCTGTTATGATTATCGCCATTCCATTGTTACTATCTTTATTACTATTGACATTGTCGTTATTACTATTATTATTATCCCTACTATTACTATTCATTATGCTATAACTGTTATTATTATCTCAATTCCATTATTACTACCCTTATTTCTGTCGATATTATCGTTATTTCTCTTATTATTATCGCTGAGCCTGTTATGATTATCGTCATTCCATTATTACTATCTTTATTACTATTGACATTGTCGTTATTACTATTATTATTATTCCTACTATTATTATTCATTATGCTATAACTGCTATTATTATCCTCATTCCATTATTACTATCTTTATTACTATTGATATTGTCGTTATTACTATTATTATTATCCCTGCTACTATTATTCATATGGGTATGACTGTTATGATTATCCTCGTCCTATTATTACTATTCTTATTTCTGTTGATATCATCGTTATTTCTCTTATTATTATCGCTGAGTCTGTTATGATATCGTCATTCTATTATTACTATCTTTATTACTATTGATACTGTCGTTATTACTATTATTATTATCCGCCCTATTATTATTCATATCGCTATAACTGTTATTGTTATCCTCATTTTATTATTACTATCCTTATTTCTGTTGATATGATCGTTATTTCTCTTATTATTATCGCTGAGCCTGTTATGATTATCGTCATTCCATTATTACTATCTTTATTACTATTGACATTCTCGTAATTACTATTATTATTATCCCTAATATTATTATTCATTATACTATAACTGTTATTATTATCCTCATTCTATTATTGCTATCCTTATTTCTGTTGATATTATCGTTATTTCTCCTATTATTATCGCTGAGCCTGTTATGATTATCCTCATTCCATTATTACTATCTTTATTACTATTGATATTGTCGCTATTACTATTATTATTATCCCTGCTACTAATATTCATATGGCTATAACTGTTATTATTATCCTCATTCAAATATTACTATCATTATTTCTGTTGATATTATCGTTGTTTCTCTTATTATTATCGCTGAGCCTGTTATGATTATCGCCATTCCATTGTTACTATCTTTATTACTATTGACATTGTCGTTATTACTACTATTATTATCCCTACTATTACTATTCATTATGCTATAACTGTTATTATTATCTCAATTCCATTATTACTACCCTTATTTCTGTCGATATTATCGTTATTTCTCTTATTATTATCGCTGAGCCTGTTATGATTATCGTCATTCCATTATTACTATCTTTATTACTATTGACATTGTCGTTATTACTATTATTATTATTCCTACTATTATTATTCATTATGCTATAACTGCTATTATTATCCTCATTCCATTATTACTATCTTTATTACTATTGATATTGTCGTTATTACTATTATTATTATCCCTGCTACTATTATTCATATGGGTATGACTGTTATGATTATCCTCGTCCTATTATTACTATTCTTATTTCTGTTGATATCATCGTTATTTCTCTTATTATTATCGCTGAGTCTGTTATGATATCGTCATTCTATTATTACTATCTTTATTACTATTGATACTGTCGTTATTACTATTATTATTATCCGCCCTACTATTATTCATATCGCTATAACTATTATTATTATCCTCAATTCTATTATTACTATCCTTATTTCTGTTGATATTATCGGTATTTTTGTAACTATTATCGCTGACACTGTTATCATTATCCTCATTCCATTATAACTATCTTTATTACTATTGATATTGTCGTTATTGCTATTATTATTATTAATACTGCTATTATTCATACGGCTATAACTGTTATTATTATCCTCATTCTATTATTACTATCATTATTTCTGTTCATATTATCGTTATTTCTCTTATTATTACCGCTGAGCCTGTTATGATTATCGTCATTCCATTATTACTATCTTTATTACTATTTATATTGTCGTTATTACTATTATTATTATCCCTACTACTATTATTCATTATGCTATAACTGTTATTACTATCCTCATTCCATTATTGCTATCCTTATTTTTGTTGATATTATCGGTATTTTTGTTAATGTTATAGCTGACACTGTTATCATAATCCTCATTCCATTATAACTATCGTTATTACTATTGATATTGCCGTTATTACTATTATTATTATACCTACTACTATTATTCATATGGCTATAACTGTTATTATTATCTCAAATCTATTATTACTATCCTTATTTCTGTTGATATTATCGTTATTTCTCCTATTATTATCGCTGAGCCTGTTATGATTATCGTCATTCCATTATTACTTTCTTTATTACTATTGATATTGTCGTTATTACTATTATTATTATCCGCCCTACTATTATTCATATCGCTATAACTATTATAATTATCCTCAATTCCATTATTACTATCCTTATTTCTGTTGATATTATCGTTATTTCTCTTATTATTATCGCTGAGCCTGTTATGATTGTCGTCATTCCATTATTACTATCTTTATTACTATTTACATTGTCGTTATTGCTATTATTATTATCCCTACTACTATTATTCATTATGCTATAACTGTTATTACTATCCTCATTCCATTATTGCTATCCTTATTTCTGTTGATATTATCGGTATTTTTGTGCTTACTATCGCTGACACTGTTATCATAATCCTCATTCCATTATAACTATCTTTATTACTATTGATATTGTCGTTATTAATATTATTATTATACCTACTACTATTATTCATATGGCTATAACTGTTATTATTATCTCAAATCTACTATTACTATCCTTATTTCTGTTGATATTATCGTTATTTCTCTTATTATTATCGCTGAGCCTGTTATGATTATCGTCCTTCCATTATTACTATCTTTATTACTATTGATATTGTCGTTATTACTATTATTTTTATCCGCGCTACTATTATTCATATCGCTATAACTGTTATTATTCTCCTCATTTTATTATTACTATCCTTATTTCTGTTGATATTATCGTTATTATTCTTATTATTATCGCTGAGCCTGTTATGATTATCCTAATTCCATTATTACTATCTTTATTACTATTGATATTGTCGTTATTACTATTATTATTATCCCCGCTACTATTATTCATATCGCTATAACTGTTATTATTATCCTCAATTCTATTATTACTATCCTTATTTCTGTTGATATTATCGGTATTTTTGTAACTATTATCGCTGACACTGTTATCATTATCCTCATTCCATTATGACTATCTTTATTACTATTGATATTGTCGTTATTGCTATTATTATTATTAATACTGCTATTATTCATATGGCTATAACTGTTATTATTATCCTCATTCTATTATTGCTATCCTTATTTCTGTTGATATTATCGTTATTTCTCTTATTATTATCGCTGAGCCTGTTATGATTACCCTCATTCCATTATTACTATCTTTATTACTATTGATATTGTCGTTATTATTATTATTATTATCCCTGCTACTATTATTCATATGGCTATAACTGTCATTATTATCCTCATTCAAATATTACCATCATTATTTCTGTTGATATTATCGTTGTTTCTCTTATTATTATCGCTGAGCCTGTTATGATTATCGCCATTCCATTGTTACTATCTTTATTACTATTGACATTGTCGTTATTACTATTATTATTATCCCTACTATTACTATTCATTATGCTATAACTGTTATTATTATCTCAATTCTATTATTACTACCCTTATTTCTGTGGATATTATCGTTATTTCTCTTATTATTATCGCTGAGCCTGTTATGATTATCGTCATTCCATTATTACTATCTTTATTACTATTGACATTGTCGTTATTACTATTATTATTATTCCTACTATTATTATTCATTATGCTATAACTGCTATTATTATCCTCATTCTATTATTGCTATCCTTATTTCTGTTGATATTATCGGTATTTTTGGTATTATTCTCGCTGACACTGTTATCATTACCCTCATTCCATTATTACTATCTTTATTACTATTGATATTGTCGTTATTACTATTATTATTGTCCCTGCTACTATTACTCATATGGGTATGACTGTTATGATTATCCTCGTTCTATTATTACTATTCTTATTTCTGTTGATATTATCGTTATTTCTCTTATTATTATCGCTGAGCCTGTTATGATTATCGTCATTCCATTATTACTATCTTTATTACTATTGATATTGTCGTTATTACTATTATTATTATCCGCGCTACTATTATTCACATCGCTATAACTGTTATTATTATATTCATTTTATTATTACAATCCTTATTTCTGTTGATATTATCGTTATTTCTCTTATTATTGTCGCTGAGCCTGTTATGATTTTCCTAATTCCATTATTACTATCTTTATTACTATTGATATTGCCGTTATTACTATTATTATTATGCCCGCTACTATTATTCATATCGCTATAACTGTTATTATTATCCTCATTCTATTATTGCTATCCTTATTTCTGTTGATATTATCGTTATTTCTCTTATTATTATCGCTGAGCCTGTTATGATTATCCTCATTCCATTATTACTATCTTTACTACTATTCATATTGTCGTTATTATTATTATTATTATCCCTGCTACTAATATTCATATGGCTATAACTGTTATTATTATCCTCATACTATTATTTCTATCCTTATTTCCGTTGATATTATCGTTATTTCTCTTATTCTTATCGCTGAGCCTGTTATGATTACACTCATTCCATTATTACTATCTTTATTACTATTGATATTGTCGTTATTATTATTATTATTATCCCTGCTACTATTATTCATATGGCTACAACTGTTATTATTATCCTCATTCAAATATTACTATCATTATTTCTGTTGATATTATCGTTGTTTCCCTTATTATTATCGCTGAGCCTGTTATGATTATCGCCATTCCATTGTTACTATCTTTATTACTATTGACATTGTCGTTATTACTATTATTATTATCCCTACTATTACTATTCATTATGCTATAACTGTTATTATTATCTCAATTCTATTATTACTACCCTTATTTCTGTGGATATTATCGTTATTTCTCTTATTATTATCGCTGAGCCTGTTATGATTATCGTCATTCCATTATTACTATCTTTATTACTATTGACATTGTCGTTATTACTATTATTATTATTCCTACTATTATTATTCATTATGCTATAACTGCTATTATTATCCTCATTCTATTATTGCTATCCTTATTTCTGTTGATATTATCGGTATTTTTGGTATTATTCTCGCTGACACTGTTATCATTATCCTCATTCCATTATTACTATCTTTATTACTATTTATATTGTCGTTATTACTATTATTATTATCCCTACTACTATTATTCATTATGCTATAACTTTTATTACTATCCTCATTCCATTATTGCTATCCTTATTTCTGTTGATATTACCGGTATTTTTGTTATTGTTATAGCTGACACTGTTATCATTATCCTCATTCCATTATAACTATCTTTATTACTATTGATATTGTCGTTATTGCTATTATTATTATTCCCACTGCTATTATTCATATGGCTATAACTGTTATGATTATCCTCATTCTATTATTACTATCCTTATTTCTGTTGATATTATCGTTATTTCTCTTATTATTATCGCTGAGCCTGTTATGATTGTCGTCATTCCATTATTACTATCTTTATTACTATTTATATTGTCGTTATTGCTATTATTATTATCCCTACTACTATTATTCATTATGCTATAACTGTTATTACTATCCTCATTCCATTATTGCTATCCTTATTTCTGTTCATATTATCGGTATTTTTGTGATTACTATCGCTGACACTGTTATCATAATCCTCATTCCATTATAACTATCTTTATTACTATTGATATTGTCGTTATTAATATTATTATTATACCTACTACTATTATTCATATGGCTATAACTGTTATTATTATCTCAAATCTATTATTACTATCCTTATTTCTGTTGATATTATCGTTATTTCTCTTATTATTATCGCTGAGCCTGTTATGATTATCGTCCTTCCATTATTACTATCTTTATTACTATTGATATTGTCGTTATTACTATTATTTTTATCCGCGCTACTATTATTCATATCGCTATAACTGTTATTATTATCTCAATTCCATTATTACGACCCTTATTTCTGTCGATATTATCGTTATTTCTCTTATTATTATCGCTGAGCCTGTTATGATTATCGTCATTCCATTATTACTATCTTTATTACTATTGACATTGTCGTTATTACTATTATTATTATTCCTACTATTATTATTCATTATGCTATAACTGCTATTATTATCCTCATTCTATTATTGCTATCCTTATTTCTGTTGATATTATCGGTATTTTTGGTATTATTCTCGCTGACACTGTTATCATTATCCTCATTCCATTATTACTATCTTTATTACTATTTATATTGTCGTTATTACTATTATTATTATCCCTACTACTATTATTCATTATGCTATAACTGTTATTACTATCCTCATTCCATTATTGCTATCCTTATTTCTGTTGACATTATCGGTATTTTTGTTATTGTTATAGCTGACACTGTTATCATAATCCTCATTCCATTATAACTATCTTTATTACTATTGATATTGCCGTTATTACTATTATTATTATACCTACTACTATTATTCATATGGCTATAACTGTTATTATTATCCACATTCTATTATTACTATCCTTATTTCCGTTGATATTATCGTTATTTCTCTTATTATTATCGCTGAGCCTGTTATGATTATCGTCCTTCCATTATTACTATCTTTATTACTATTGATGTTGTCGTTATTACTGTTATTATTATCCGCGCTACTATTATTCATATCGCTATAACTGTTATTATTATCCTCATTTTATTATTACAATCCTTATTTCTGTTGATATTATAGTTATTTCTCTTATTATTATCGCTGAGCCTGTTATGATTACCCTCATTCCATTATTACTATCTTTATTACTATTGATATTGTCGTTATTATTATTATTATTATCCCTGCTACTATTATTCATATGGCTATAACTGTTATTATTATCCTCATTCAAATATTACTATCATTATTTCTGTTGATATTATCGTTGTTTCTCTTATTATTATCGCTGAGCCTGTTATGATTATCGCCATTCCATTGTTACTATCCCTATTACTATTGACATTGTCGTTATTACTATTATTATTATCCCTACTATTACTATTCATTATGCTATAACTGTTATTATTATCTCAATTCTATTATTACTACCCTTATTTCTGTGGATATTATCGTTATTTCTCTTATTATTATCGCTGAGCCTGTTATGATTATCGTCATTCCATTATAACTATCGTTATTACTATTGATATTGCCGTTATTACTATTATTATTATACCTATTACTATTATTCATATGGCTATAACTGTTATTATTATCCACATTCTATTATTACTATCCTTATTTCCGTTGATATTATCGTTATTTCTCTTATTATTATCGCTGAGCCTGTTATGATTTTCCTAATTCCATTATTACTATCTTTATTACTATTGATATTGCCGTTATTACTATTATTATTATGCCCGCTACTATTATTCATATCGCTATAACTGTTATTATTATCCTCATTCTATTATTACTATTCTTATTTCTGTTGATATTATCGTCATTTCTCTTATTATTATCGCTGAGCCTGTTATGATTATCCTCATTCCATTATTACAATCTTTATTACCATTCATATTGTCGTTATTATTATTATCCCTGCTACTATTATTCATATGGCTATAACTGTTATTATTATCCTCATACTATTATTACTATCCTTATTTCCGTTGATATTATCGTTATTTCTCTTATTATTATCGCTGATTCTGTTATGATTATCGTCATTCCGTTATTACTATCTTTATTACTATTGATATTGTCGTTATTACTATTATTATTATCCGCCCTACTATTATTCATATCGCTATAACTATTATTAATATTCTCAATTCTATTATTACTATCCTTATTTCTGCTGATATTATCGGTATTTTTGTTATTATTATAGCTGACCCTGTTATCATTATCCTCATTCCATTATAACTATCTTTATTACTATTGATATTGTCGTTATTGCTATTATTATTATTCCCACTGCTATTATTCATATGGCTATAACTGTTATGATTATCCTCATTCTATTATTACTATCCTTATTTCTGTTGATATTATCGTTATTTCTCTTATTATTATCGCTGAGCCTGTTATGATTGTCGTCATTCCATTATTACTATCTTTATTACTATTTATATTGTCGTTATTGCTATTATTATTATCCCTACTACTATTATTCATTATGCTATAACTGTTATTACTATCCTCATTCCATTATTGCTATCCTTATTTCTGTCCATATTATCGGTATTTTTGTGATTACTATCGCTGACACTGTTATCATAATCCTCATTCCATTATAACTATCTTTATTACTATTGATATTGTCGTTATTAATATTATTATTATACCTACTACTGTTATTCATATGGCTATAACTGTTATTATTATCTCAAATCTATTATTACTATCCTTATTTCTGTTGATATTATCGTTATTTCTCTTATTATTATCGCTGAGCCTGTTATGATTATCGTCCTTCCATTATTACTATCTTTATTACTGTTGATATTGTCGTTATTACTATTATTTTTATCCGCGCTACTATTATTCATATCGCTATAACTGTTATTATTATCTCAATTCTATTATTACTACCCTTATTTCTGTGGATATTATCGTTATTTCTCTTATTATTATCGCTGAGCCTGTTATGATTATCGTCATTCCATTATTACTATCTTTATTACTATTGACATTGTCGTTATTACTATTATTATTATTCCTACTATTATTATTCATTATGCTATAACTGCTATTATTATCCTCATTCTATTATTACTATCCTTATTTCTGTTGATATTATCGTTATTTCTCTTATTATTATCGCTGAGCCTGTTATGATTGTCGTCATTCCATTATTACTATCTTTATTACTATTTATATTGTCGTTATTGCTATTATTATTATCCCTACTACTATTATTCATTATGCTATAACTGTTATTACTATCCTCATTCCATTATTGCTATCCTTATTTCTGTTCATATTATCGGTATTTTTGTGATTACTATCGCTGACACTGTTATCATAATCCTCATTCCATTATAACTATCTTTATTACTATTGATATTGTCGTTATTAATATTATTATTATACCTACTACTATTATTCATATGGCTATAACTGTTATTATTATCTCAAATCTATTATTACTATCCTTATTTCTGTTGATATTATCGTTATTTCTCTTATTATTATCGCTGAGCCTGTTATGATTATCGTCCTTCCATTATTACTATCTTTATTACTATTGATATTGTCGTTATTACTATTATTTTTATCCGCGCTACTATTATTCATATCGCTATAACTGTTATTATTATCTCAATTCCATTATTACGACCCTTATTTCTGTCGATATTATCGTTATTTCTCTTATTATTATCGCTGAGCCTGTTATGATTATCGTCATTCCATTATTACTATCTTTATTACTATTGACATTGTCGTTATTACTATTATTATTATTCCTACTATGATTATTCATTATGCTACAACTGCTATTATTATCCTCATTCTATTATTGCTATCCTTATTTCTGTTGATATTATCGGTATTTTTGGTATTATTCTCGCTGACACTGTTATCATTATCCTCATTCCATTATTACTATCTTTATTACTATTTATATTGTCGTTATTACTATTATTATTATCCCTACTACTATTATTCATTATGCTATAACTGTTATTACTATCCTCATTCCATTATTGCTATCCTTATTTCTGTTGACATTATCGGTATTTTTGTTATTGTTATAGCTGACACTGTTATCATAATCCTCATTCCATTATAACTATCTTTATTACTATTGATATTGCCGTTATTACTATTATTATTATACCTACTACTATTATTCATATGGCTATAACTGTTATTATTATCCACATTCTATTATTACTATCCTTATTTCCGTTGATATTATCGTTATTTCTCTTATTATTATCGCTGAGCCTGTTATGATTATCGTCCTTCCATTATTACTATCTTTATTACTATTGATGTTGTCGTTATTACTGTTATTATTATCCGCGCTACTATTATTCATATCGCTATAACTGTTATTATTATCCTCATTTTATTATTACAATCCTTATTTCTGTTGATATTATAGTTATTTCTCTTATTATTATCGCTGAGCCTGTTATGATTACCCTCATTCCATTATTACTATCTTTATTACTATTGATATTGTCGTTATTATTATTATTATTATCCCTGCTACTATTATTCATATGGCTATAACTGTTATTATTATCCTCATTCAAATATTACTATCATTATTTCTGTTGATATTATCGTTGTTTCTCTTATTATTATCGCTGAGCCTGTTATGATTATCGCCATTCCATTGTTACTATCCCTATTACTATTGACATTGTCGTTATTACTATTATTATTATCCCTACTATTACTATTCATTATGCTATAACTGTTATTATTATCTCAATTCTATTATTACTACCCTTATTTCTGTGGATATTATCGTTATTTCTCTTATTATTATCGCTGAGCCTGTTATGATTATCGTCATTCCATTATTACTATCTTTATTACTATTGACATTGTCGTTATTACTATTATTATTATTCCTACTATTATTATTCATTATGCTATAACTGCTATTATTATCCTCATTCTATTATTGCTATCCTTATTTCTGTTGATATTATCGGTATTTTTGGTATTATTCTCGCTGACACTGTTATCATTATCCTCATTCCATTATTACTATCTTTATTACTATTGATATTGTCGTTATTACTATTATTATTATCCCTGCTACTATTATTCATATGTGTATGACTGTTATGATTATCCTCGTTCTATTATTACTATTCTTATTTCTGTTGATATTATCGTTATTTCTCTTATTATTATCGCTGAGTCTGTTATGATATCGTCATTCCATTATTACTATCTTTATTACTATTGATACTGTCGTTATTACTATTATTATTATCCGCCCTACTATTATTCACATCGCTATAACTATTATTATTATCCTCAATTCTATTATTACTATCCTTATTTCTGTTGATATTATCGGTATTTTTGTAACTATTATCGCTGACACTGTTATCATTATCCTCATTCCATTATAACTATCGTTATTACTATTGATATTGCCGTTATTACTATTATTATTATACCTATTACTATTATTCATATGGCTATAACTGTTATTATTATCCACATTCTATTATTACTATCCTTATTTCCGTTGATATTATCGTTATTTCTCTTATTATTATCGCTGAGCCTGTTATGATTTTCCTAATTCCATTATTACTATCTTTATTACTATTGATATTGCCGTTATTACTATTATTATTATGCCCGCTACTATTATTCATATCGCTATAACTGTTATTATTATCCTCATTCTATTATTACTATTCTTATTTCTGTTGATATTATCGTTATTTCTCTTATTATTATCGCTGAGCCTGTTATGATTATCCTCATACCATTATTACTATCTTTATTACTATTGACATTGTCGTTATTACTATTATTATTATTCCTACTATTATTATTCATTATGCTATAACTGCTATTATTATCCTCATTCTATTATTGCCATCCTTATTTCTGTTGATATTATCGGTATTTTTGGTATTATTCTCGCTGACACTGTTATCATTATCCTCATTCCATTATTACTATCTTTATTACTATTGATATTGTCGTTATTACTATTATTATTATCCCTGCTACTATTATTCATATGTGTATGACTGTTATGATTATCCTCGTTCTATTATTACTATTCTTATTTCTGTTGATATTATCGTTATTTCTCTTATTATTATCGCTGAGTCTGTTATGATATCGTCATTCCATTATTACTATCTTTATTACTATTGATACTGTCGTTATTACTATTATTATTATCCGCCCTACTATTATTCACATCGCTATAACTATTATTATTATCCTCAATTCTATTATTACTATCCTTATTTCTGTTGATATTATCGGTATTTTTGTAACTATTATCGCTGACACTGTTATCATTATCCTCATTCCATTATAACTATCGTTATTACTATTGATATTGCCGTTATTACTATTATTATTATACCTATTACTATTATTCATATGGCTATAACTGTTATTATTATCCACATTCTATTATTACTATCCTTATTTCCGTTGATATTATCGTTATTTCTCTTATTATTATCGCTGAGCCTGTTATGATTTTCCTAATTCCATTATTACTATCTTTATTACTATTGATATTGCCGTTATTACTATTATTATTATGCCCGCTACTATTATTCATATCGCTATAACTGTTATTATTATCCTCATTCTATTATTACTATTCTTATTTCTGTTGATATTATCGTTATTTCTCTTATTATTATCGCTGAGCCTGTTATGATTATCCTCATACCATTATTACTATCTTTATTACCATTCATATTGTCGTTATTATTATTATCCCTGCTACTATTATTCATATGGCTATAACTGTTATTATTATCCTCATACTATTATTACTATCCTTATTTCCGTTGATATTATCGTTATTTCTCTTATTATTATCGCTGATTCTGTTATGATTATCGTCATTCCGTTATTACTATCTTTATTACTATTGATATTGTCGTTATTACTATTATTATTATCCGCCCTACTATTATTCATATCGCTATAACTATTATTAATATTCTCAATTCTATTATTACTATCCTTATTTCTGCTGATATTATCGGTATTTTTGTTATTATTATAGCTGACACTGTTATCATTATCCTCATTCCATTATAACTATCTTTATTACTATTGATATTGTCGTTATTGCTATTATTATTATTCCCACTGCTATTATTCATATGGCTATAACTGTTATGATTATCCTCATTCTATTATTACTATCCTTATTTCTGTTGATATTATCGTTATTTCTCTTATTATTATCGCTGAGCCTGTTATGATTGTCGTCATTCCATTATTACTATCTTTATTACTATTTATATTGTCGTTATTGCTATTATTATTATCCCTACTACTATTATTCATTATGCTATAACTGTTATTACTATCCTCATTCCATTATTGCTATCCTTATTTCTGTCCATATTATCGGTATTTTTGTGATTACTATCGCTGACACTGTTATCATAATCCTCATTCCATTATAACTATCTTTATTACTATTGATATTGTCGTTATTAATATTATTATTATACCTACTACTGTTATTCATATGGCTATAACTGTTATTATTATCTCAAATCTATTATTCTACCCTTATTTCTGTGGATATTATCGTTATTTCTCTTATTATTATCGCTGAGCCTGTTATGATTATCGTCATTCCATTATTACTATCTTTATTACTATTGACATTGTCGTTATTACTATTATTATTATTCCTACTATTATTATTCATTATGCTATAACTGCTATTATTATCCTCATTCTATTATTGCTATCCTTATTTCTGTTGATATTATCGGTATTTTTGGTAGTATTCTCGCTGACACTGTTATCATTATCCTCATTCCATTATTACTATCTTTATTACTATTTATATTGTCGTTATTACTATTATTATTATCCCTACTACTATTATTCATTATGCTATAACTGTTATTACTATCCTCATTCCATTATTGCTATCCTTATTTCTGTTGATATTATCGGTATTTTTGTTATTGTTATAGCTGACACTGTTATCATAATCCTCATTCCATTATAACTATCTTTATTACTATTGATATTGCCGTTATTACTATTATTATTATACCTACTACTATTATTCATATGGCTATAACTGTTATTATTATCCACATTCTATTATTACTATCCTTATTTCCGTTGATATTATCGTTATTTCTCTTATTATTATCGCTGAGCCTGTTATGATTATCGTCCTTCCATTATTACTATCTTTATTACTATTGATATTGTCGTTATTACTATTATTATTATCCGCGCTACTATTATTCATATCGCTATAACTGTTATTATTATCCTCATTTTATTATTACAATCCTTATTTCTGTTGATATTATCGTTATTTCTCTTATTATTATCGCTGAGCCTGTTATGATTACCCTCATTCCATTATTACTATCTTTATTACTATTGATATTGTCGTTATTATTATTATTATTATCCCTGCTACTATTATTCATATGGCTATAACTGTTATTATTATCCTCATTCAAATATTACTATGATTATTTCTGTTGATATTATCGTTGTTTCTCTTATTATTATCGCTGAGCCTGTTATGATTATCGCCATTCCATTGTTACTATCTTTATTACTATTGACATTGTCGTTATTACTATTATTATTATCCCTGCTATTACTATTCATTATGCTATAACTGTTATTATTATCTCAATTCTATTATTACTACCCTTATTTCTGTGGATATTATCGTTATTTCTCTTATTATTATCGCTGAGCCTGTTATGATTATCGTCATTCCATTATTATTATCTTTATTACTATTGACATTGTCGTTATTACTATTATTATTATTCCTACTATTATTATTCATTATGCTATAACTGCTATTATTATCCTCATTCTATTATTGCTATCCTTATTTCTGTTGATATTATCGGTATTTTTGGTATTATTCTCGCTGACACTGTTATCATTATCCTCATTCCATTATTACTATCTTTATTACTATTGATATTGTCGTTATTACTATTATTATTATCCCTGCTACTATTATTCATATGGGTATGACTGTTATGATTATCCTCGTTCTATTATTACTATTCTTATTTCTGTTGATATTATCGTTATTTCTCTTATTATTATCGCTGAGTCTGTTATGATATCGTCATTCCATTATTACTATCTTTATTACTATTGATACTGTCGTTATTACTATTATTATTATCCGCCCTACTATTATTCACATCGCTATAACTATTATTATTATCCTCAATTCTATTATTACTATCCTTATTTCTGTTGATATTATCGGTAGTTTTGTAACTATTATCGCTGACACTGTTATCATTATCCTCATTCCATTATAACTATCGTTATTACTATTGATATTGCCGTTATTACTATTATTATTATACCTACTACTATTATTCATATGGCTATAACTGTTATTATTATCCACATTCTATTATTACTATCCTTATTTCCGTTGATATTATCGTTATTTCTCTTATTATTATCGCTGAGCCTGTTATGATTATCGTCCTTCCATTATTACTATCTTTATTACTATTGATATTGTCGTTATTACTATTATTATTATCCGCGCTACTATTATTCATATCGCTATAACTGTTATTATTATATTCATTTTATTATTACAATCCTTATTTCTGTTGATATTATCGTTATTTCTCTTATTATTGTCGCTGAGCCTGTTATGATTTTCCTAATTCCATTATTACTATCTTTATTACTATTGATATTGCCGTTATTACTATTATTATTATGCCCGCTACTATTATTCATATCGCTATAACTGTTATTATTATCCTCATTCTATTATTGCTATCCTTATTTCTGTTGATATTATCGTTATTTCTCTTATTATTATCGCTGAGCCTGTTATGATTATCCTCATTCCATTATTACTATCTTTACTACTATTCATATTGTCGTTATTATTATTATTATTATCCCTGCTACTATTATTCATATGGCTATAACTGTTATTATTATCCTCATACTGTTATTTCTATCCTTATTTCCGTTGATATTATCGTTATTTCTCTTATTATTACCGCTGAGCCTGATATGATTACCCTCATTCCATTATTACTATCTTTATTACTATTGATATTGTCGTTATTACTATTATTATTATCCCTGCTACTATTATTCATATGGGTATGACTGTTATGATTATCCTCGTTCTATTATTACTATTCTTATTTCTGTTGATATTATCGTTATTTCTCTTATTATTATCGCTGAGTCTGTTATGATATCGTCATTCCATTATTACTATCTTTATTACTATTGATACTGTCGTTATTACTATTATTATTATCCGCCCTACTATTATTCACATCGCTATAACTATTATTATTATCCTCAATTCTATTATTACTATCCTTATTTCTGTTGATATTATCGGTATTTTTGTAACTATTATCGCTGACACTGTTATCATTATCCTCATTCCATTATAACTATCGTTATTACTATTGATATTGCCGTTATTACTATTATTATTATACCTACTACTATTATTCATATGGCTATAACTGTTATTATTATCCACATTCTATTATTACTATCCTTATTTCCGTTGATATTATCGTTATTTCTCTTATTATTATCGCTCAGCCTGTTATGATTATCGTCCTTCCATTATTACTATCTTTATTACTATTGATATTGTCGTTATTACTATTATTATTATCCGCGCTACTATTATTCATATCGCTATAACTGTTATTATTATATTCATTTTATTATTACAATCCTTATTTCTGTTGATATTATCGTTATTTCTCTTATTATTGTCGCTGAGCCTGTTATGATTTTCCTAATTCCATTATTACTATCTTTATGACTATTGATATTGTCGTTATTACTATTATTATTATCCCTGCTACTATTATTCATATGGGTATGACTGTTATGATTATCCTCGTTCTATTATTACTATTCTTATTTCTGTTGATATTATCGTTATTTCTCTTATTATTATCGCTGAGTCTGTTATGATATCGTCATTCCATTATTACTATCTTTATTACTATTGATACTGTCGTTATTACTATTATTATTATCCGCCCTACTATTATTCACATCGCTATAACTATTATTATTATCCTCAATTCTATTATTACTATCCTTATTTCTGTTGATATTATCGGTATTTTTGTAACTATTATCGCTGACACTGTTATCATTATCCTCATTCCATTATAACTATCGTTATTACTATTGATATTGCCGTTATTACTATTATTATTATACCTACTACTATTATTCATATGGCTATAACTGTTATTATTATCCACATTCTATTATTACTATCCTTATTTCCGTTGATATTATCGTTATTTCTCTTATTATTATCGCTCAGCCTGTTATGATTATCGTCCTTCCATTATTACTATCTTTATTACTATTGATATTGTCGTTATTACTATTATTATTATCCGCGCTACTATTATTCATATCGCTATAACTGTTATTATTATATTCATTTTATTATTACAATCCTTATTTCTGTTGATATTATCGTTATTTCTCTTATTATTGTCGCTGAGCCTGTTATGATTTTCCTAATTCCATTATTACTATCTTTATTACTATTGATATTGCCGTTATTACTATTATTATTATGCCCGCTACTATTATTTTTATCGCTATAACTGTTATTATTATCCTCATTCTATTATTGCTATCCTTATTTCTGTTGATATTATCGTTATTTCTCTTATTATTATCGCTGAGCCTGTTATGATTATCCTCATTCCATTATTACTATCTTTACTACTATTCATATTGTCGTTATTATTATTATTATTATCCCTGCTACTATTATTCATATGGCTATAACTGTTATTATTATCCTCATACTGTTATTTCTATCCTTATTTCCGTTGATATTATCGTTATTTCTCTTATTATTACCGCTGAGCCTGATATGATTACCCTCATTCCATTATTACTATCTTTATTACTATTGATATTGTCGTTATTACTATTATTATTATCCCTGCTACTATTATTCATATGGGTATGACTGTTATGATTATCCTCGTTCTATTATTACTATTCTTATTTCTGTTGATATTATCGTTATTTCTCTTATTATTATCGCTGAGTCTGTTATGATATCGTCATTCCATTATTACTATCTTTATTACTATTGATACTGTCGTTATTACTATTATTATTATCCGCCCTACTATTATTCACATCGCTATAACTATTATTATTATCCTCAATTCTATTATTACTATCCTTATTTCTGTTGATATTATCGGTATTTTTGTAACTATTATCGCTGACACTGTTATCATTATCCTCATTCCATTATAACTATCGTTATTACTATTGATATTGCCGTTATTACTATTATTATTATACCTACTACTATTATTCATATGGCTATAACTGTTATTATTATCCACATTCTATTATTACTATCCTTATTTCCGTTGATATTATCGTTATTTCTCTTATTATTATCGCTGAGCCTGTTATGATTTTCCTAATTCCATTATTACTATCTTTATTACTATTGATATTGCCGTTATTACTATTATTATTATGCCCGCTACTATTATTCATATCGCTATAACTGTTATTATTATCCTCATTCTATTATTACTATTCTTATTTCTGTTGATATTATCGTTATTTCTCTTATTATTATCGCTGAGCCTGTTATGATTATCCTCATTCCATTATTACTATCTTTATTACCATTCATATTGTCGTTATTATTATTATCCCTGCTACTATTATTCATATGGCTATAACTGTTATTATTATCCTCATACTATTATTACTATCCTTATTTCCGTTGATATTATCGTTATTTCTCTTATTATTATCGCTGATTCTGTTATGACTATCGTCATTCCGTTATTACTATCTTTATTACTATTGATATTGTCGTTATTACTATTATTATTATCCGCCCTACTATTATTCATATCGCTATAACTATTATTAATATTCTCAATTCTATTATTACTATCCTTATTTCTGTTGATATTATCGGTATTTTTGTTATTATTATAGCTGACACTGTTATCATTATCCTCATTCCATTATAACTACCTTTATTACTATTGATATTGTCGTTATTGCTATTATTATTATTCCCACTGCTATTATTCATATGGCTATAACTGTTATGATTATCCTCGTTCTATTATTACTATTCTTATTTCTGTTGATATTATCGTTATTTCTCTTATTATTATCGCTGAGTCTGTTATGATATCGTCATTCCATTATTACTATCTTTATTACTATTGATACTGTCGTTATTACTATTATTATTATCCGCCCTACTATTATTCACATCGCTATAACTATTATTATTATCCTCAATTCTATTATTACTATCCTTATTTCTGTTGATATTATCGGTAGTTTTGTAACTATTATCGCTGACACTGTTATCATTATCCTCATTCCATTATAACTATCGTTATTACTATTGATATTGCCGTTATTACTATTATTATTATACCTACTACTATTATTCATATGGCTATAACTGTTATTATTATCCACATTCTATTATTACTATCCTTATTTCCGTTGATATTATCGTTATTTCTCTTATTATTATCGCTGAGCCTGTTATGATTATCGTCCTTCCATTATTACTATCTTTATTACTATTGATATTGTCGTTATTACTATTATTATTATCCGCGCTACTATTATTCATATCGCTATAACTGTTATTATTATATTCATTTTATTATTACAATCCTTATTTCTGTTGATATTATCGTTATTTCTCTTATTATTGTCGCTGAGCCTGTTATGATTTTCCTAATTCCATTATTACTATCTTTATTACTATTGATATTGCCGTTATTACTATTATTATTATGCCCGCTACTATTATTCATATCGCTATAACTGTTATTATTATCCTCATTCTATTATTGCTATCCTTATTTCTGTTGATATTATCGTTATTTCTCTTATTATTATCGCTGAGCCTGTTATGATTATCCTCATTCCATTATTACTATCTTTACTACTATTCATATTGTCGTTATTATTATTATTATTATCCCTGCTACTATTATTCATATGGCTATACCTGTTATTATTATCCTCATACTGTTATTTCTATCCTCATTTCCGTTGATGTTATCGTTATTTCTCTTATTATTACCGCTGAGCCTGTTATCATTATCCTCATTCCATTATAACTATCTTTATTACTATTGATATTGTCGTTATTGCTATTATTATTATTCCCACTGCTATTATTCATATGGCTATAACTGTTATGATTATCCTCATTCTATTATTACTATCCTTATTTCTGTTGATATTATCGTTATTTCTCTTATTATTATCGCTGAGCCTGTTATGATTGTCGTCATTCCATTATTACTATCTTTATTACTATTTATATTGTCGTTATTGCTATTATTATTATCCCTACTACTATTATTCATTATGCTATAACTGTTATTACTATCCTCATTCCATTATTGCTATCCTTATTTCTGTTCATATTATCGGTATTTTTGTGATTACTATCGCTGACACTGTTATCATAATCCTCATTCCATTATAACTATCATTATTACTATTGATATTGTCGTTATTAATATTATTATTATACCTACTACTATTATTCATATGGCTATAACTGTTATTATTATCTCAAATCTATTATTACTATCCTTATTTCTGTTGATATTATCGTTATTTCTCTTATTATTATCGCTGAGCCTGTTATGATTATCGTCCTTCCATTATTACTATCTTTATTACTATTGATATTGTCGTTATTACTATTATTTTTATCCGCGCTACTATTATTCATATCGCTATAACTGTTATTATTATCTCAATTCTATTATTACTACCCTTATTTCTGTGGATATTATCGTTATTTCTCTTATTATTATCGCTGAGCCTGTTATGATTATCGTCATTCCATTATTACTATCTTTATTACTATTGACATTGTCGTTATTGCTATTATTATTATCCCTACTACTATTATTCATTATGCTATAACTGTTATTACTATCCTCATTCCATTATTGCTATCCTTATTTCTGTTCATATTATCGGTATTTTTGTGATTACTATCGCTGACACTGTTATCATAATCCTCATTCCATTATAACTATCATTATTACTATTGATATTGTCGTTATTAATATTATTATTATACCTACTACTATTATTCATATGGCTATAACTGTTATTATTATCTCAAATCTATTATTACTATCCTTATTTCCGTTGATATTATCGTTATTTCTCTTATTATTATCGCTGAGCCTGTTATGATTATCGTCCTTCCATTATTACTATCTTTATTACTATTGATATTGTCGTTATTACTATTATTATTATCCGCGCTACTATTATTCATATCGCTATAACTGTTATTATTATCCTCATTTTATTATTACAATCCTTATTTCTGTTGATATTATCGTTATTTCTCTTATTATTATCGCTGAGCCTGTTATGATTACCCTCATTCCATTATTACTATCTTTATTACTATTGATATTGTCGTTATTATTATTATTATTATCCCTGCTACTATTATTCATATGGCTATAACTGTTATTATTATCCTCATTCAAATATTACTATCATTATTTCTGTTGATATTATCGTTGTTTCTCTTATTATTATCGCTGAGCCTGTTATGATTATCCTCATTCCATTATTACTATCTTTATTACTATTGATATTGTCGTTATTACTATTATTATTATCCCTGCTACTAATATTCATATGGCTATAACTGTTATTATTATCCTCATTCAAATATTACTATCATTATTTCTGTTGATATTATCGTTGTTTCTCTTATTATTATCGCTGAGCCTGTTATGATTATCGCCATTCCATTGTTACTATCTTTATTACTATTGACATTGTCGTTATTACTATTATTATTATCCCCACTATTACTATTCATTATGCTATAACTGTTATTATTATCTCAATTCTATTATTACTACCCTTATTTCTGTCGATATTATCGTTATTTCTCTTATTATTATCGCTGAGCCTGTTATGATTATCGTCATTCCATTATTACTATCTTTATTACTATTGACATTGTCGTTATTACTATTATTATTATTCCTACTATTATTATTCATTATGGTATAACTGCTATTATTATCCTCATTCCGTTATTACTATCTTTATTACTATTGATATTGCCGTTATTACTATTATTATTATGCCCGCTACTATTATTCATATCGCTATAACTGTTATTATTATCCTCATTCTATTATTACTATTCTTATTTCTGTTGATATTATCGTTATTTATCTTATTATTATCGCTGAGCCTGTTATGATTATCCTCATTCCATTATTACTATCTTTATTACCATTCATATTGTCGTTATTATTATTATCCCTGCTACTATTATTCATATGGATATAACTGTTATTATTATCCTCATACTATTATTACTATCCTTATTTCCGTTGATATTATCGTTATTTCTCTTATTATTATCGCTGAGTCTGTTATGATTATCGCCATTCCATTGTTACTATCTTTATTACTATTGACATTGTCGTTATTACTATTATTATTATCTCTACTATTACTATTCATTATGCTATAACTGTTATTATTATCTCAATTCTATTATTAGTACCCTTATTTCTGTCGATATTATCGTTATTTCTCTTATTATTATCGCTGAGCCTGTTATGATTATCGCCATTCCATTATTACTATCTTTATTACTATTGACATTGTCGTTATTACTGTTATTATTATCCCTACTATTATTATTCATTATGATATAACTGTTA